>CP092870.1:57843951-58341280 GCA_030710605.1 Cordylochernes scorpioides
TTAAAGTTATTTTTATTTATGTTGATTTTTCTTAGAATTCTTAATGAAACTGATTTCAAGAATATTAATTAAATATTATAGTTATTGATTTACAAGAGAGAGAACAAAATATAAAAGAGAAACTTATATTAAACAAAGAACTTTTTTTTTTCTCGGTTAGCGCCTATTTACTTGTGATCTTACACACATACTCAGTGGGAATAATTAATCAATTAATGTATATATATACAACAATTTATCAATTATTTTACTATTGCAGTAAGGGAAAGAAGAAAATTATTTTATTCCAAAAAGAATCATACGCGTCAAAAATAGTTAAACTTTTGTATAACAGATGGCGCTAGTGTACCATGCTACGGGATCGTCTGAATTTTAATAGAAGCTGGAGATGGACAAGTGCTTTAAAAAGACAACAAACGAACATCTGTATTAATAATTACCATTCTTTAAATAACAACAAGTATTTAATTAATATAATTATTAATGAACTTAGAATAAAATCTTTTTTAGAATGCAATTATATTTATTTTATTCAAAGACAATTAGACATTTGAACAATTTTATTGATATCTTGTCAATTAGGTTTTACATAATACAATTTCACAAAAGACAATTAGAAGATTTAAGATATTTGTGTTTGTTACGCAGACTTTGACTTTATCATCATCGGGGCTGACGTCACACACTACGCTTCAGACTTTTCTGTTTTTGATTTTTCGCTCGCTTGTTTTTACAACATTTGTATTGGAACAAGTTGTTCCTTAAATAAATATATATATTAGTTTATATCAAATGGTATGTCCTCTTAAATACAAAATAAGTGAGTAAAAAAAAACAACTTGGAATCTTTAAATCGAAACACCGTATTTTTGCTAAGCCTATCAATTTGGTAGCAGAGCGTGGTTTGGGCGCGCGAATTGGACTAACCGCCAATTGATCCATTTAAATCAAAAAGAAATTAAATAATTGGACTAACCGCCAATTTAGAAAGAAAAATCGAATGAAAATGGATACACATAACTTAGTTAAAATCGAACAGTTAACAGAAAACAACTATACAACGTGGTCCATGAAAATGGAAGCAATTCTAGATTCAAAAGATCTCTTCGAGGACGTAATTGTTAATGACGAGCCAGATTTTACAAAAATAAACTAGAATATGATATTTGGAAGAAAAAGAATCGGGAAGCATACAGCCTAATAAGATTGTCACTTTCGGATGACTTAACAATAATCTTTCGAGGCGATAAAAGGGCCAAAAGAATTTGGTACGACATAAAGAAAAGGTTTGAAGGATCTCTAGAAAATAAAAGGATAGACCTAATGTTGGATCTAGCCAAACTAAAATTGAACCCAAATGAAAATGTTAACATGTATATTGTACGAGCACAGAAACTGGCACAAGAGATCACCCAGCTAGGAAAGACAGTAACAGAAAGAGAACTTGTACGATACATTGTTGAAGTACTCACACCTAACTTTGACACGATCACAGCAGCACTGTCAATAAACAGAGAAATCTCCTTACCAGACTTGAGACAAACTCTACTGGATTTCGAGAAGAAAAGACAGGACAGAAGCAAAAATCATGAAAATGCTTTCAGATCATCAGGAAACCAATTCAAAGAAAAGTCATGCTACATTTGCAAAAGAAAAGGACATTTCAAGAAAGACTGTTGGTTCAACCCTAACAACAAAGGAAATCAAAATAATACAACAAACAAAAATAACATGGCCAGTACAAGGAACTACCATAAAGGACCAAAACAAAACAAAGACACAGCCAGATCAGCAATCCAAGAAAGAACGGAGGAACCATCCCAACGAAGAAACTCCACTTCAGAATACGCACTACATGTAATCACAAGGGAGGAACGCCCGACGACTCAGGACGTGTGGATAATTGATTCTGCGTGCACAAGCCACATGACTTACCATGGTGAATAGATCGAGCACAAGACGGAGGAGAGAAGAAGCATACAAGTGGCGGAAGAAGGGAGACACATCGAATCTGCCTCATCAGGATCAATCCAAGCTACTGTACAAGGTAAGGACAAACTTAACAACGCTGTAACCCTGCATAATGTCCTCCATGTACCACACCTGAAAGGAAATCTAATGTCCATTCCAAGCGTGGTAAGAAGAGGGAACTCTGTTCTTTTGAATTCTGAAGGAGCATACATATACTCTTCTGATGACAAGCTAATAGGAACAGGCAACTTTGATGGTAACATGTACACATTGAACCTATCTCACGTTTATCTGAAGCAACTCATGTTCCAAATGAACATTGCTTGATTTCAAAGGACAATTCTAGGACTGCCTGGCACAGAAGGTTAGGACATCCTAGTGACAACAAATTAGACCTGATTTTGAAGAACAATCTTCTAAAAGGCTTGGACTCTATAAATGGTACCCTTGATCAATGTGATGCTTTCTCCTTGGGAAAAATGACCAAAGTACCCTATGTTCACACAGATAGCAATCAGGAAAGCTACCCCTTTGAAGCCATTTATGTCGATCTCTGTGGTCCAATGAGAATAAACTCCTTGGGCGGAAGTAAATATTTCTTGACCATCGTAGATGGATTTTCTAGGAGAATATTTGTAGAATTTCTCAAAGATAAACTCTCAGCAACAGAAGTTTTGAAGAAGTTTATTGTAAAGAGAGAAAACGAGCTAAACTCAAAACTAAAATGACTTAGAACAGATAACGGAACAGAATTTATCAATAAAAACCTTGAAACCTTCATAGAATCCAAAGGAATTAAACATGAACTAACTACACCGTACACCCCAAGAAGCAATGGGAGAGTTGAAAGTGCTAACAGAACACTATTAGACAAAGGCCGAACACTTCTGGCAGACTCCCAATTACCCCTACACTTCTGGGCAGAAGCTGTGAATACAGCTGCATATCTGTACAATCTAACTCCCACAACCAATGACCCAGACACTACCCCTATGGAAAAATGGAAAGGTAAAAGGCCATCCGTCTCTCACATCATGAGATTTGGTTGTGAAGTCTTCTATAAACTCGAGAATCATCAAAGACACAAACTAGAAGCTAAATCTAAGAGAGGAATATTTGTGGGCTATTCAAGATGCAGAAGAGCTTATCGAGTATTTGATATCACAGCGAGAATCATTCTTGAAACCGAAGACATTCACTTCAGAGAGAACAATAATGTCATCTCGGAAGAAAAACAAAGTTATAATAATACGGACACTGACACATATTTCTTCATTCAGGAGGATGAACAACTGGACAATCATGTTCTATCAGATGTTGATGTTGAAGAGCCGGCACCAGATACCATGATCAACAGACAGACAGAGTCAAGTGGATCAGACAGACCACAAAGAACTCGAACAATACCTAAAAGATTCGATAACTACGTTCTGGCTACTACGAATGAAACCATTCCGAAAGACTACGATGAAGCCATCGCATGCGAAGACAAGAAACATTGGGAGAACGCAATGCTTGAGGAAATACAGAACATGTACTCACATCAAGTATGGGAAATGGTACCTAGACCTGTAAACGCTAAAGTTGTCAAAAGTAAATGGGTGTTCAAAATATCTAAAAACCAAGAAAACAAAAACAAAACTTATAAAGCTAGACTTGTTGCAATGGGATACAACCAAATCCCAGGAAGAGATTACAACGAAAGTTTCAGCCCTGTAAATAAAATTGCCACCCTCAGGACTATTTTGTCAATGGTAGCAACAAAAGATTCAGTCATTAAACTATTTGATGTGAAAGCAGCCTATCTAAATGGAAACATTGGAAATACAATATTCATGGAACAACCTGCTGGATTTGTCCAAGACAGAAACAAAGTTTGCAAACTCAACACAAGTATTTACGGTCTACCTCAATCCGGAAGATCGTGGTATGAGAAATTCAGTCAGGTACTTCATGACTGTGGACTGGAAAAGCTTAAATCTGATCCTTGCCTATTCAAATGGAAGAATGAAGACAAATACTTCTTTGTAGGGATATACGTTGATGACTTTATCACTGTCTCAGATTCTGAAGATACCTCAAACAGATTCATCAACAAATTGAGACATCACCTGGAAATAAAGGATGTAACATTTAAAGGCATGTTTTTGGGAATCAAGATCATACAAGACAAGGAGGGAATTTCGCTACAGCAAAGCCACTATGTACAACAAATATTGCAGAAATATGGAATGGAAAATTGTAAGGAAGTTCCAACACCAGGTTCCGAAGAAATCAATTTGGACAATCATATTGAAGATGACAATTGCGATCAGCACACTTACCAAGAAGCCCTTGGAATGCTAATGTTTCTAGCTGTTAACACCAGACCCGACATCGTTTACATCACTAGCAAACTTTCACAGTACTCCAGACAACCAAAACAGATGCACTGGACAGCAATCAAAAGAGTGATGAGATACCTACGAGGAACAATTGACCTAGGAGTGAAATTTGAAAGAGGGAAGACTGGAATCCTGAAGTCCTACACCGATGCCAGCTGGTCGACCACCCATGATGGAAAATCCTACGGCGGATATGTATTGAAGCTCGGCGAAGCAACTATAGACTGTAAAAGTAATAAACAACCACTCGTCGCCCTCTCCACAAAGGAAGCGGAAATGATAGCTGCTTGTGAAAGCTGCTGTCAGATCAAGTGGATAATAAACCTGTTACGAGAGCTGGAAGAATGGAATTTCATGAAAAAACCAACTGCGATCTATACAGACAGTCAGTCATTGATCAACTGGATCTCCAGCCCTAAACAAAGCAGTCTCTGTAGACATATCAACAGAAAGTACCACTTCTTGAGAGACTGTTATGAATCAAGAGACATCTGCCTTCTGTACAAGCCATCTCAGAACCTGGAGGCGGATATCTTCACAAAGGACCTATCCCGAGACCAGATGAAGAAACACCTGGAGAACCTCAGCATCGTGGGAATAAAGACAAGGTAAGGAGGGAATTGTTACGCAGACTTTGACTTTATCATCATTGGGGCTGACGTCACACACTACGCTTCAGACTTTTCTGTTTTTGATTTTTCGCTCGCTTGTTTTACAACATTTGTATTGGAACAAGTCGTTCCTTAAATAAATATATATATTAGTTTACATCAAATGGGATGTCCTCGTAACTACAAAATAAGTGAGTACAAAACAACTTGGAATCTTTAAATCGAAACACCGTATTTTTGCTAAGCCTATCAGTGTTCCACCGAAATGCTACACAAATCTCATATAGTAACGTAGAAATTCAGGAAAGAAAAACTTCAGGATGACACAGCAATTTATTCAAGGTGTACAAATACAATTCAAATTTATAAGATACAAGATAAGCAATGAGGGAATTTTCCAGAGTAGCAAAGTATAAACATAAAAAATAATACTCTGCTAATAAATACTTTGCTACATAGCTCCGTCCCTATGGGAGCTGTGACCCACAGCTAGCAATTATTTTATATACTGACATGGATCTGGCCTGCTTCTGCCAAGGATTCCATCGAAGTCTTGGAACTTTGTCCCTATTACCTTTGCGTCATTTTTCTTGCGGTGTGAAGAGCGGCTTTGTCGTCGTATCGTCTATAGGGACATCGTCATCTTGGAGGGAATTCTTGGCTTTGGCACGGCGGTGGAATCCTGGAGCCAGTCTCGGAACATGTAGATCACAGCACCCATGGCCTCTAGGTCTTCTCGGCGATCTTCAGTTTGTCTTTCCTAATTTACCCAGCATCTCCGCCAAATGTCACGTGGAAAATTACGAAAGACAAACTTCAGGATAAGACAGCAAGTTATTTCAAGCAAGAGCAAACTATGAATGATAAACAAAAGATAAGGAATGAGGGAAGTTTCCAGAGTAGCAACAAATAAAAAATTATTAATCTGTACATAAAATATGAAAGATACTTTTCTACAATATAGATGTACTAGACGGGTGACCCGGGCTTCGCCCCGGGATTGACCCGTGTGTATATCTACCCGAGTGATAAATATTTAGATAAGATTTTTTTAATAATTGTTTGTTATTAGCATTATCTATTTGTTTGCATCAGCATAATCTAATCTTTGATAGAGGGCGCTGTTCGTGAGCTAAGTAGAATAATTTGAATATATAGTTTTAATAATTGATTTATATATATTTTTAAATAGTCTCTCGTCTTTCCCGTATTTTTTTTACCTATGTATGGAAATTTTGGTTTGAATTAGTGAACTACTGCGAATTTGTATACCGGACATACAAACAAACAAACAAACAAACATACAAACATTGATTTTCATATATATATAGATATAATAATTTCTTTATTCAGAACAAATAACACATTGCTACTGTTTATTTTATTATTTAATACTTTATAGTAATTTTCTCTTCTAATATAGATATATATTAACACAAGGCAATAACGCGCCATCTATACATATAAAATAAAAGGACTTAAAAGCGCGAATGTTTCTTTTAAACATAATACAAATTTCTACTGTCCTTACTGCGATGAAAAAATATATTGGGAGGGCTTGGCTCATCAGTGGTGAACCCTCCCAGCGGTTTCGCCAATTTAATCCACCAGACCGCTTCTCAGAGCTCTAATACTGTATTGGATCATTCTGCTTTTATATGCTACACTGAAGGATGGAATCTTAGAAATGGTTTTCAAGTAAACTATGGACATAAGCTTATAGGACAGTAGAATTACATTCCAATATTTGCTTCGAGCAATGCTCTTCAGCAAACAATAAAGACAAGGCCAGTTAGGCATAAATTAACACAAGGCAATAACGCGCCATCTATACATATAAAATAAAAGGACTTAAAAGCGCGAATGTTTCTTTTAAACATAATACAAATTTCTACTGTCCTTACTGCGATGAAAAAATATATTGGGAGGGCTTGGCTCATCAGTGGTGAACCCTCCCAGCGGTTTCGCCAATTTAATCCACCAGACCGCTTCTCAGAGCTCTAATATGCTGCAACAATATATACAATTAAAAAGTCAAATTTAACATTATGCAGAAATAAGTAAAAAATAATATAACTTTTTAAACAATTCTACTAAGAAAAAAAGGCATCACTAATAATTTCTTGATTGATCAAGAATGGTTATTTGGCCAATTCTGGAATAATTAGAAATCAACGATTAGTTGATATTTATTCCGATAGATGGCGCAAGCCATCAGCAACTTTCAGTTGCCCGATAAGAAGATGCCTTTTTCTTTTTTAATTTATGAACCTTATCTCAGTTCAATATCACATTTGTACAATTTTTTCTCCACAATAATAGACTATTTTAACTATGTACGTTAAAGATAATATATATACAATTAATATAACAATTGTATCATTTCATAGGTTTTAGAAGTTTTATATAACCTCGCCTTTGCCGGTTCCAAGCCTGGATGAAAAAGGAGGAGGGGGAGCAGTAACAAGCTCACTAAAAAACCTGGGTTCAGCTGGCCATGCTGATAGTACCCTGTAAGGACTCCAGGGATACAGGATGAGCAGCGTTTGTACTCCATGTTAGGAGTGGCTGTACATGGCGTCTGTTCCTCATGGCAGACACATTCTACTTCACCCAGTGTGGAGATAAGAAAGAAGAAGAAGTTTTATATTTATAATAAATTTCTGTAGTTTAATGAATAGCCGGTGTCATACTTCATTAAATTATCTAACTTAATTTTATATACCCTTTTTACCCTATATACCCATTTTACTAGTATATACACTTTATTTTTTATTTTATTATATATTTTTCGACCTTTGTAACAATTGATTAGAAGAATCAATATTTTGCTTAAAATGTCAAATTGTCTAACTTAAATGGTCATTTCCTTCTTTTTAATTTATCAACAAAATAAAGAGAAGTTCTTTGATTTTAATATTTGAGACACTCGAATGTGTCACACTCTGCGACATTGAAAATAGAACACCAAGAAAGAGTGGTCAGAAAATTATGCAAATTTCATGGCAGACGCGCCTCACAGTTATGCAAATGATTTGACATGCGCAGTTCTAATGCGCACATAGAGATTTTTTTTTAGATTAAAAAATATTCTATTGACCTCATACACAAGTCAATGGTGGTATAAAATATTTTATATATAAAAGAGGGATAATAAAAAAAATATATGAAAAAGATAAAATAAAAGATTAAACTATACGTATACAGTTATGTGCAGTCCAGGAGGCAACGACAAAGAGTACAGACAGTAAGTCACGTTCTCCCCTCATCTCAAGGCTCAGAATGAACCTGTGTAAATGCGCACATAGAGTAAGATATAAAGGAAGGATCTGACAGAAAGGACAGTAGTTTGACCTCCCTCGACTTGAAAAGGTATTCAAGATGACAATATTATCAGAGTGGCTCATCGTTCAACACCAAGATATGGAACATGTACAATGTTCCTGGAACTTGACCAGGCCTCCTTTAAAGACATAGGCCTAAAAGGCCTCATCCTAGAAGGCGTCATCCATCACTTCGAAGAGTCCATCCGAATGAGATGCTTCCGTTGCTACGGCTTCGGACACAATTCAACCAGATGCACTTCTGCTTATCCTATTTGTTACCATTGTAGCAAGCCTTGGCCATGAAGGCTGTTCCTGCCCTACCATATCCTCCCCTTGCACCGCTAGATGAACCCACTGTCTATCCAAAGGTCACCCAACCAACCACGAGACATGCTCCTCCTCCTGTCCCACTGCTAGACTTCATGCCTTGAAGTTCTAGAACTCCAAACCTCGGCCACCATACATACAAGACTACATCCATGGCGATTCTTCAGCCTGACGGACTTCAACCATCATCTTTACTGTTTTTTTTTTTTTGTGTCCGTTGTTTTGTCAATAATCCACTCTGAGTCGTCGGATCTCCCTTGGTACCGGTTTTATTTATAACCGGTGCCGGAACATAAGAAGAACACCACACACAGCCAGACGCGGAGGTTCTCCCCCGCGCGTACCCAAAAACCGAAACCAAACCGTCGGGTTCCAGTCTCGGCGGTTCCCGCCGCCACACTGGCGCAGCCAGGCACGAAGTGGCGTGAGGATTCTCGCCTGAACCTTCAACATTTAGCTCACCATCACCGATCTGTATTGGCTACACTTCACCGACGTCACAGCGTCCTCTGCAACACCAGTCGATTGAGATAAGCAGTATGTGTGCCCGGAAATATCTCCACTGAGATTTGTGCGGGCGATGGCAAGAGTAATCCCAACTGGCAGAAAGGACAGTAAGGACAGTAAAGGACGTCACAACAGGGTCATGTGGCTCGACGGCCGCTCATTTTCATTGGCTGGCAGCTTTGGTTTTTCAAAATTATTTTTAAAAAATCTTTTAATTAAAAAAAATGTTTTTCTGGCACCCATGATAAGGTCCTTTTTTTCTTCTACCCTCACCTCCCTCGGCGCTGTGTTTTTTATTTTTTTATTTTCCAATAACATTTCTTCTCTCTTTCTTTTTAAATTAGCTGCATCTTCTCTCTATATTTAAACTTGCTCATTCAAGAATCCATTAGACTCCACAGGTGTGAGGGGTTCTCGGAATCTTATCGGCAAATAAGTGAAAACAGGACGGTGGCTGACCACTCTCATTATTCTTACCTTGGGATAAGTTGTTCTCCCTATAAATACCTCTTGTATATAATTTTATTGGAGAACTAAAATGTAAATACCCACCTTTATAATAAATTAATTATTCCCAAATTTGCCCTTGCTTTATTTATCTCTGTGACAATATAGTTTGTTCTTGCCTTAAATAAATTGCTGCGCCATCCTGAAGTTTGTCTTTCCTAATTTTCCAATGTTGTTTTACTCGTTGGTTCTAAAATTAACTTTCGAATTAACTCACTTCACTATGACAGATTTCAGTGGATCCTTTTGCATGTAGGCTTTACGAGGAATGAAATTGTCGATGGCAAAGTCAGCAGTTATAATGAAAACATAGATAGATGGATACAAACAGAAATTATATATTAACACAAAGCAATAACGCGCCATCTATATCTCGTACATATAAAATGAAAGGATTTAAAAGCACGAATGTTTCTTTTATACATAATACAAACTTATACTGCCCTTACTGCGATGAAAAAATATATTGGAAGGGCTTGGGTCATCAGTGGTGAACCCTCCCAGCGGTTTCACCAATTTAATCCACCAGACCGCTTCTCAGAGCTCTAATACTGTATTGGACGATTCTGCTTATATACGCAGCACTGAAGGATGGAATCTCAGAAATGGTTTTCAAGAAAACTATGGACATAAGCTTATAGGACAGTAGAATAGAGATATATCCAAAGAATGGATCAATAGTATGGCCCACCACTGGTATGAAGGAACAAGACCTGGAGACTCAATAACAGCTTTCTAGAAACAAAGCCACAAAATTTGCAAGATTAAAGACCGGACATACTAGACCCATTATGTTCATTGATGGAGAAAAAGTTGTCTGCTCAAAATTCTCCAACTCCATCACATATCCTGGACTGTATTGGAGCTAAGACCTATACAACAAAACTATAGTAGAAAACATTATTGATTTCAACCTTCTCTCTCTCTCTCTCTCTCTCACATGACCTGGTATAATATTACTCATGGTATAATGAAAAAAAAAAACAACAACTTCCAAATGAAAATCGAAATATTTTGAAGAATTATTTAGAATATAACCCACTAGTTTTGTGATTGAAATTAATTATGAAATAATTATTTTCCGAAATGGTGGAAAGGCGGCGTTTTTTTATTAATGGTATTGGGGACAGTGTGCTTTGGGCGTCTCATCAAAATATAAGGTTGTCCCAAAAGTTTATGTTTTCTTATTACTTGGAGAATAATATTATTAGCGCGAATACATAATAATGGTGGTGGTGTCTTGTCCATCCATGGAAAGGGATGGTGCCATTGCCCCGTTAGTCAGCCACATTTCAGAGTTCCCTGTTCACGGTTACCGTAGCGGCTCACGACACCGTACTTAAAGGGCAGTCCCTTACTTGTGCTGCTTCTCCCACCTACCACGTAGAATATATAATACAAAGACATTATACAATAAGAACCTATAGGACATATAACAACTGTCCTGGTGTGGAACTAACACCTACCCACGTATTCTCATGTCCAGCAATGACCGCAGCCTTGCAGAAAATTGACATGGACACAGAGCAGCAGCTTCACACACCCAAGAACATTGCGGCTGCTGTGATAGAGATGTATGGAGAGATCTGAGGCTCTTCATTGGACACGACAACAACAACAACATTATACATAACGGCGAATGATATTGGTATTTCAATTTTCTGCAAGTTTTTACGAACTTTTGGTACAACCGTGTAGGCATTATTATGATAGCTTCTTACCTCTTCAAATTCTTTCACCCAGGTTGTCTTGAACTATAAGTTGTCTTGAACCTTATAGACGAAACAACTTGGTGGATTCACCACTGAGAAGCCAATCCCCCCAAATAATTTTTCATCAAAGTAAGGACAGAGAAATTTGTTTTGCGTGAAAAAGAAACATTCGTTCTTAAATGCTATATTAATCAATGTCAAACAGTTACGATAATAAATACCAAAAATTCACAATATTAAAACGAACTATGCAACACATAAATGAATAGGTTAAGTGTCGTTATGCAAATTAGTTAGGGAAAGGTTTCAACGTATTCCGGCGGTATCCTAAACGGTCGCCGGCCCCAGGATGACTCAGCATCAAGTCAACGCCCAGAAGGCTGACCACCTCTCTGATGATGAATGAGAAATGATGATGGCCTACCTTATTTGCATATAGAAAATTTTAATATTCCAAAAGAATCTTGTTTTGCCATCAAGTCACCGGACCTGGTGACCTCCAACTTACTTAATTTGTTAATTAAGTCTTTTTTAATGAGGTCGTATATCATGATTAGATTTGAATTTTGAGATTAATTCGAGAGAATACTCACTCCATTTTTATTTTATTTTTTGGGGTTTTTTAGAGAATGTGTTTCGCCCTTGTTATGTAACGTTATTGATGCCTTGTTGTTTTCAAACACAAAGGTTTATTTGAAAAAGAAATAATAAATAATATTAAGGAAAAATGTTTCTTTTAATTTTGATTTTCGCAAGCTTTCGAGCAAAATTTCTTCTCTTCAACGAGCATATACTTCTATATACAATATCAAGATGAACTTTGTACAGTAATAATTGAAAATGTGTTATTGGCATGTGTGGGCGTGCATCAAACTGTTTAGAGCTAAAATATTAGATATTATAATGGGATGAAATATATTCTTTTTCGAATAATTTCTAGGTAACAAAGGTTTATGTTGTGGGACAGTATACGAGGTGTGTTCAAAATGTATCGCGACTTTTGAATTTTCGCGGGTTACGTATATTCGAATTTCGATCTTTTTGTGGCTTTATGTTGGTACTCATGTCTCTCACTTATGCCGACAAGCTCGGCCATTTTGAATGTTCACTTAATTGTCGACAGCTGCTTTGCTTGCAGGTGTTTTGGATCGTCTTCGATTTTTACCTATTAAAAAAAATGGATCAAAGAACCTGTATCAAAATTTGTGTGAAAAACGAAATTAAGTGCGCGGATGCATTCCGAATGTTGACTGTGGCATACGGAGAAGCTACCTTGGACCGAAGCAACGTTTATCGGTGGTACAAAATGTTCTCAGAAGGCCGAGAAGATGTGAACGACGAAGAGCGTGCCGGACGCCCGAGCACTTCAACAACAGACAAAAAAATTAATGAAGTGGAGAAAATGATATTGGCCAATCGTCGAATCACCGTTAGAGAAGTTGCTGAGGACCTAAACATATCGATTGGCTCGTGCCATTCGATTTTTATCAATGATTTGGGCATGAGACGGGTCGCCGCGAAATTCGTACCAAAATTGCTCAATTGCGACCAAAAACAGCATCGCATGAACATTGCTAATAAGATGTTGGACTCTGTCCGCGACGACCCAAATTTGCTCCAGAGGGTCATAACTGGTGACGAAGCATGGGTTTATGGTTATGACGTGGAAACCAAAGCTCAATCATCTCAATGGAAGCTGCCGCACGAACCAAGACCGAAAAAAGCGCGCCAAGTTCGGTCGAATGTGAAAGTTTTGCTGACAGTTTTCTTCGATTGCAGGGGCGTGGTGCATCATGAGTTCTTGCCACAGGGTAGAACGGTCAATAAGGAATATTACCTGCAAGTTATAGGCAATTTGCGCGAAGCAATCCGCCAGAAACGCCCGGATTTGTGGAAGAACAAAAATTGGCTTTTGCACCACGATAACGCCCCTGCTCACACATCGTTGCTTGTGCGCGACCTTTTGGCCAAAAACAACACACTAATGATGCCGCAGCCACCGTATTCCCCAGATCTGGCCCCTGTAGGCGCCATCCCGACCAGAGAGCCACAGATAAACAGATTATAAACGCACAGAATATAGAATCCGAGCTCCCCAGTAGAAGGAATACCCGGAAGACGACGGTACTCTCTGTTATATTTGTTGTTCACTATTATGATTTTGTTCTAATAAACACTACTAAATTATTTCATTGGATCCTCTCTTTCTTTTTCCCAGTAAGAAACGCCTACGGAAGCCAACAGAAATTCAGAAGTGGGATAGTCCTGAAGAAAATTGAAGATTCACTGGAATAATTTGGAAACGAGAAGGACGTGGCGCGGTGACCGATCAACGTAAGAGGAGTTGCATGGTATGTACGAAATTTAATTACCTATTCCTAAAAGTATTATTACAAGTCACCTCGGTAAAATATTATTGCAAAATCATCTCGATAAGAAAGTATTTTAAAGTAAAGTGAAGTATTTTAAAGAAAGTATTTTAAAGTAAAGTGAAGTATTTTAAAGAAAGTATTTTAAAGTAAAGTGAAGTATTTTAAAGAAAGTATTTTAAAGTAAAGTGAAGTATTTTAAAGAAAGTATTTTAAAGTAAAGTGAAGTATTTTAAAGAAAGTATTTTAAAGTAAAGTGAAGTATTTTAAAGAAAGTATTTTAAAGTAAAGTGAAGTATTTTAAAGAAAGTATTTTAAAGTAAAGTGAAGTATTTTAAAGAAAGTATTTTAAAGTAAAGTGAAGTATTTTAAAGAAAGTATTTTAAAGTAAAGTACAGTATTCTAAAGAAAGTATTTTAAAGTAAAGTAAAGTATTCTAAAGAAAGAATTTTTAAAATAAATTGAAGAAACAAAAAAAAAAGTATTGTCTCAAAATTACCAAAGAAAAGTTTATTTCGTTTAAAGAAATAATTGAAACAGTACGTATCTGGTTTAGTCAGCTTTATTTGTTTATTTTAAAAATTTTTTGCCTTGTTTATTTTTCCTTTTGAAAAACATGACTTATTTAGCGAAAGTAAGGAAATGCGATTTGAGCAAGTTGGCGTATGAACTCGGCGAGGTAGTACCGCCAGAGAGCAGGATCGTCGACTTAAAACGCCTTATCCTGAATAGTCAATCTTACGAAGAAGAATTCGCAAAGCAACTGTTGGAGACTCTGATCGAGGAACGGGAACAAACAGAACGAGCAGAACGGGAGCGAATGGAACAAACAGCACAAACAGAGCAAGCAGAACGTATAGAACGGGAACGAAAAGAACAAATGGTAATGGAATTCGAGCTTGAGAAGCTGCGCATCCAGACTACACGCGGAAACAACGATACGTCTCGAAGTACCAGCAATGACGCACACTACGAGATACGTAAACTGATGCCCAAGTACGAGTCGAAGGACAATGATTTGAGTTTTTACCTAATTCTTTTCGAAAGACAGGCAAAGCGACTAGGATTGGATGAAGACCAATGGGCGTTCAGCCTCCTAGGATTGCTACCTTACGAAATGACTCAATTAATCGCTCGGGAAACAGAAGAACAAAGCGGCGATTATAGGTTCGTGAAAAGGTTGCTCCTAAAACGGTACAAGTTGAGCCCCGAACAATTCAGACAAAAATTCGAGAAGCACGAGAGATCTCAAAAGGGTTCCTGGAGAGACTTCGCTTTCGAATTGCGAGGATATTTCAACGAATGGATCGAAGGAATGAACGTGGAAAATTTCGACGCCCTAAAGGATTTGTCCGTCACTAACCAGCTAAAGAAAAAAGTTCCAAATGTGCTGCGTAATCATCTCATTGACGATTGGACCAAGTTAAACAACCCAGATGAGTTGGCGGATAAACTGGACGAGTACGAAAATGTTCGCACCGAGATGGGACCTCCGCATTGGAATTCGAAACACACCACACCACCGTCGTTTCAGCAGGAGATAAAGACGGCATCGAAGGAGGAGCTGAAAAAGATTTCAAAAAATGATTTTTTGAAGTGCTTCGAAGATTGGAAAAACCGTTGGCACAAGTGTATAATATCTCATGGGGATTACTTTAAAGGGGACAAAATAGGTATTCATGAATAAATAAATAAATTTTGAAAAAACACAAAAGTCGCGATTTATGAACACACCTCGTATAATTGGAGATAACCGGTCATTCTGGGAAATCAAACAATTGTAAGGAGGCTATGCATGGATTGGATCGAAATTTAGTTGGTTAGTAGGTTTATGTGGCAAACGCTTGGTTTCATTGTCACTTTCTACCTTCAACGTTTGGCTCCATTTTTACTTTCTTCTTCAAACGTTTGGCTTCATTGTTACTTTCTTCTTCTAACGTTTGGCTTCATTGTTAATTTCTTCTTCTACCGTTTGGCTTCATTGTTAATTTCTTCTTCTACCGTTTGGCTTCATTGTTAATTTCTTCTTCTAACGTTTGGCTTCATTGTTTCTTTCTCATTCTAACGTTTGGCTTCATTGTTAATTTCTTCTTCTAACGTTTGGCCTCATTGTTAATTTCTTCTTCTAACGTCTGGCTTCATTGTTACTTTCTTCTTCTAACGTTTGGCTTCATTGTTAATTTCTTCTTCTAACGTTTGGTTTCATTGTCAATTTCTTCTTCTAACGTTTGGCTTCATTGTTACTTTCTCCTTCTAACGTTTAGCTTCATTGTCACTTTCTTCTTCTAACGTTTGGCTTCATTGTTACTTTCTTCTTCTAACGTTTGGCTTCATTGTTAATTTCTTCTTCTAACGTTTGGCTTCAATATCACTTTCTTCTTCTAACGTTTGGCTTCATTGTAACTTTCTTCTTCTAACGTTTGGCTTCATTGTCACTTTCTTCTTCTAACGTTTGGCTTCATTGTCACTTTCTTCTTCTAACGTTTGGCTTCATTGTCAATTTCTTCTTTTAAATTTGGATTCATTGTCACTTTCTTCCTTCAACGTTTGGCTTCATTGTTACTTTCTTCTTCTAACGTTTGGCTCCATTGTAACTTTCATTCTTCATTGTTTGGCTTCATTGTTACTTTCTTCTTCTAACATTTGGCTTCATTGTTACTTTCTTCTTCTAACGTTTGGCTTCATTGTCACTTTCTTCTTCTAACGTTTAGCTTCATTGTCACTTTCTTCTTCTAACGTTTGGCTTCATTCTCTTTCACCTACTTCCTTCAAAGTTTTGTTTAATTGTCACGTTCAGTTTAATCTCTTCCAACGTTTTGCTTCACTGTTCCTCTAATCTACTAACATTTTGCCCTCATTGACTATTTTATCTACTAACGTTTACCTCAATTTTTACCCTAATAGCTCCAACCTTTGTTTTCTATTTTCACTTCCATTATCCAACGTTTGACTTATTTTCACTCTCTTCTTCAAGTGTTTGCTTTATTTTCACTTTATTCTTCAAGTGTTTGGCTTTATTGTAACTTTCTTCCTCCAAACGTTTGGCTTCATTGTTAATTTATTCCTCTAATGTTTGGCTTATTTTCACTTTCTTCCTCCAACGTTTGACTTCATTGCTCTCACTTTCACCCTCCACATTTTGTTTCATTGTTACTAGCATCCTCTAATGTTTAGTTTGATTGTAACCTTCATTCCCCAAAATTTGCTTCATTATCACTTTGATATCTTCCAACGTTTTGCTTCACTGTTCCTCTAATCTACTAACATTTTGCCCTCATTGACTATTTTATCTACTAACGTTTACCTCAATTTTTACCCTAATAGCTCCAACGTTTGTTTTCTATTTTCTACTTTCCACTTCTAATGTTGGTACTCTTTTATACTTCTACCAGAGTCGTATATGAACAATAGCAATATTTAAGTATAAATATTTATCTCATATATATATTTATTTATCTATTTATTATCAAATCAGACGCGAATATCCCCACAAGGGATGCTTACGTCAAAAAACAGCACTAAATTTATAGATACTATATTACATAAACAATTGAATAATTACATGGTTTGAGTAGAATTTGAAGAATCAAATAAAGGAAAGGACATTAAAATCATGCTTGAATTTACAACCAACAAATGAAATAAACACAAATAAATATACCTAGTTTGGCAATTACGGTTTTTTTTCTCATAGTATCGAGACTTTATATGCAATTTTGTTTGGGGTTCAACTAAGACGGTAAACCATCTTCACCCCGAGCTTAACTTTACTTTGAAAAAAAATTGGAACAAATTACGATTACAAATATTGAGTATATATTCCAGAAGCATTGGTATCTCCTCTGGTTTCTTATCGATGTGAGAGCTGGACTCATAGAAAAGAAGAAAGAAAAAGAATTGAAGAATTTTAAATGTAGACCTGGAGAAAGCTACTCAAATTCCTATGAACTGAATATATAAAAGGGAAGATATTTAAATCTTAAATGAAATTAATCCTGGAAGATTTCTAGAATTCCAGCAAACAAAGAATGACTTAATTAGAACATATAATGAGAAAAAAAATGGAATAAAAAATATATTGATGATGGGAAAATATTAAGGAAGAAGAAAGAGATGTAGACCTGCAATGATCTGACTGGAAGGGAGCAAAAAAAAATACCAGAAGTTCATCAAATGAGCTGCGATTGACGGTAACTAACAGATCAAATGGAAGAAAATTTGTCACCATAAAGTCACCAGAAGAAGAAGGAAGAGAGGAAGACCTGTAATTTGAGCTAGTTGGAAAGGGTCAAGAAAATTACCATAGGTTTACTAGATGAGAGTGATGGTCACCAACAGATCAAATTGGAGAATATCTGTCACCATATAGTCACCAAAGGAAGAGAGGAAGACCTGCAATGAGCTGGCTAGAAGGGGTCAAGGAAGCTACCAGAAGGTCACTAGATGAGAGTGATGGTCACCAACAGATCAAATTGGAGTATATTTGTCACCATATAGTCACCAAAGGAAGAGAGGAAGACCTGCAATGAGCTGGCTAGAAGGGGTCAAGAAAGCTACTAGAAGGTCACTAGATGAGAGTGATGGTCACTAACAGATAAAATTGGGGAATATTTGTCACCATATAGTCACCAGGGTGAAAAGGAAGAGAAGAAGACCTGCAATGGCCTGAAAGGATTGATCAAGAAAACTACCAGAAGGTCACTAGATGAGAGTGATGGTCACTAACAGACCGAATGAGGTAAAGTTTGTCCATATAGTTACAAAAAGGTCAATTCGACTCAATGGACACAAACAAAAATAAGTCACCAAAGGTCAAACATGAATTGATGGATAGAAATAACAACAACAGACGATATGCAACTCATGCGTCACAAGGTCTGTAGGGCCAACATGTCCAGATCGTCTGATAAGAAGACGGTTGTCAGGCAGGGGCGGGACTGGGGTCAAAGGTCAAATATTGTTTGACGCCAAGTCCATTTGTACCTATCGTCTGCTGGAATCTAGTCAATGGCGACAGCGAGGCGCGGCACTGTCGTTCATCATAACACGTGCCTTAGCATATACGTGCTTAGAACATGTATGCCGCAAGCCATCAGCAACTTTCATTTGCAGGAGAAACTTTTCTCATGAATGATTGAGATATACACAATTCTCTAAGATTTTTTAGAATATAATAATTTTATTTTTGCTTTTCTAGGCAACAAGTATATAGAGGGCGCGATGGTAACAGAATACCAGAATGTAGCAAACACATCCTTTTAAACCTCGTTTTGAAGCATCACAATAAAAGTATATATTCGGAAGAACTGTAATGAATTTGCATATTTTAAATACGCCTCTATCCAGGCAGCACAGAACCCAACAACAGCCTCCAGGTCCGAGGTTAAAACAGAATACACATACATCTTTATTAAGACCACCGGTCTTATACAGATTCACCACAGAAAGGAAGCATAGATAGAGCTCCTATACTCCAGACAGCACAGAACCCAACAACAGCCTCCAGGTCCGACGTTATAACAGAATACACACATACAGCTTTATTAACACCACCGGTCTTATAAAAATTCACCACAGGAAGGAAGCATAGATAGAGCTCCTATACTCCAGGCAGCACAGAACCCAACAACAGCCTCCAGGTCCGACGTTATAACAGAATACACGCATACAGCTTTATTAAGATCACAGGTCTTATACAGATTCACCACAGGAAGGAAGCATAGATAGAGCTCCTATACTTCAGACAGCAAAGAACCCAACAACAGCCTCCAAGTCCGACGTTATAACAGAATACATACACATACAGCTTTATTAAGATCACAGGTCTTATACAGATTCACCACAGGAAGGAAGCATAGATAGAGTTCCTTTCATCCAGATAGCACAGAACCCAACAAAAGTCTCCAGGTCCGACGTTATAACAGAATACACAAATACAGCTTTATTAAGACCACCAGTCTTATACAGATTCACCACTGGAAGGAAGCATAGATGGAGCTCCTATAATCCAGGCAGCACAGAACCCAACAACAACCTACAGGTCCGACGTTATAACAGAATACACACATACAACTTTATTAAGACCACCAGTCTTATACAGATTCACCACTGGAAGGAAGCATAGATGGAGCTCCTATAATCCAGGCAGCACAGAACCCAACAACAACCTCCAGGTCCGACACATGTAGTCCATATATAGGGTACAATTTTGAAAACTCTTTTCGATAATTTATTTCAATTATTTATTCATACAATCCATATTTCAATTAACGATATATATGATAAACCTGGAACATAAACGTAGAAAGAACAACAAAAATCTCTATTAAGACCTTTCAGTCTTATACAGATTCTCCAAGCACAGAAATGTAGTGTATATACAGGAATAACAGTAATAGTACCAGTAACCAACAACAAAAAGCTTTATTAAGACCTTTCAGTCTTATACAGATTGTCCAAACACAGAAATGTAAGGTACATACAGGAATAACAGTAATAGTATCAGTTATCAACAACAAAAAGCTTTATTAAAAACTAAGAGTCTTATACAGATTCTCCAAGCACAGAAATGTAGGGTACATACAGTAATAGTAACAATATTCAGCTATGTTATTTAAAATGTATCAAATAAGGGGGAAAATGAAAGAAAGAACATAAACTTATATGCAAGCAATCGAGAACAAGCAGTTCCTTTTCTTAAAGAACAATAATTAGAATTATTGACAGAAATGTTGATTAGTACAAGTGAATTTTACTAAACAGATCTACACGGCAATGGAATCGGCAAATATAATTAAATTCGCAAAACGACGACATCAACTTTCAAAACCTTGGTATGACAAAGATTGCTACATTATGAAAAAAACGACCAAAGTTTACAAAGATGTAGGAACTCAAATAACATACACGACCGCCAAAAATATATTGAGGCTAGGAGGGAATATTTTAAGCTCCTGCAAAGAAAAAGAGATGAATTTAATAAGGACAAGAATGAAATGATAAAAAACGCCAAAGATCCCAAATCCTTCTGGAATGCCATTGCAGCCTTTAGAAAAAAAACAATAATACAAGGAGAGATTGATATAAAAGAATGGTTTTTATTTTATAAAAATTTACTGAACAAAGAAAATAATGAAGCTACTTTTACGTTAAACCAGATGATCGGTTGGAAAGATCCAGATTTAGACGCGGAAATAACCCTTGAAGAGATCTATGATGTAGTAAAAAAACTAGCGAATGGCAAAGCAGTGGGACTCGATGGTATACCAAATGAGTTGCTAAAGAATTTACCGATACCGACTTTAACTAAATTGAAAAACCTATTCAACAAAATAATGTCCACAGAAAAATACCCGCAACTCTGGACGAACTCAATAGTACACCCCATATATAAAAGCGGTGATAAGAATAACCCAACAAATTTTAGAGGGATTGCCCTCTGCAGTAATATATCTAAATTATTTACTACAATACTAAGAAACAGATTAAACAACTGGATAGAAAAAAGAGAGATTATTTTAGAAAATCAAGCAGGTTTCCGTAAGAACAGATCATGCACTGACCACATACTACTACTGAATTCACTCATCCAATTATCTTTGAGAAGAAAACGAGGCAAGCTATATGTCTTCTTCGTCGATTTGACTAAAGCTTTCGACACAGTACCACATGATTTACTTTGGCAAAAATTGCATAAAATGGGCATTAGCAATAAATTTGTAATGCTGATAAAAAACTTTTACAAAGAAGCTAAGATTACTATCCGATGGAAAGGGCAATATTCAAGTAATGTGAAAATTAATTCTGGAGTGTTGCAGGGAGAATCACTTTCCCCACTTTTATTTATATTATATATGGCCGACCTAATAGAACTTTATAATAACTCAGCACTTACAGGATTTCATCTCCCTGATTTTGGTGTTTTACACCTACTTCTGTATGCGGATGACATAGCCATAATTGGAGAATCGAAAATTAATCTACAAATTAAAATCAATTTACTAAAGTCTTACCTGAATAATAACAAATTAGTTTTAAATGAAAATAAGTCCAAAATAATGGTATTTAGAAATGGAGGAAGACCGGCAAGACACGAAAACTGGTACTGGGGGGACATCCCAATGACTGTTGCGTCCAATATTTTATATTTGGGATATCCATTCACTACCACTAATAATAGCAAAAAGGTAGCCCTCTTTTATAAAGCCAAAGCAAATACGGCAATAAATGCAACTATTAGACTGATAAAAAAGGAAAAAATTAATTCATTAAAAGTTGCACTGAATTTATTTGACTCAGTTATTAAATCAATACTACTCTATGCGGCCCCTGTGTGGGCTTGGGACAATACTGATATTATAGACCAAATACAGAATACGTTTATCAAAAACTTTCTGAATCTACCAAGATATATACCAGGGTATATTGTAAGGCTGGAAACAGGCAGAATATCTCTGACTTTTATAACGATCAAATTAATTATGAAAAATTTATTAGATTACAAAAAATGGAAGACAATAGACTACCTAAGCTATGCTGGAATAGATTGAAGGAAATTTCCTTAATGACAAAAAAACCTATAGGATTCTGTAAAAATATCATGGATATCATCAATCATTGTGGACTCACACGGCTAAACTATAGGTTAAATTATGATGACATACAGATCGAACTTCCGAATATACTAAAAATAAAAATTGAACAGCTATTGCAGCAAGATCTGGCAAAATTATCTCTTACGAAAACATACTCAAACTATAGGTTACTTTATGATTCATTCATTCCAGAACATTATTTTTCATGCAATCTGTCCTCAGCTTTAGTGAGTTTTATTGCACAGATCAGATTAATATCAACATTGATCAAAGAAAATCATATTTACGTAATTAAGAAAGAAGATTTGTACTGTAGGTTATGCGGTAGTCAGATAACCGATGAAATATACCATTTTACTGCTGAGTGCGGGGATCTGGAAGGAGAGAGAAAAAAGATCCTGAAAAGTCTTCCTAGACCGCATTTGAACTCAATAAAGATAATAAAAACTGTTTCAGATAAGAAAAGTTGGGCAATAGAACTGTTCAACTATCAAAAAGCGGTTGTAAATAAAATTGCACTCGTGGAAGAGAGAAGAACAGGGGCACAATAAAAAAGTCACCATGTTTACCATACCTTAATTGTAAATACTCTATCTCTCCCTTTTCTCTTGTGTTGAATATTGTCTGTAATTCCACGGCGAATCTGTACAGGGCAAGACGCCCTAATAAAGTTGTTTTGTTGTTGTTGTTGTTGATTAGTACAAGACAATATACAACAATGTCATAATTACCAGACATCTATACAGTTTTATACATGGATGGATCAAGGGTTGTCTAAAGTCGGAATAAATATTTTTAAATATTACATAAAATATAAGGTTGTCCCAAAAGTTCGTGTTTTTCTTAAAAGGCTGTTTTTCTTATTACTTGGTGAATAATATTATTACGGCGAATACATAATAAAACCTATTACACGAGATAACCAAGTGTGTATACACTCATGGACAAAACTTAAGGAAGTTGTACCTTTTAGCATGTATATCGGGATTCAGACAATAACTCTGAAAGATATTACAGTGACCTTTATTGAAGACACACGAGATAACCAAGTGTGTATACACTCATGGACAAAACTTAAGGAAGTTGTACCTTTTAGCATGTATATCGGGATTCAGACAATAACTCTGAAAGATATTACAGTGACCTTTATTGAAGACACACGAGATAACCAAGTGTGTATACACTCATGGACAAAACTTAAGGAAGTTGTACCTTTTAGCATGTACATCGGGATTGAGACAATAACTCTGAAAGATATTGCAGTGACCTTTATCGAAAACATGCGAGATAACCAAAATACGTATACACTAATGGACAAAACTTAAGGATGTTGTACCTTTTAGCATGTATATCGGGATTCAGACAATAACTCTGAAAGATATTACAGTAACCTTTATTGAAGAGACACGAGATAACCAAGTGTGTATACACTCATGGACAAAACTTAAGGAAGTTGTACCTTTTAACATGTATATCGGGATTGAGACAATAACTCTGAAAGATATTACAGTAACCTTTATTGAAGACACACGAGATAACCAAATGTGAATAACCTCTAAATCTTCCTCCTCCAAAAAAAAAAAAGACAACCGTTTACATAAAAATATAAAATTCTTTAAGTTTTGTCCATGAGTGTATTCCGGATGATGATTTTTCGATTATAAAAATCTAATTTGAGAGATTCAGAAGAAATATATTTTGAAAATCGAGGTGTTTTTATTTTGACGATAGAACCGCGGTGTGGATACAATTGAAGGAACCGACTAGATGGGCAATTAAGACAAGGTCACCGTCGACATTCCTAGGGGAGGGAAACCGCGTAGGTTCCTGTAGGGACGTCGTTTCCTGTAGATACCATCTCTATTTGGTAGATTCTCCTACTTTTCCCGCCTCTGTCAATACACTACATACGTAGATACGTGCAAATTCACACTTATCTACATATCTTCCTAATGAATTATGAAACATTAGCGCATCATCAATTTTTAACCCTCTCAGCGGTTTCACCAAATTAATCTCCAGACCGCTCTACTAATGTATTGGATTTGTTATATACCCTGTATTTACTATGGAAGGTAGCTTAGGAGTGATTTTTGGTCCCAGTGGCTTCTTGAGAAATCAAGAAATAGCTATTTAAGGCCAAACTTACATAAATACGCTTAACACGCGTTCGTGGATGGCTTTTCTTGATTTATCAAGAAATTGAGTTTTCCAAATATCAGGTAACAGGCTAAATCAATGTTTAGTTGATTTCTGTTCACCAGATGGCGCTCTGCCTTCTAAAAAGCACATATGCTCCTGGTCAGGATATGCCTTTTTTATTTTTAATATATATAAATATACATATATATATGAAACCATATTTGCGGAAGAAATTGCTCGATACAATATCTTAAATTTATATATATGTACCTCTACAGACCTATTGACTTATATCCATAGGTTTCCTAAACACCACTAAGCTGTCTTCCATAGTAAATACAGGATATATAACAAAACCAATCCAATACAATAGTAGAGCGGTCTGGAGATTAATTTGGTGAAACCGCTGAGAGGGTTCACTACTGATGAGCCAAGCACTCTCATTCATATTGGAGCATTTTTATAAAAAGGCTTCAAGAAGAGTAGACATTTGTAATTTCAAATGACAACAATTTCCCACAAAATTATAAAAGACGTATATGTTAAATACCATTATGGATAAAACTTAAAAAAGTGGAAAGTGTTTTTTATCTTGCCGGCAGTTTTTTTTTCTTTTTTTGAAGGAGACAGAGGTAATTTTTTTCACACTTGGTTATCTCGTGTGTATTCAATATAGGTCACTGTAATATCTTTCAGAGTTATTGTCTCAATCCCGATATACATGCTAAAAGGTACAACTTCCTTAAGTTTTGTCCATGAGTGTATACACACTTGGTTATCTCGTGTGTCTTCAATAAAGGTCACTGTAATATCTTTCAGAGTTATTGTCTGAATACCGATATACATGCTTAAAGGTACAACTTACTTAAGTTTTGTCCATGAGTGTATACACACTTGGTTATCTCGTGTGTCTTCAATAAAGGTCACTGTAATATCTTTCAGAGTTATTGTCTGAATACCGATATACATGCTAAAAGGTACAACTTCCTTAGGTTTTGTCCATGAGTGTATACACACTTTGTTATCTCGTGTGTCTTCAATAAAGGTCACTGTAATATCTTTCAGAGTTATTGTCTCAATCCCGATATATATTGTTGTTGATTACTGGTACTATTACTGTTATTCCTGTATGTACCCTACATTTCTGTGCTTGGAGAATCTGTATAAGACTGAAAGGTCTTAATAAAGCTTTTTGTTGTTGTTGATTACTGGTACTATTACTGTTATTCCTGTATGTACACTACATTTCTGTGCTTGGAGAATCTGTATAAGACTGAAAGGTCTTAATAAAGCTTTTTGTTGTTGTTGATTACTGGTACTATTACTGTTATTCCTGTATGTATCCTACATTTCTATACTTGGAAAATCTGTATAAAACTAAAAGGTCTTAATAAAGCTTTTTGTTGTTGATTACTGGTACTATTACTGTTATTCCTGTATGTACCCTACATTTCTACTTGGAGAATCTGTATAAGACTGAAAGATCTTAATAAAGCCTTTTGTTGTTGAATAGAGAGGCTATCGGAAATCCCCAGTAGCAAACAGCAGTCAGTGAGATATGGCGAGGGGGTTTTACCCGGCATGTACAAAACCATGTCGAAATATCGGATGGGGAGCTGGTTGTTGATTGTATTGACATTCCAAGTTAACAGTTTGGAATTCAAAGCATTTTTTTATATTTGTGATACCGGAGCGAGTAACGACACCTGAAGACCTTGACCTAGAAGTGAGTGGTGTGTATATGACAAAGGAAGAGGGAAAGTCAAACTTCTCACCTGGTAATCTTTATTCACTTGTACATATCTTTCCTCCACTTAGAAATAAAGTCGAAATTTAATAGAATTGACTTTATTTTTTTACATCTTTGTAATAAATGCCAAAATGTACACTCTAGTATTTTTAAATGATATATTTTAAACAAAACTTTGCAAACATTTTATGCGCTTTGTGTTTTCGATAAAAAAATTTAGTTCTGCATTTCTTTTATATATTTTAGCGTAAAAATCAAGTCTTTGTATATCTGAAGGTGTGAAAGTATTTATTGATGACGTCACGGCGACTAGTCGACAATTATCAACTAAACTTTCTACAGCTAGAGAATATCGAGCAAGCAAGCTAATGTAAAATTTTAAGCCTGTTTCAAATATTTTCGTTGAATAATTAAATTAAATAATAAATTATTTCTTCGTCACACAATATAATTTGTTATTTTTATTTTATTTTTATACAAAAAATATTTTTACACATAGTATACAAATTATTGTAAATATAAAATAGGCGTTATAGTTAATATTCAAAATATTCACACCTATATTCTACAAAATTTATTTTTTTCCATAATATAATTTTATATATCAATATTTTTCTCTCCATTAAATATAATATATAAGCAAAATTATTTTTAAACTTAATTCTTTTGACGTTATATGTGGCGCTGAGATTGTTGTTGACACACTTTAAAATGTTATAATACCTTGATAAAGGTTGGCGTTCAGCTAACTGAAATATTGGTAAAATAAATGATATTTTGATCCAATATATGCCTTTTTATTCAATGATAAATATATGCTATGAATATTTTGTTTTGATGTTGAAAAGATAGAGAATTGGAGGTGCAGTCGTGAAAAAGGAAAGATAGTTATTTACTTATCAAGTAGTTTTTATTTTCAATTACTTGAAAAGAATTACACACATTAAATATTTCTCACAGTAATATAGAATTCATAAAATGAATCCTATATTCCTGAATTAAAAAAATAGGTAGATTAACTATACATATTTACAACAATGCAAAAATAATAAAAAGTCGGTTGACGAGTGGTTAACACCCTCGATTCCCGACAGTCATGAACCGGGATGGTATCCCGTGTTAACATTTTGTTTAATATGTGAATAACCTTCATATATTATTCATTGTTGTAAATATCATGAACTAGGTTGGTCTTGTTGAGCGGTACCTAATAAAGTGATTTTGAACAACAATACAACAAAAGTGAAGATTAGAAATAGTTTTAATTGAGCTTATGGAATATAGAAAACATAATTTGAGAAAGGTATGACTGACTTAAGGCGTAAGAATAAAGAAATTGAAAAACTTTATCCGTTTATCATTACTCTTCACAATTCATCCTTTCATACTTCATTCCTAAGGTTAGAAATAATCGTTATTTCTCCTTAAAATAAATTTCGATTTTTCGTTCAAAAGAAACACATGCGGGATAATTTTCGAATGTCATTCTACATATATATATATACTATGTACAATGTACATGGCGTTTCTACCCCCGCTACAGAGTTTGGTGGAGAATCACCAGCGGGTCCCCAGAGACACCATGTATGCGACACTTGAGAGACGACGATTCTTTGATTAAAAAAAAAAAGAAAATGTTGGAAGATTTTCTTCCTTTATCTATGTTTTGTATTTGTTATTAAAGTTTACATTTAAACTTTATATATTTTATTCAATGAAGATCAAAATTACATAACATCCCAATTAATTATATATCATCACAATTAATTATATATCAATCATAACTATATAACATTAAACCAATCATTTTCAGTTTTGTTTTCGTCACCGGGGTCCAATATTTTTTTTTCACCGACTAAATTATGAGATTAATTTATAAATGGAAAATATGCAAAACAAATAAACAACTATATACCTCAATCTATAAAACAAATGACTAAGCAACGTTAACTTAATATACTTTTTTTATTATTGGATAGAAAGAAATTTAGTTTTTTTTACAGAAGTGACCAAAAAACAAATTTTCCAACATGATCATTGCAAAATTATATTTCTGCTTATCTCTAGTACAACGCATGGTAATCATGGTGGGTAGTAGTAGGCGACTGATTTTACTGTAAGTATACCACATATCTACACATGTGAAAAG
Organism: Cordylochernes scorpioides; assembly: GCA_030710605.1. Lineage (NCBI taxonomy): Eukaryota > Metazoa > Arthropoda > Arachnida > Pseudoscorpiones > Chernetidae > Cordylochernes > Cordylochernes scorpioides. Next base: position 57,872,301 of record CP092870.1, read on the forward strand.
CAGACGTACAAATATTCCATAGTACCGTTTGGTTACTTGCACTCGTTGGTGGAGTTGTACTTTTGCAAGAATCGGGGGCTATTGGAGCATTTTTTAAATCAGAAAAAAGTGCCCAATGTGGTAATCGAACCCGGATCGTAGATATGGGGCAATTTTGAATAATTTTTTTTTCTGAATAAAAAGTTGTCCAATGTGGGATTCGAACCTGGGTCTTAGCCCTGTCGTAAATCAACGCTTTAGACCACTGCTCCACCAATCCCCAATTTAAATTGAAGTGTTGTTTCAATATAAAGTGCACCACATGTCTATACATGTTAGAAAGCAGTTAGAATTCACTTACAAATATTTGCATATAACGATATATTTACATAATTACCAGATATCGATACATAACATTTTACACAAATAAATTTACTGGCAATGCGTTTCTTTTAAATATCATCAAATATTATCTCTACAGACCTTACTGCAATGATATGAATTATTGAATGAGAGGGTTTGGCTCATCAGTAGTGAACCCTCTCAGCGGTTTCGCCAAATTAATCTCTAGACCGCTCTACTATTGTATTGGATTGGTTTGGAGTATACCCTGTATTTTCTATGGAAGGCAGCTTAGGGGTGTTTAGTGAACTATGGACATAAGCTTTTAGGTCTGTAGAGGAACATACATATAATTTCAAGGTATTTGTGTAAAAATTTAACGATAGATGGCAATTAAAATTTAATTTACTAATATATATTGGTTATGAAAACATATTTTGCGGAAGAGCTTTGCTCGATGCAATACCTTGAAATTATATGTATGTACCTCTACAGACCTATAAGCTTATGTCCATAGTTCACTTAACACCCCTAAGCTGCCTTCCATAGAAAATACAGGGTATACTCCAAACCAATCCAATACAATAGTAGAGCGGTCTAGAGATTAATTTGGCGAAACCGCTGAGAGGGTTCACTACTGATGAGCAAATGCCTCTCATTCAATAACTCATATCATTGTAGTAAGGTCTGTAGAGATAATATTTGATGATATTTAAAAGAAACACATTGCCAGTAAATTTATTTGTGTAAAAATTTTAACGATAGATGGCAATTAAAATTTAATTTACTAAGACATCTATACAGTTTTATACATGGATGGATCAATGGATAGAGGGTTGTCTAAAGTCAAAATATGAAGTTTTAAGGAAGATAGTCTTAAATTTTTATGTTCATACAAGAGGGCAATTTTGAAGCATTTTTTTCTGAATAAAATGAGGGTTTCGAACCGGAGTCATAGCTGTCAAAATCAACGACTTAGACCACTGCTCTACCAACCCCCAATTTAAATTGAAGTAAAACGTATTAATTACGCTACGCTAGGCAATATAAATCTCGCGGCGATACCTCAAAAACCTTGTAGAAGATCGTAAAATAGTCGAATTCTTTGACAGACGACCTTCAAAATGAAGATGTTATTTGATGATAATTATGATCAAATTACCGGATTTACGACCTAATCCGATTTTAAACTGGAATGTTTTTTATCCTATGTATCAGACTGTATTCATTTTTTTACATATTTGTGGATTTATAGATTAATATCCTTCCGCCAAAATTTCCATCTATATTTTAGTCATAGATTTGGCCTAGCCACTTAGCCAGCTAAACTCCTCTTTGACAGATTGTGAAGATTCCATTAAATCCCGTGTGAATATCATGGAATAAAGTATAAATATATTTTTTTGAAGGAAACAGAGGCTGTTCACACCCACACTGGTCATCTCGTGTGTCTTCAATAAAGGTCACTGTAATATATTTCAGAGTTATTGTCTCAATTCCGATATACATTCTAAAAGGTACAACTTCCTTAAGTTTTGTCCATGAGTGTATACACACTTGGTTATCTCGTGTGTCTTCAATAAAGGTCACTGTAATATCTTTCAGTGTTATTGTCTGAATCCCGATATATATGCTAAAAGGTACAACTTCCTTAAGTTTTGTCCATGAGTGTATACACACTTGGTTATCTCGTGTGTCTTCAATAAAGGTCACTGTAATATATTTCAGAGTTATTGTCTCAATCCCGATATACATTCTAAAAGGTACAACTTCCTTAAGTTTTGTCCATGAGTGTATACACACTTGGTTATCTCGTGTGTCTTCAATAAAGGTCACTGTAATATCTTTCAGTGTTATTGTCTGAATCCCGATATATATGCTAAAAGGTACAACTTCCTTAAGTTTTGTCCATGAGTGTATACACACTTGGTTATCTCGTGTGTCTTCAATAAAGGTCACTGTAATATCTTTCAGTGTTATTGTCTGAATCTCGATATATATGGTAAAAGGTACAACTTCCTTAAGTTTTGTCTATGAGTGTATACACACTTGGTTATCTCGTGTGTCTTTAATAAAGGTCACTGTAATATCTTTCAGAGTTATTGTCTCAATCCCGATATACATGCTAAAAGGTACAACTTCCTTAAGTTTTGTCCATGAGTGTTATACACACTTAGTTATCTCGTGTGTCTTCAATAAAGGTCACTGTAATATCTTTCAGAGATATTGTCTCAATCCCGATATACATGCTAAAAGGTACGACTTCCTTAAGTTTTGTCCATGAGTGTATACACACTTGGTTATCTCGTGTGTCTTCAATAGAGGTCACTGTAATATCTTTCAGTGTTATTGTCTGAATCCCGATATATATGGTAAAAGGTACAGCTTCCTTAAGTTTTGTCCATGAGTGTATACACACAGGGTTATCTCGTGTGTCTTTAATAAAGGTCACTGTAATATCTTTCAGAGTTATTGTCTCAATCCCGATATACATGCTAAAAGGTACAACTTCTTTAAGATTTGTCCATGAGTGTATACACACTTGGTTATCTCGTGTGTCTTCAATAAAGGTCACTGTAATATCTTTCAGAGTTATTGTCTCAATCCAGATATACATGCTAAAAGGTACAACTTCCTTAAGTTTTGTCAATGAGTGTATACACACTTGGTTATCTCAAACTACACAAAAGGTAAAAAGGAAACCAAATATTTAAATAATCAAGAGAATGAGAAGAGAATTGTTTTATATATACCTGTGTTGACTTTTATTTTGTGAGGCTATTTTTTTCCTAAGACAGCTTTATGATATTTATATAGTTCTATAGCTTTGTCTTTTCTCTGATACGATTTTAATCAATTGAACTGGTTCAATACATATCTGTTTAATGCCCTTTAAATGTTCTTCCTTTCATCCGCCATACAACAACAACAAAAAGCTTTATTAAGACCTTTTACAGATTCTTTAAGCACAGAAATGTAGGGTACATACAGGAATAACAGTAATAGTACCAGTAATCAACAACAACAAAAGCTTTATTAAGACCTTTCAGTCTTATACAGATTCTCCAAGCACAGAAATGTAGGGTACATACAGGAATAACAGTGAGAGTACCAGTAATAAACAACAACAAAAAGCTTCACTAAGACCATTTATAGATTCCTCAAGCACAGAAATGTAGGGTAGCAAATATAAACATAAAAAATCATACCCTGTTAATAAAATAATAAATACTTTGTTATATAGCTTCTTCCCTATGGGAGCTGTGACCCACAGCTTGCAATTATTGTAGTTACTGACATGGATCTGACGTGCTTCTGCCAAGGATTCCATCGAAGTCTTGGAACTTTTTCCCTAGTAACTTTTGCATCCCTTTTATTGCGGCGTGAAGTGCGGCTTTGTCGTTGTATCGTCTATAGGGACATCATCATCTCGGAGGGAAGTCTTGGCTTTGACACGGCGGTGGAATCATGGAGCCAGACTCGGGAAATGTAGATCCCAGCACCCATGGCCTCAAGGTCTTCTAAGCAATCTTCAGTTTGTCTTCCCTAACTTACCCATCAACTCCAACAAAATGCTACGTGAATTATTAGGAAAGACAAACTACAGGATAAAACAGCAATTTATTTAAGACAAGAACAAACTATGAATGATAAACAAAAGATAAGCATTGAGGGAAGTTTACAGAGTAACAAAATATAAACATAAAAAAATGATACTCTGTTAATAAAATAATAAATACCTTGCTACAATATACAGTCAAACCTATCTATAGCGCCCATTCTCGGGACTCACCAAAATAGGGTGCTATAGACAGGTTACTTTTAATGTAAATAGCATCGTACTACGTATTCCAAATCAGGAGCTATAGAGAGGGAGGCACTATTTATAGGGGGTGCTATAGACAGGTTTGCGAGATTTGCGGGACAAGAATGGAGCCGGGGCTACATCACCATATACTCTCATCTATGGGGCTGAAAGCCGAACGAGAAATGCTCCTCAGTGAAATAGGCCTTGAGGGACTCTCTTTGGAGCTCCTGTTGAAGGAGGTGGTGAGAAACAGAGCTGGAGCGTTTGCGTTGTTCAAATTTTGGAAGACGGCTGAAGAGAAGGGAAAGCTATATACATAATATAATTGATGTGAATAATTATATGTAAATAATCTTTGTCAGGAATAGAATGACGAATCCTGTGTGGGACTTTGATTCCAGTAAAAGGCTTGTTGCTTCTGTTGTATATAGTCACAGTGTAGAAAATACTATACTATACCTACTACATATAGGTTTCTCTCTGTATTCTTAGTTCTCTTCACTTACTCTGTAAACTGGCGAATCCTTTATAGGACGAGAGGTCCTCAATAAAGGCTTTTGTTGTTGTTGTTGTATAGGTGCTAAGGTTGAATACTTTGAGAAACTCTGAAAATTTGAAAGTTGCAGCTTTAATAAAAATAAGTGATTACAAAAACTTTTTGAGTAATCTTTGAACCAAGATAGAAAAAAAAAAAACGCTCCCGGCGGGGAATCGAACCCCGGTTGCCCGCTTGACAGGCGGGAATACTAACCACTATACTAACGAGGAAAAAAGGCATCGATGCTAAAAAATGCATGTAGAATTTAATGGTGTATTTATTTTGTAATGTTATAAAAAATATATTTAATATTGATTGCAAAAACTTTTGGAGTGACAATTGTATAATAATATCTTCTTTGGGGAGATGGTCTTTAACTATTAGTGGGATTATATAAACTATTAGTTAATTCTTGACTATTTCGTAAGGGTTATCATTCAGGGAGTTGGGTCTTCCCTAGTGTGACAACGCTTTGGTCCTAAAATGATGCAAATCGAGGTTTTTTTCCTGAAGGAAGACGACGATGTACCTTGGCCCCGATTGTCTAGGTTGAAATATGGCTCGCGTCAAGTTGGGTAAATTTCCAGTTTGTCTGAGGAATCCAGATGGGTTGAGTAACTGCCATGATTCACTATGTGGTGGACAAGTTAACTACATAGGTAGTTGACAACACAGTGTTGTGTCTATATTGTATCAATATTGAATAGATATCAATTGATTTAAGACCTTTCAGTCTTATACAGATTCTCCAAGCACACAAATGTAGGGTACATACAGGAATAACAGTAATAGTACCAGTAATCAACAACAACCAAAAAACTTTATTAAGACCTTTCAGTCTTATACAGATTCTCCAAGCACAGAAATGTAGGGTACATACAGGAATAATAGTAATAGTGCCAGTAATCAACAAAAACAAAAAGCTTTATTTAGACCTTTTGGTTTTTTACAGATTCTCCAAGCACAGGAATGTAAGGTACATACAGGAATAACAGTAATAGTACCAGTAATCAAAAACAACAAAAAAACTTTATTAAGGCCTTTCAGTCTTATACAGATTCTCCAAGCACAGAAATGTAGGGTACATACAGGAATAACAGTAATAGTACCAGTAATCAACAACAACAAAAATATACATACAGGAATAACAGTAATAGTACCAGTAATAAACAACAACAAAAAGCTTTATCAAGACCTTTCAGTCTTATACAGATTCTCCAAGCACAGAAATGTAGGGTACATACAGGAATAACAGTAATAGTACCGGTAATCAACAACAACAAAAATCTTTATTAAGACCTTTTAGTCTTATACAGATTCTCCAAGCAGAAATGTAGGGTACATACAGGAATAACAGTAATAGTACCAGTAATCAACAACAACAAAAAGCGCTTTATTAAGACCTTTTAGTCTTATACAGATTCTCCAAGCACAGAAATGTAGGGTACATACAGGAATAACAGTAATAGTACCAGTAATCAACAACAACAAAAAGCTTTATTAAGACCTTTTAGTCTTATACAGATTCTCCAAGCACAGGAATGTAAGGTACATACAGGAATAACAGTAATAGTACCAGTAATCAACAACAACAAAAAGCTTTATTAAGACCTTTTAGTCTTATACAGATTCTCCAAGCAGAAATGTAGGGTACATACAGGAATAGCAGTAATAGTACCAGTAATCAACAACAACAAAAAGCTTTATTAAGACCTTTTAGTCTTATACAGATTCTCCAAGCACAGAAATGTAGGGTACATACAGGAATAACAGTAATAGTACCAGTAATCAACAACAACAAAAAGCTTTATTAAGACCTTTTAGTCTTATACAGATTCTCCAAGCACAGAAATGTAGGGTACATACAGGAATAACAGTAATAGTACCAGTAATCAACAACAACAAAAAGCTTTATTTAGACCTTTTGGTTTTTACAGATTCTCCAAGCACGGGAATGAAAGGTACATACAGGAATAACAGTAATAGTACCAGTAAACAAAAACAACAAAAAGCTTTATTTAGACCTTTTGGTTTTTACAGATTCTCCAAGCACAGGAATGTAAGGTACATACAGGAATAACAGTAATAGTACCAGTAAACAAAAACAACAAAAAACTTTTTAAAGGCCTTTCAGTCTTATACAGATTCTCCAAGCACAGAAATGTAGGGTACATACAGGAATAACAGTAATAGTACCAGTAATCAACAACAACAAAAAGCTTTATTTAGACCTTTTGGTTTTTACAGATTCTCCAAGCACAGGAATGTAAGGTACATACAGGAATAACAGTAATAGTACCAGTAAACAAAAACAACAAAAAACTTTTTAAAGGCCTTTCAGTCTTATACAGATTCTCCAAGCACAGAAATGTAGGGTACATACAGGAATAACAGTAATAGTACCAGTAATCAACAACAACAAAAATATACATACAGGAATAACAGTAATAGTACCAGTATTCAACAACAACAAAAAGCTTTATTTAGACCTTTTGGTTTTTTACAGATTCTCCAAGCACAGGAATGTAAGGTACATACAGGAATAACAGTAATAGTACCAGTAATCTAAAACAACAAAAAGCTTTATTAAGACCTTTCAGTCTTATACATATTTTCCAAGTAGAAATGTAGGGTACATACAGGAATAACAGTAATAGTACCAGTAATCAACAACAACAAAAAGCTTTATTTAGACCTTTTGGTTTTTTACAGATTCTCCAAGCACAGGAATGTAAGGTACATACAGGAATAACAGTAATAGTACCAGTAATCAAAAACAACAAAAAGCTTTATTAAGACCTTTCAGTCTTATACAGATTCTCCAAGCAGAAATGTAGGGTACATACAGGAATAACAGTAATAGCACCAGTAATCAACAACAACAAAAAGCTTTATTAAGACATTTCAGTCTTATACAGATTCTCCAAGCACAGAAATGTACCCGTATTCTACAACGATATTTTTAATTATTTTTTAAAGGTAATCCCATAAAGGTAATATAAAATAGGTTAAGACAATCGAGCTAATAAATATATTCATTTAGATAAATTGAAGGAAAATACATTTCTTATACCTGGATTTACCCCAGAGTCTCTTGCAGTGAAAAAAAAGAAGCAAAATCTAATCAAATATTTAATATTAATATAAAAAAGCAAAACCTAATGAAAACAATTGAGTTTATAAACAGATTGATCAGGGTGAAAAATCTGAGAAAATTCACTTCTAATATATCTAAAATTCTTTTCATTAAAAACAATAAAATAAACATAAAATTAATAAAGCTAAACTGTATGGAAAAATTTAGGGCTAGCAGCTTCAATGTTCTAAAAGAGCTACAGAAGATTTCGGGAAATCTTCCGAATGGGTCTGAGATATCTTATGCTAAAAAAGGAGCAATAATTTTAGGCAAAACCTTTGACAAAATGCTTCAAGGAAGAAATTATATTACGTTTTTTACTGATACTAATCTACAAGATGGAGCTTTTTGTTGTTCTATTCTGATAAGAGGAAAGCCTTTGTTTTGAGCTTAGTTGAAGGAATATTTACAGTAGAACTACTCTTCTGTAAAGGACACCTATTTTCAGACCCAAAGTGTTCTTTAGAGAGAGGAGTCCTTTACTGGAGAATTGCTATTTAGTAAAAGAGTAATTTTAGCAATGAAAACTGTTCATTGTATAGAGGTGTCCTCTCATGGAGGTTCTACTGTATTAGTGATTAAAACTGTCCTTTGTAAAGAGGTGTCCTCTAGCGGGAGTGTCCTCTCATGGAGGTTGTTCTACTGTATTTGTGATGAAAACTGTCCTTTGTAAAGAGGTGTCCTCTAGCGGGAGTGTCCTCTCATGGAGGTTGTTCTACTGTATTTGTGATGAAAACTGTCCTTTGTAGAGAGGTGTCCTCTAGCGTAAGTGTTCTCTCATGGAGGTAGTTCTACTGTATTGGTGATGCAGGTGTCCTCTGTCGGAAGTGTCCTCTCATGGAGATTTTATTTTATATATATAAACAATGAAGAGTTAAAGAAAAACAAAACAAGTGAAATAAGTTTAAATTATTATATTCTTTAGGGGAATATCTGAAAGTATCAATAAATTTATTCGAAATATTTAACGGAAGGATATAACAACGCAACCAAGCTTTATAAATCGGCTTTGACACGTCATACACTTGTCCAAAAAAACAAACAAACAAACAACTGGGGTAACGAACCAAATATTTTTAAATCAAATAAATCAAAATCAATTAAAAAATAAAATAATAGAGTAATCTAAAAATTGAACTTTTTTTGCTCCATTTATTATTTCAAATTCTTCATGAAGTTTGGTGAAATTTATTTATTTATATGGTAAGTTTGGGCTTAAATACCCATTTCTTGATTTCTCAAGAAGCCTCTGGAACCAAAAATTGTGGCTTATTCTTTTTCATCACTAGAAAGTTTTTTTTTACTTGGGTGTTACAGTAATATACATTGCTCTGATGTATAATTGAAAAAGGGAGAGATGCCTTTATAGGTACATGAATATTATCCTTCCACATTTTTATGTTATATTCATATTGTCATATAGAAAATAAGGAAAGACAAACTTCAGGATGACACAGAAATTTATTTAAGACGCAAACACCAATTAAAATGGATAAAATACTAGAGAAGTAATGAGGGAGGTTTACGCAGAGTAATAAAAAATATAAACATCAGAATTTATATTATGTTAATAAAATAATAAATACTTTGCTACAATATATTTATTAATTTCTAGTTTTTATAATACACGCAGTTGCTCCATGGAAAGATGAGGTACCATGTCCCCGTTAGTCAGCCACATTTCAGAGTTCCCTGTTCACGGTTACCGTAGCGGCTCACGACACCGTACTACAGGGCAGTCCCTTACTTGTGCTGCTTCTCCCCACGTAGAGGAGGACTTCTGGGCAGGGTTTATTTAGATGGTGATGTCTTGTCCACTCCATGGATAGGGAGGGTGCCATTGCTCCGTTAGTCAGCCACATTTCAGAGTTCCCTGTTCACGGTTACCGTAGCGGCTCGGGGCTCACGACACCGTACTACAGGGCAGTCCCTTACTTGTGCTGCTTCTCCCCACGTAGAGGAGGACTTCTGGGCAGGGTTTATTTAGATGGTGATGTCTTGTCCACTCCATGGATAGGGAGGGTGCCATTGCTCCGTTAGTCAGCCACATTTCAGAGTTCCCTGTTCACGGTTACCGTAGCGGCTCGGGGCTCACGACACCGTACTACAGGGCAGTCCCTTACTTGTGCTGCTTCTCCCCACGTAGAGGAGGACTTCTGGGCAGGGTTTATTTAGATGGTGGTGCCTTTTCCTCCATGGATAGGGAGGGTGTCATTGCCCCGTTAGTCAGCCACATTTCAGAGTTCCCCGTTCACAGTTACCGTAGCGGCTCACGACATCTTACTACAGGACAGTCTCTTACTTGTGCTGCTTCTCCCCACGTAGAGGAGGACTTCTGGGCAGGAATCCGATCTGATCTACTTCATGGACAAGACACCACCACATAATACACACATAGGAATAGATTGCTATTTTTTTCTGTAATTTGATATATCAAGTTTCTATATAACAATTGTGTCCAAATATCTTCTGTTTATAAGAGAATATCCACTTTCCCAACCCGTATTGTAGAAATATCGTGTAAGAGGTGCAATAAAATTTGTGATCTTCTATTGCGGTCATACCAACTTGGGTAAACAAGGTCGGTTTCCAGTAAACTTTGCTGAACATTTCATCAGTCTATAGTGACTTTGATATCACAAGATTCAATCATGTAACTATATGCAAATATGTTTTGATATCCTAATAAAAAGGCATATCCTGACCGTGCTCATATATTTTTAAATATTTTTATTTTTTAATATGTTTCACATACGTATTTATAATTAAAAAAAGGCATATATTGGATCAAAATATCATTTATTTTACCAATATTTCAGTAGGCTGAACGCCAACCTTTATCAAGGTATTATAACATTTTAAAGTGTCAATAACAAACTCAGCGCCATTTACACACATATATATGTTATAATAACTTGAAAAAGGTTGGCGTTCAGCAAACTGAAATATTGGTAAATAAATTATATTTTGATTCTATATATGGCTTTTCAATTAAATATATTTTAAATATATTTAATGAGTTAGTGTTTAATTATTAAGGCTCTTTTTCCAACAAAGCATCAATAAAAAACATAAAATATTCTATATGGATCAATTATTTTATTTGGAAATATTATAAGCACTTCTCGGAGGGTAAAGTTATAAATAAAAGGCAATATTATATATATTATTATATTATCCGCTGATGGAAGTGTTTCTTTTTTTTTCTTCCTTCTACGATTTGTCTTAAATTTATAATTATTTTATTGCAGACGAACACACAAAAAAGGCTAAGCTTTTAGAGGAATCTTCTTGCTAAGAAAGATGAAAATGGGTAGCTATGTTAGGTTTTGGAAGTATATAAGATATATGAAAATATGTGACAAAATTTGTATAATCATTGATTTTATTAGTATTATACAAAAAATAATTGGCGTTCAAAAATAAATTTTATATACTTTATTATATTTATAATCGTGTTTAAATGTTTTCTATAGAACATATTAAAAAAAAAACAGGCCTGAGCAGATTTATCATCAACTTCTATTACTGAATACGAAATTTTTAAAACGTTAAACGATTATTAAATGGTTTATACATCGATGTCTTCAGACATAATTCTCGTTATCAAGGAATAGCTGCAAGGAAAAAGCAATCGCGTCAATCGAACAGTGTAAGAGGCGAAGAATTTATCTAAAATGCCAAGAAAATTGATGGAAACTCGGTGAAGAGCATGAGGATCATAGCCAAGGAAATTGGCTCTATGTCAATTGTCAGAACTATCCATGAAGACCTTGGTCTCAAGTCCTATTTCCTTCGGAAAGGCCAGTTGCTGACAAAGAATATGAAGGATAACAGAAAATGAAAGGATTTTGCCCTCTTCAACAACCTGAAACATGACTCTTGTGGTATGCTGAGGTTCTTCTTTGACGAAAAGAACTATGACGTGGACCAAGAGGTAAATCCCAGGAATGATTACTGGATCTGTAAAGACCCTTCAGAGGTACCTGTCGTGATATACACAAAATATCCTATCTCCATGATGGTCCTTGGCGTTATCAGGATTGAAGGCAATGTCCTGCCTCCCAGTTCTTTGATAAGGGCTTTAGGATGAACGCTGAGATCTACATCAATGTTCTGGAGACCTTAGTGAAGCCTTGGATGGACATGGTGACCACAGAAAGGAAGTATGTCTTCTAACAGGACTCAGCTTCAATCCACAAGGCAAAAAAGACAATATTGGCTGGCACTTAATGTCCCCAGTCAGTGGAGTCCTGATATTTGGCCATCTAATTTTCCAGACTGCAACCTTCTTGTCTACTATGGATGGTGTGCAGAGTATTAGGCTCATAGATTGTTGAGCTCTGGAAACCAAAAGGAATAATACTCTGCTAGTGATCTCTTTTTTGACTTGTATATAATATATATTATAATAGGAAATAAACTAATGCTTAGTTAATCTTGCCTCGTCTTGGATAACAACACATGGTGGCAGCGGTAAACTGAATTCATAAAGAAGGTCGTTGTTCGAAGAAAATTTGAAATTCGACATCAAGCAAGCTTAGTAGCGGTAATCTGAATTCATAAAGAAGGTCGTTGTTCGAAGAAAATTTGAAATTCGACATCAAGCAAGCTTAGAAGCGGTAAACTGAATTCATAAAGAAGGTCGTTGTTCGAAGAAAATTTGAAATTCGACATCAAGCAAGCTTAGAAGCAGTAAACTGAATTCATAAAGAAGGTCGTTGTTCGAAGAAAATTTGAAACTTGACATCAAGCAAACTTTTTGGTAAGTTATATTATATTATAAGTAAATCTTTATAATGTCCCAAAATTATAATTGTGTAGCCCCAGAACCTTTTAATTTTTCAAATCCAGGTGATTGGCCAAAATGGATTAGGAGAATTGAACGTTTTAGGCAGGCAATCGGGTTAATTAATAACCCAGAAAATGAGCAAGTTAATATGCTCGTGTACTGCATGGGTGATAATGCAGATGACATTTTGTTGTCATGTAAAATAGCAAGTGACCAACTAGAAAATTATGGTAAAGTTATTGAATGCTTTGAAAGTCACTTTATTCCAAGACGTAATATAATTTATGAAAGGGCAAGATTCAATCAAAGATGTCAGCAGGAAGGGGAAAAGGTGAATGAATTTATCACAGCACTCCATAGCCTAGCTGAGCACTGCAATTTTGGGATGTTACATGATGAGTTGATTAGGGATAGGATAGTTGTTGGAGTAAGGGATAGAGCATTATCTGAAAGAATGCAACTTGATACAGACTTGACCTTAGTAAAAGCCACACTAATGGCAAAGCAATTAGAAAGTGTCAAAGAACAGCAGTCTAGCCTTTACCAACAAGATTCTATAGATCAAATAAAGAAAATGCCTAATCACATAAAAGAAACAAAAAGGCACGAACCAAAAATAAGACAATTCAAGTCAAACCAGTTGGGAGGGTCATCACATGGATGCACCAGGTGTGGCAATTCAAATAATCATGATTGGAAAAATTGTCCAGCGATGAACTCGTATTGTAGTAAATGCAAGAAAAAGGGCCATTATGCCAAAGTATGTAGATCAGAAGCCATAAATGAAATAAAATCAGAGATAACTTTTTTGGGATCTATAGAGGATAATTCCAAGAAATGGATAGTACCAATTAAGGTAAATAATAGACAAATTAATTTTAAAATTGACACCGGAGCGGATGTCAACGTGCTCCCCCTACAATATTATTATCAAAGTTTCCAAAGAATAAAACTGGAAAAATCTGATAAAATAATACAAGGTCCAAATGGAATACCCTTGGAAACAGTTGGAATGATCCACGTAAAACTTCAAAATAAAGGCCAGCACTTAAACTCGAAAATATACATTGTTGATAAACTAAAGCAGCCACTTCTCTCTGGGGAGACAAGTGAAAAATTAAACATTGTGAGAATGATTCAGCAATTTTCATCAGGAGGCCGCGGCGGACAGCGTGGTAGACTCGGAAGTGGAGATAACAGAGGCTGCTACAACTGCGGGGAAGAAGGCCACCGCAAGTTTGAATGTACCAAACCTGCCCGTGGTGGTGGACGTGGCCGTGGACAGAGCCGTGATGGAGGCAGCAACAACACCTGCTACAACTGCGGAGAAGTTGGCCACCGTAAATATGAGTGTACCAACAACACGGCTGGAGATGGAGGACAGGAGGAGAACCAGCGCAAGTCCAAGAAGGCTTGCTACACCTGTGGGGAGTTTGGCCATAAGAAGGACGACTGCCCCAAATCTGGAACTCAAGAGTCCGGAGATGAGGAGGAGTCCTCTGACAATGAGGAGGAAGACAAGTCCAAGAAGAAAGAAGAAGATTGCTATCTGACTCTTCAAGCACATAGGACGATGCCCCTGGAAAGCGCCAGGAGCAGAGAAATGAGTAGACCCCCCCTTCGACATCAACCTGGCTCTCAAGGAGATGCAAGGATGACCAGGAGCAAGAGACCGAGGAGGATTGCCCTACACCAACGGCCTCATCTACAAGAGATGGAAGGATGCAGAGGGACAACCAAGACCAGGATCCAGAGAAGAGCCTCCCTTCAATGCCAGCCGGCATACAAGATATGGAAGGGCAGTCAAGATACCTCGAAGGTTCCTGTAAAGTTAAGGGAGGAGATGTGCAGAGTATTAGGCTCATAGATTGTTGAGCTCTGGAAACCAAAAGGAATAATACTCTGCTAGTGATCTCTTTTTTGACTTGTATATAATATATATTATAATAGGAAATAAACTAATGCTTAGTTAATCTTGCCTCGTCTTGGATAACAACACAGATGGGACTTTGTTAAAAGAGATGTCAACAAAGCTATCGACAACACCATCCAGTCTGTCAAGAAAGCGATTCACACGGTGATAACCTAAATGGACAAGATCATCACGCGGACAATTAAATGATCAATAAAAATAATGATGGTGGTGTCTTGTACATGAAATGCTCCATGTTTCCATGGGTTCCATGTCCCCGTTAGTCAGCCACATTTCAGAGTTGCCTGTTCACGGTTACTGTAGCGGATCGGGGCTCACCATACCGTACTACAGGACAGTCCCTTACTTGTGCTGCTTCTCCCCACGTAGAGGAGGACTTCTGGGCAGGGTCAGATAGAATGGTGGTGGTGTCTTGTCCAGTTGCTCCATGGAAAGTGGGGATGCCCCGTTAGTCAGCCACATTTCAGAGTTCCCTGTTCACGGTTACCGTAGCGGCTTACGACACCGTACTACAGGAGAGTCCCTTACTTGTGCTGCTTCTCCCGCCGTAGAGGAGGACTTCTGGGCAGGGTCAGATAGAATGTTAGTAGTGTCTAGTCCTCCATGGAAAGGGGGGTACCATTGCCCCGTTAGTCAGTCACATTTCAGAGTTCCCTGTTCACGGTTACCGTAGCGGCTCACGACACCGTACTACAGGCCAGCCCCTTACTTGTGCTGCTTCTCCCCACGTAGAGGAGGACTTCTGGGCTAACTTCGAGTTGGTACGGAGATATATAGCCGCTCAGAAAGACACAAATCTGAGATCGTCACTCAATAAGTAGAGAAATGTCAACAACCCGGAGGTATGTACCATAAGGGATATTGATCACCGTCAAGATATACCATCCCATCTGGACAGGAATACAAATAACAAAAACATATCAAAACATTTCTCATATCACCAAAGAATAAGAATTACAGGAAATATGTAAATCAAATCTCTTTAATCCACATTTTTATCTTCTTGAGTTTAGTGATTATCTACTTTCTCTGTAGCAGACGAACCCCGCCCTTATATCGAGATTGTCATGAAGGGTCAGTAGGTCAGATGCGATGGGCATCTTCAGCTATAGATGGACGACATCGCGTGATGTTCTTATCTTTGGCTGAACGTTTCGCTCGACATACTAATCATAAGGATTATCTTCTACCAGATGTGGCCATCCCTCAGTAATTAGTGGCTAGTTAAATTTTGTAGAGGCCACTTTCTTCTGTGTTTCAATTTGTGATAACTTTTTTTTTTTGGTTGACGCCAAGAAAATGGGGATTCCCCAGCATTCCTTAGATAAAGTTGAGGTCCATTCTTTTTGATGAGGTGAATCTAGCAGCTGTTGTATAGTACCTGCCAATTTTCTTGGAATCTTAAGAATGCTTCAAATTTTACTCATGGTACTTGCTTGCTATCAGTCTTTCGGGAATATCTTACTACCTTCTATAACAGAAAAACAATATTTTATCGATTATCTTATCAGAGGTAAGATAAAAATCGTGAGTTCCAACTTGAGAACAAGACGTTCAGATGTTCTCAATAGTCAATTTTATTTTTTAAATTTAAGGTGTCGGTGGTAGGATGGTCTAAACCGATGGTTTTCGACCACTACAACTCAGGATCGAATTCATCTTGGCACTTTTTTCTTATTAAAAAAGAATGCTCCAATGGCCCTCGATTCATGCAAAAGTCTAACCCTACCAGCGAGTACAAGTAACCAAACACAGCTCTGACATATTTGTAAGTGCAAAAGTCGAACTGCTTTTCACGTGTATAGACATGTGGTAATACTTACAGTAAAAGCAATCGCCTACTGTAATAATTAGTATCGTGGAGAGAGAAAGTTGATCAAGTTGAGCTATTTACAATGAGTTATATTCTAAAGTAACTTATTATTTACATTGATGTAAATCAAGTCGCATAGTAGTATAGTTCCTCAAGCTGCATGAAGCTGTCTATTTATAATAAAAAGTCTGCAGAACCTATTAAATTTCGTATATCTTTCCCTATTATAAACTATTTGACCCAGATAGGTTCTTTCCATCTTGCTCTGCTGTCTTAGGTTTGACACCAGTGGGCATGAGTTCAGAATGTGTTCAGGGGTTTCTTCTTCCGCTCCACAAGAGCATATATTTATTAACCAACCAGGCGCGATATTGAAATATTTGCACCTATTACAGAGGAAACAAATAAAACAATATAAACAAATTAGAACTTAGAATTAAATATTTACATGTTTATAAATTCAATTACCATCTATCAATAAAATTTGTAACAAATAAATCTACTGGCAATGTGTGTTTCTTTTAAATAATATCATCAAATATTATCTCTACAGACCTTACTGCAATGGTATAAGTTATTGAATGACAGGGCTTGGCTTATCAATAGTGAACCCTCTCAGCGGTTTCTCCAAATTTACATGTATTAATCGACAGAGTTCATAAAATTTATATGAACAAAGTGGTAGATATAAGAGAGTTAAATAATTTAGACAAAGAACACGAACAGCATCTGGGTTCGACGTAACAATACGTTACAGCACAAGAACATTTCCCCAATATTCCAACGACACCATCCATTCCAGCCAATTACATATCTAGGGTACATATGAAAAGATAGAGTTCACTGATAGAATCACACCACAATAGGCATTACGATATCAATTTCACAATCCTTTCAAACAAACAATCAAATTTAGGTCAAACATCCTATATTTAAATACGTTTATTTATTACCAGTTGCAAATAAGACACGCTCTATCCGATCTGGATAATTGCGCGTGAAACTATTTACAATAATTCATATTGTAGTAGGTAACAGAATTATCGAAAGGAAAACAAACAATTAAGAAAAAGAACATTAAATAAACATATACATTAAACAAATAAGCAAAAACATAAGCAGATAGAAGAAATCGCAATGTAGTTATTTACAATATGTTAAGCAATGATGGAAGTTGATGAAGTTATCTGTAATAATTAGTATCGTGGAGAGAGAAAGTTGATCAAGTTGAGCTATTTACAATGAGTTATATTCTAAAGTAACTTATTATTTACATAGATGTAAATCAAGTCGCATAGTAGTATAGTTCCTCAAGCTGCATGAAGCTGTCTATTTATAATAAAAAGTCTGCAGAACCTATTAAATTTCATATATCTTTCCCTATTAAAACTATTTGACCCCGATAGGTTCTTTCCATCTTGCTCTGCTGTCTTAGGTTTGACACCAGTGGGCATGAGTTCAGAATGTGTTCGGGGGTTTCTTCTTCCGCTCCACAAGAGCATCTGGGGGAATTAATTTTTCTAATTCTGAAGAGATATGATTTGAAGTTGCCATGACCCGTTAATACGTTTGTGATATTTTAACTGGACTAAATAATGACATTTTAAGAGAAAGACATCTCCTAATCCTACAAATAAAAGTTTCTGTTGGCTTGCGCCAACTATCGGACTAAATCTGAAATTTTAGCATTGATTTTTAATTATTAAAGAATTGGTCGAATATCTTTTCTTGATTGATCAAGAAAAGTCAACCACAGACCTGTTTCAGACTCACGGTCATCATTAGCGTAGTTGCAAACTGTACCTTAACGACCAAAAAAAAGAAAAACGAATCCTTTTATTCTATGCTTTTAGGAAACAATTCCCTTTTTTCATATATACGTATATATATTTACGAAGCATAAGATGAACTTTCTTAGGATGTTTAATAGATTTAAATTGCATTTAGTTTGTAGATTATATAAGAGAAAGTTTCAAGATGTTTATGGATTTGATGATCACAAACTTCAAGAAACCTCTTGCTGAACTGTCCAATATTTCAAGATTACAAACTCCTAAATGGAATAATATTGTAACAAAGTATTCATTATTTTATTAGCAGAGTATTATTTTTTATGTTTATATTTTGCTATACTGTGTACACTTCCCTCTTTTGCTTATATTTTTGTTTATCATTCATAGTTTGTTTTTGCTTTAAATAAATTGTTGTCTCATCCCGAAGTTGGTCTTTCCTAATTTTACACGTGACAATAGGATACATCTTATCAGAGCTATATCCAGTAAATGTTTTTATATAAAGTTTAACTCGTTGTAAATATATATATCGTAATTTAAACAATGTGATATGTAAGTAATAAAGTATGACGTCTTTTCTAGTCGTCTCAAAGTGACACCAGCTTGCCACCGGACACCCGGGGGATCCAGAGAGGGACAAAAAAGGGGCGTTGGTCCGGATGTTGACAGTTAGTTAGGTTACAGTGGATATTTCGGACAGGCCCGCGTAGTATTAGGTCCGTTTTCATCTCACGGCTGCCCTCGTGGCCGCCGTTTTGGTTCCTCCCTGCCTCCGCGGCTTCATGCAGGACGCCGAGCTTTCCTCAGTTAATCCTCAATTTTCCCCTGGTCCTGGTGCCACGTGAGACGTACTAGGAGAGCGTCTTTTGATCCCAAACTTTGTCCTTACTGTCCCGTGCAGACTTCCCACTCTGCACGCCTTGCCACTCAACCCCGACTGCTTCCAACTCACTTGTTGGCTTACCCGGGTTTTCGACATATATATTCAAGAATTCCTACAAATAAGTTAATACTTCTCTGTTATTTTTACTATATTATGAATATAGGTACTGAAAATAGAGAAATCTATATTAAAATCTTTACATAATAAAAAGGCATATATTGGATTGAATCAAAAATTTATGGCGTTCAGCTAGCCGAAATATTGGCAAATAAATCTTTTATTCAATCCAATATATGCCTTTTTACTATCTAATGATTTATATAGGTGTTTATCTAAATCTACTTGGCCTGAAGTTCTCCTTTACTTGGCGGGTGGGAGAAGCAGCACAAGTAAGGGACTGCCCTGTAGTACGGTGTCGTGAGCCGCTACGGAAACCGTGAACAGGGAACTCTGAAATGTGGCTGACTAACGGGGCAATGGCATCCTCTATTTCCATGTGGACAAGACACCACCACCATTATACCTGACCCTGCCCAGAAGTCCTCCTCTACGTGGAGAGAAGCAGCACAAGTAAGGGACTGTCCTGTAGTACGGTGTCGTGAGCCCCGAGCCGTTACGGTAACCGTGGACAGGGAACTATGAAATGTGGCTGACTAACGGGGCAATGGTACCCCCACTTTTCATGGATAGACAAGACACCTCCACCAACACGAAACCTGCCCAGAAGTACTCCTCTACGTGGGGAGAAGCAGCACAAGTAAGGGACTGCTCTGTAATACAGTGTCGTGAGCCGCTACGGTGACCGTGGACAGGGAACTATGAAATGTGACTGACTAACGGGGCAATGGTACCCCACTTTCCATGGATAGACAAGACACCTCCACCAACACGAAACCTGCCCAGAAGTACTCCTCTACGTGGGGAGAAGCAGCACAAGTAAGGGACTGCCCTGTAATACAGTGTCGTGAGCCGCTACGGTGACCGTGAACAGGGAACTATGAAATGTGGCTGACTAACGGGGCAATGGCACCCCCATTTTCCATGGATGGACAAGACATCACCACCACATCTAAGAAAAACCTAGAGCATTCATCATCTTTTCAATATTATAATACTTACTTATTATCTCTTAGAAAGTAGTAAAGACAAACTTCAAGTTTACACAGAAATTTATTTAAGGCGTACAAAAATAAATTAAAATTAATAAACCCCAGAAAATAATTGAATAAAGCTTATTGAGTATAAACACACTTAGGAAATATCAAAATTAATATTCTGTTAATGATATAATATATAATTCGCTAAAATATATAGATTCGTGTTGGTAAAATAGAAGATAAAACAGCCTATAATATCACAAACACATACAGCTTTATTAAGACCACCAGTCTTATACAGAATCACCACAGGATGGAAGCATAGATAGAGCTCCTATACTCCAGGCAGCACAAAACCCAACGACAGCCTCCAGGTCCGACGTTATAACGGAATACACACATACAGCTTTATTAAGACCACCGGTCTTATACAGATTCATCACAGGAAGGAAGCATAGATAGACCTCCTATACTCCAGGCAGCATAGAACTCAACAACAGTCTCCAGGTCCGGCGTTATAACAGAATACAAACATCCAGCTTTATTAAGAACACCGGTCTGAAACAGATTCACCACAGAAAGGAAGCATAGATAGAGCTCCTATACTCCAGGCAGCACAGAACCCAACAACAGCCTCCAGGTCCGACGTTATAACATAATACACACATACAGCTATATTAAGACCACCGGTCTTATACAGATTCACCACAGGAAGGAAACATAGATAGACCTCCTATACTCCAGGCAGCATAGAAACCAAATACAACCTCCAGGTCCGACGTTATAACAGAATACACACATACAGCTTTATTAAGTCCACCGGTCTTATACAGATTCACCACAGGAAGGAAGCATAGATAGAGCTCCTATACTCCAGGAAGCACAGAACCCAACAAAAGCCTCCAGGTCCGACGTTATAACAGAATACACACATACAGCTATATTAAGACCACCGGTCTTATACAGATTCACCACAGGAAGGAAACATAGATAGACCTCCTATACTCCAGGCAGCATAGAAACCAAATATAACACCAGGTCCGACGTTATAACAGAATACACACATACAGCTATATTAAGACCACAGGTCTTATACAGATTCACCACAGGAAGTAGGCAAAGATGGAGCTCCTATACTCCAGGCAGCAAAGAACCCAACAACAGCCTCCAGGTCCGACGTTATAACAGAATACACACAACAGCTTTATTAAGACCACAGGTCTTATACAGATTCACCACAGGAAGTAGGCATAGATGGAGCTCCTATACTCCAGTCAGCACAGAACCCAACAACAGCCTCCAGGTCCGACGTTATAACAGAATACACACATACAGCTATATTAAGACCACAGGTCTTATACAGATTCACCACAGGAAGGAAACATAGATAGACCTCCTATACTCCAGGCAGCATAGAAACCAAATACAACCTCCAGGTCCGACGTTATAACAGAATACACACATACAGATTAATTAAGACCACCAGTCTTATACAGATTCACCACAGGAAGGAAGCATAGATAGAGCTCCTATACTCCAGGCAGCATAGAAACCTAATACAATCTCCAGGTCCGACACATGTCCAGTGGCCACACCGTACATAGTTTAGCCTATTTTTCTTTTTTAACATTGATAATCGACGTATAATTATTCCTTGTTTTAACAAATTCTAAACGGTCTAAATCTTTGTTCGATTTAGTATATTCAACAAAGTTTCTTCCATGGTCTTTTTCGCTATGTAGCACAATAATGATCAAATATCATATCCGATAACTTAGACATAGATAGTATACATAAGACTTTGTAGCTGGTGTTCTACTGAGCAAGAGTGTCCCTTGCAAGACACAGCGCTTTTATGATAAAATAAATAAAGTATATAAATTATTTATGTATATTTTTTTGCATATATTATTTTGGAGAAGGGTTAATGTATTTTTGCGTTGTTGGTTGACAAAGAATAATTTCCGTGGGTACAAAGGATCTTAGGACTTTATTTAAGCCTAATTGTTAAAATAATTACAGAAGAGTGCAAAATAAAACACCAAAAATAAAGAAAACAGCAGTTACAGCAGTTGGTAGAACCTTCTAGAATCTTCCAGGAAGTACACCAGCGTCGGCTGTAAACAGCAGTCCGACCAACTCCGCCCCTGCCGGTCCAAAGCCCGGATGAAAAAGGAGGAGGGTGAGCAGTAACAAGCTTGCTAAAAACCTGGGCTCAGCTGGCCCGGCTGATAGTACCCTCTAAAGGCTCCTTATCCAGGTATACATGATGAGCAGCGTTTGTACTCCATGTTAAGAGCGGTTGCACATAACGTCTGTTCCTCATGTCAGAGGCGGCCATTTAATTTGAAGCTAAGTCAGTGACCTGCCACTGAGTAGTGCTCCCAGTCTTAATGACAGAGTGTGGAGATAAGAAAAGAAGAAGAAGAAGCAGTGCGACCTCTTGAGACAACAGCGTTTGCTTGGAGTCCACCACTTATCTTCGTTCTTCTTCTCTCCGCATGAGTTACTCATCTCTATATATCTCGGAGTAGATCTTTCCAGAACGGTCATGGTTGGTTAGCCAATCAGAAAGCCGCCAGCACCAAGCATTGCGCAATCGCTTTAGATTGGCCAATCAGTTGTCTTCCGCTTTTTCTACAATATTATTAAACGTTCTAGAACATTCTCTCTCCAACTGGAATGTGATTTTCTTTCTACGTAACAATATTTTACTACCCCCCTTCTTTTAATCATTTTAAGTGTTAGTGGGCAACCATAATTATAGTTTAGGGATCTCTGATATTTAGAGGTTAAAGGTCGTTAGGTTATGTTTTTGGATTAATGATTTGTGCTGCTTTGGAATTTTAATGTGTCTATTGAGTAAAAAACACTCATGGACAAAACTTAACGAAATTTAAAGTTTTGTTGTCGCCGGTTATCTGATTTTTTTTTTTTTCTGAAGAAAACAGAGTCAATTTTGTTCACATTCGGTTATCTCGTTTGTCTTCAATGATGGTCATTGCAATATCTTTTAGAGTTATTGTCTGAATCCCGATATACATGCTAAAAGGTACAACTTCCTTAAATTTTGTACATGAGTGTATCTTTCAGAGTTATTGTCTGAATCCCGATATACATGCTAAGTTTTGTGCATGACTGTAGGAGTATTTTTTAGGGATTTCTGAGTTTTTATGATCACTTTTAGATGTTGGCTTTCCATTCCAGACTGAAGTATTGCATCTGATTCAGAATATGGTTGGTGGCTTGTTGATTTCTTGTGTTAAAAAAGTTGAAATCTATTGTAAATTCGCTTTTTCAAGAAATATTTATGTTCTTTTATGTTAGTTTGTAGGATATATGGATAACCTGTGGCGTGGTCATTAAAGAAGCGTGATGGCAAAGTTGTGTGTGTTTTTTATTGTATTTAGAGTTTTATAAAACGATTATACACGTCAATTTTTCCTTCGATTTTTTTTTATTTTCCCTTATGTCATTGTATACAATGTCATGGATATTATTTACATATATATTGTTTAGAATTAGTCTGCTTATCCCTAGTATACGTGGTACAGGCCATCATAATCATGGTGTCTAGAAGTAGGCGACTGCTTCACTGTAAGTACACCGCATGTATACACATGTGAATGTATACTTTGCACTATCGAAGTTGAGAGATAACAAGCTTTTTGTAAATGATAAAGTCTGTAAAGTGATGAATGGCCAAGTTGTTGATAGCACAGGAGCTGCTATATAGCAACAACCTCGTATAAACAATTGTGTAAATAGAAGAAATACGACATCAAAATCACAAATTAATTCTCCACCCAACAATCAAATAACGGAAAGTTACTTCGACACAAATACATGTAAATTCGATTTTCAAGACGCTGACAATGCAATTTTTTCTGAAATTCGCGAGACATCGCGGAAACTTGGTTATCTATTTTCTTATCCACAAACACAAGAGCCCTCCAACATGTTATCTGTTTGATATTTGTATACCTTCCTCCAAACCAAATACAGCTGCATAACTTAGATAAACTGTCTCCATATATTCAAAAGCAAATAGCATATGAAAATTTTTAGAGAAAACCACACCAAGATGCTCTGCGGTGAGGACCCGATTTGTACCTTCTGTAATTCAAAACTAAAAAATGAAATCACTCACTATATTTTTGATTGCTATGCTCTGAAAGAAGAAAGAAGAACCCTTATGCTCAAAACTGGGCAACTCTGTGCTTCACTTCCATCAATAATTGACAATATGACCCAGAATAAGTATATTGCTACGGCGTTTTATGGTTTCCACAAGTCCATATCTCAGAAGAAGGCCAAGTGACACTCACTCCTCACTTTCTTACTGCTACTCTTTTTGTGTTGTTTTTCTTGCTTCCCTCTTTCTCTTTCTTGTTTTTTTTCCTTTTCTTCTGTATATATCGCTATTTCCTTTGTCTCACTGCTTTGTTCTTATGCATACCTCTGGTGAATCCTGTATAGGGTCAGTGACCCTGAATAAAGACTTTGTTGTATACTTTGCACTTACAAATGTTCCAGAACCCCGTTTGGTTACTTGCACTTGCTGGTGGTGTTGGACTTTTGCAAGAAAATTATTTGCAAGGGACTTATCAAGTTGTCCCCATACATGAGAGAAGATGTACTGGAGCTTTCTCATACAGATGCTAAAGGTAGAGATGATACTCACTCTGCTATTAAACCTGATTTGAATAGAGTGTCCCGTGTGATATATTACAATAGTAACAACTCCGCCTTTGCCGGTTCCAAGCCCAGATGAAAAAGGAGGAGGGGGAGCAGTAACAAGTTCACTAAAAAACCTGGGCTCAGCTGGCCCGACTGATAGTACCCTGTAAGGACTCCTAATCCAGGGATACAGGATTAGCCGCGTTTGTACTCCATGTTAGGAACGGCTGTATATGGCGTCTGTTCCTCATGTCAGAGGCGGCCATTTCTTTGGAGCTAAGTCAGTGGCCTGCCACTGAGTAGTGTTCCCAGTCTTAATGACAAAGTCAGACGCATTTTACTTCACCCAGTCATGATGGTTGTCAAATCTCCCCACAACCTGCAACCCCAAAACACATTATTGACTGTATTATCTCATCCATTGATAAGCTCTACTCATCCCAGGCAGACACCATCAAAAGTCTCAAGTTTTACAAGCTTGATACCCTGATATGATTGAGTGGAGATAAGAAAGAAGAAGAGACAATATTAGTGATCTCGTCCCTAATTCCGACCTAAGATAACACAGGTCTACAAAAAAACTTTTTTTTTTTTGCACAAGAGAACCTGATGGTGTTTCTAGTGTAACTTTTCATGCTGAACTCAAAAATCTAATCAGAAATTTCCCATCACCCATGGTTTTTGCCTGACGATCTTTTTTTTAGTATTGGGATAAATACATGCATCCAACATGAAAGAGACTTACGAAAACATGAAACTGCTTTTGAAAAAGATAGAATATGAAAGATACGGTTGGAAAATATGCAGCGATTTGAAAGTCGTTGCTCTCTTGCGTGGATTACAGCTTGGATATACAAAATTTTGTTGTTTTCTGTGTGAGTGGGATAGCAGAGATAGGGAAAGGCATTACATTAAAAAAAATCTGGCCAAACCGTAAAATCTTTACTCCAGGATATAAAAATATTGCAAATCTACCCCTGATCGAATCAGAAAATATTTACTTACCACCATTATATATTAAACTGGGATTAATGAAGAACTTTGTTAAGGCAATGGATCGAAATGCCAGTGGATTTGCCTACCTAAAACAAATATTTTCTAGTATAAGTGAAGCGAAGATTAAAGAAGGCATTTTCGTTGGACCTCAGATTCGAGAATTGCAGCAGGATGGAAATTTTCAAAATAGTTTGAATGAAGTTGAAGCAGCAGCATGGAATTCCTTTAGAAACGTTTGCAAAAACTTCTTAGGAAGTGTCAAGGTTGAAAATTACCGAGACATAGTTAATGATCTGTTGCTTTCCTACAAGGCACTGGGATGTAACATGTCCCTCAAGATCCATTTCCTGCATTCACATCTAGATTTATTTCCAGACAATCTTGGCGCAGTTAGCGATGAGCATGGTGAGAGGTTTCATCAAGCTATATCAAGCATGGAGAAGCAGTACCAAGGTAAATGGAGTCCCGCTATGCTTGCCGACGACTGCTGGGCACTCAAGAGGGATCTACCACAAGCAAAGTATAGAAGAAAATCCACTGTCACTGCTTTTCAATAATAAATATGTTTCGTTCATATATGCCTATATATTAACAATATTTCCAAATTCAAGTAGGTGTATCTCAGAAATATTGTGTAATAGAAAAAAAACTAATGGTATATTTGGATTTAGGACATGTAGATAAGATGCTATTTCTCTTTGGACAAAGAAAAATATTTTTTGATAAACCAGTTACGTGACATTGTTTGCAATTTTTAGTGTATTTATCCCAATACTAAAAAAAGACCGTCACGCAAAAACCATAGGTGATGGGAAATTTCTGATTAGATTTTTGAGTTCAGCATGAAAAGTTACACTAGAAAAATAATCAGGTTCTCTTGTGCAAAAATCTTGTTGACCAGTGTAATCATTTACCAAAGTTGTCATCACAACTTCCAAAAGGGAATCACACATAAAATAAACGAGGGTTAAAATGGATCATAATTACAAATACAACAACAACTGCTACATTTCCGTCCTGTAAGGACTCGCCATACATCATTTTCATGGAGTAAAGGAAAAATAAACATGAACAAAGAGAGAAGGGGAAATGAAATCGTAGTATTCAACATAACTATACAAATTAACTATGGAAGGAAATTGTTCTGTAATTTTAGTTCTTAGAGATTACCTTGTTCTCTGACGCTTTATGAAAGTTAAACAATTCTATCGCTATACATTTTTTCTCGGACATTATTCTGATTAGCTGAACTGGGTTCACGTAGACTTGGATAATGTTCTTTAAGATCTTATTCCGTTCCTCATTACAACATCAACAAAGCATTTATTTAGGGCCTCTCGCCCTATACAGGATTCGCCAGTTTACAAGGGATGGGGAGAACACTGTGTGGCCTTTTTCCGGGATATAATCCTGTGGAATATCGCCACCGCTATATACCTATTCTTTGATATTTTATTAATATTCCTCGTTAAAAATAGTGCATTCAGAGATGTAGTGCGTCATTTCTTCTAGGATCTTAAATACAAGTTCTCAGATGCAGTTATGAGTCCTATTATGCATACATATATGCATATTTTAGGGAATATCTTGGGAAGACCAAGAAACTTGATGACCAAGTAAACGCCTACCTGATCAAAACTCTATATATAATTAGAGAAAAACATACCTATTTACATATAGGTTAAACAAACTAAATTACAATTGTAAATATTCAAGTTCAATTTGCATAATTGGTTAATGTGTATGTGTTTATGGCGCCTTGACCCTATACTTATATAAAAAAGGACGTAACTGGATCTGTAAAGAAAAAAAAATTCTCTCAAAATATTTCGAGAGATTGCTTTCTCTATATCAATTTAATGAAATACAATTAAACCTGTCTATAGCGCCCCCTCTTAGGACTCACCAAAATAGGGTGCTATAGACAGGTCACTTTTAATGTAAATCGCATCGTACTACAGTTAAACCTGTCTATAGCGCCAGTTGGGACTCACCAAAATAGGTTGCTATAGAGAGGGGGTGCTATAGACAGGTCACTTTTAATGTAAATCACATCGTACTACAGTTAAACCTGTCTATAGCGCCAGTTGGGACTCACCAAAATAGGTTGCTATAGAGAGGGGGTGCTATAGACAGGTCACTTTTAATGTAAATCACATCGTACTACAGTTAAACCTTTCTATAGCGCCAGTTGGGACTCACCAAAATAGGTTGCTATAGAGAGGGGGTGCTATAGACAGGTCACTTTTAATGTAAATCACATCGTACTACAGTTAAACCTGTCTATAGCGCCTCCTCTTGGGACTCACCAAAATAGGGTGGTATAGAGAGGGGGTGCTATAGACAGGTCACTTTTAATGTAAATCACATCGTACTACAGTTAAACCTTTCTATAGCGCCAGTTGGGACTCACCAAAATAGGTTGCTATAGAGAGGGGGTGCTATAGACAGGTCACTTTTAATGTAAATCACATCGTACTACAGTTAAACCTGTCTATAGCGCCTCCTCTTGGGACTCACCAAAATAGGGTGCTATAGAGAAGTCACTTTTGATGTAAATCGCATCGTACTACAGTTAAACCTGTCTATAGCGCCCCCCCTCTTGGGACTCACCAAAATAGGGTGTTATAGAAAGGGGGTGCTATAGGCAGGTTACTTTTAATGCAAAATGTTTACATTTTAATGTTTAAAATCGGGCGCTATAGAGAGGAAGACGCTATTTAGAAGGGTCGCTATAGACAGGTTTAACTGTATATTGATATAAAATACAATAAATTGATAAAAAAGGAAGCAATATATCGAAATATTTTGAGAAAAAAATGTGTTTTTTTTAATAGATTCCAGGTACGCTCTTTTTTATATTGTAGCGTAGATATTTCATATGACTGGTCAATATTATATACTAGCCGAATGACCCGGGCAACGCCCGTGTTTTACCCGATTGAATGTTTTGATTCAAATACTATTTGTTACAATTATAAATTGGCGCCTTAAATAAATGCATATGTTAGTTAATAACTATAGCCTATGTGCTTTATCTGTCTATATACTGTTGGCTTCCGTAGGCGTCACTTACTGGGAAAAGGAAAGAGAGGATTCCATTTGGTTATTAACTAATATATTCATTTATTTAAGGAGCGACCCGCTCCAACACAATAGTTACAAAAACGAAAAAGCGAGTGGGGGGGGGCAAAGGTGGCGTGATTGTAGCCAACCAATAGGAGGGCGCTATTCCAAAAAAAAAAAAAAAAAAGCAAACGGTGACAGAGGTGAAAACTGATTAAGAGATGAATAATTGATGACGCTCGTAACTGTATTATATATAATTTAAATAATGACCGATCAATTTAATTATTCTTTTTATCATCATCTTTGTTTCTGGCTTCGGTAAATAACGACCATCCGCGTCGTTAGTTAGACTTTAAAATTAAATTTGTTACTATTAAATATACTATTATAAATAGAATACTATAATAAATACTATCTATTAAATACTATTAAATTTGTCTGAATAAATACATGCATCAAGAGATTAGTACGAGTTAAAATAATTGGTTTACAACTACAAGGTATTTAGATACACAACATTAACACAATTAAGAGATGTCTTTTTCTTATTTTTTTTTTGATTCTAGTATAATTTCACTTTTGTACTAATATTTTCAAAAAGAAGAAAGTTGCCTTTCACTTTCTGCCATGGAAGATTCCAGCTAAACGATATGCCAGTTTTTGTGTCAG
Source organism: Cordylochernes scorpioides (assembly GCA_030710605.1). Lineage (NCBI taxonomy): Eukaryota > Metazoa > Arthropoda > Arachnida > Pseudoscorpiones > Chernetidae > Cordylochernes > Cordylochernes scorpioides. Next base: position 57,901,829 of record CP092870.1, read on the forward strand.
TAGACCTACATCAGTATAATGGGTGTTCCGGAGACAGTTCTTCCGGGAGTGTAAACAAATGGTCACCAGCTGCGACAATTTAGAATAATTTCAACCATTAAACACCTATTAAATCCACAGTTTCGTTTTTTATTTGGGTGGGAGAGCCTTCATGGAGCTTTTTTGTCACCAGGCTAAATGTCGCACGGGTCACTTACTTGACATAGTTCCTAGGAATTCGTTTAATGTATTGTTTGAGGGTAGGGCTAGTTTCGTCTGATTTGAAAGTGTTTTAGTAAGCTATTTGTTCGACAATTTAACAATTATAAATAGTTTATTAACATTCTAAGTCAATATTTACATGAAAATTAATGGGAAATTAAACAAAAAGATAATTGATATTATTTATAATTTAAACGTTTAATGTATTGTTTGAAGGCAGAGCTAGTTTCGTCTGACTTGAAAGTGTTTTAGTGAGTTATTTGTTCGACAATTTAACAATTATAAATAGTTTATTAACACTCTAAGTCAATATTTACATGAAAAAAAAATCAATGGGAAATTAAACAAAAATATAATTGTAATTATTTAAAATTTAAACGTTTAATGTATTGTTTGAGGGTAGGGCTAGTTTCGTCTGATTTGAAAGTGTTTTAGTAAGTTAATTGTTAGACAATTTAACAATTATAAATAGTTTATTAACATTCTAAGTCAATATTTACATGAATTAATGAGAAATTAAACAAAGATAATTACTATTATTTATAATTTAAAAGTTTAATGTATTGTTTGAGGGCAGGGATGGTTTCGTCTGACTTGAAAGTGTTTTAGTAAGTTATTTGTTCGACAATTTAACAATTATAAATAGTTTATTAATACTCTTAGTTAATTATGAAAAAGGTATCTCTTTATTGTGCAACTGAAAGTTTCTGATGGATTGCGCCATCTATCGGAATAAATATCAACTATTCTCGTTGATTTTTAATTATTCCAGAATTGACCAAATACCCATTCTTGATTAATCAAGAAAAGCTAACCACGAACGCGTTTCGGGCTGTTGGCCCTCAGGAGATGCCTTTTTCATAATTTATGCACCTTATCCCATTACAATATAACATTTGTACTATTTTTTCTTAGTTAATTGTTACATGAATTAATGGGAAATTAAACAAAGATAATTGCTATTATATTTACAATTTAGAAGTTTAATGTATTGTTTGAAGGCAGAGCTGGTCTCGTATGACTTGAAAGTGTTTTAGTGAGTTATTTGTTCGACAATTTAATAATTTTAAATAGTTTATTTATCTCTTAGTTAATTGTTACATGGATTAATGAGAAATTAAACAAATATAATTGATATTTATAAATGACTGCGGCGTATAATTATAAAGCTATACAACCAGTTTAACCGCATAAGTTTCTTTTTATTTATGAAAAATCATTTTTAATTTCAAAGAGAAATAATTTAATATTTCTAACTTTTTAGATGACGTATGAAAAGGTTGAATATATGAAGAGTGATGGTCTATATATGAATGGATGACGTATGGAGGGTGAAAAATATGAAGAGTAATGGCGAACGGAAAAATAAAAGTGTCCAGGAGCGGGAATCGAACCCACAACCTTCTGCTTACCGGGCAGGTGCCATATCCACTAGGCTATCTTGGACGTATTTTTCCGTTCGTAACTAATATTTAAACTGACTAATAATATTTATAAATGACTGCGGCGTATAATTATAAAGCTATACAACCAGTTTAACCGCATAAGTTTCTTTTTATTTATGAAAAATCATTTTTAATTTCAAAGAGAAATAATTTAATATTTCTAACTTTTTGGATGACGTATGAAAAGGTTGAATATATGAAGAGTGATGGTCTATATATGAATGGATGACGTATGGAGGGTGAAAATATGAAGAGTAATGGCGAACGGAAAAATAAAAGTGTCCAGGAGCGAGAATCGAACCCACAACCTTCTGCTTACCGGGCAGGTGCCATGTCCACTAGGCTATCCTGGACGTATTTTTCCGTTCGTAACTAATATTTAAACTGACTAATAATACTTATAAATGACTGCGGCGTATAATTATAAAGCTATACAACCAGTTTAACCGCATAAGTTTCTTTTTATTTATGAAAAATCATTTTTAATTTCAAAGAGAAATAATTTAATATTTCTAACTTTTGGATGACGTATGAAAAGGTTGAATATATGAAGAGTGATGGTCTATATATGAATGGATGACGTATTGAGGGTGAAAAATATGAAGAGTAATGGCGAACGGAAAAATAAAAGTGTCCAGGAGCGGGAATCGAACCCACAACCTTCTGCTTACCGGGCAGGTGCCATGTCCACTAGGCTATCCTGGACGTATTTTTCCGTTCGTAACTAATATTTAAACTGACTAATAATACTTATAAATGACTGCGGCGTATAATTATAAAGCTATACAACCAGTTTAACCGCATAAGTTTCTTTTTATTTATGAAAAATCATTTTTAATTTCAAAGAGAAATAATTTAATATTTCTAACTTTTTGGATGACGTATGAAAAGGTTGAATATATGAAGAGTGATGGTCTATATATGAATGGATGACGTATGGAGGGTGAAAAATATGAAGAGTAATGGCGAACGGAAAAATAAAAGTGTCCAGGAGCGGGAATCGAACCCACAAACTTCTGCGAAACCCAGAAAATTATGCGGTTAAACTGGTTGTATAGCTTTATAATTATACGCCGCAGTCATTTATAAGTATTATTAGTCAGTTTAAATATTAGTTACGAACGGAAAAATACGTCCAGGATAGCCTAGTGGACATGGCACCTGCCCGGTAAGCAGAAGGTTGTGGGTTCGATTCCCGCTCCTGGACACTTTTATTTTTCCGTTCGCCATTACTCTTCATATTTTCACCCTCCATACGTCATCCATTCATATATAGACCGTCACTCTTCATATATTCAACCTTTTCATACGTCATCCAAAAAGTTAGAAATATTAAATTATTTCTCTTTGAAATTAAAAATGATTTTTCATAAATAAAAATAAACTTATGCGGTTAAACTGATTATATAGCTTTATAATTATACGCCGCAGTCATTTATAAGTATTATTAGTCAGTTTATATATTAGTTACGAACGGAAAAATACGTCCAGGATAGCCTAATGGACATGGCACCTGCCCGGTAAGCAGAAGGTTGTGGGTTCGATTCCCGCTCCTGGACACTTTTATTTTTCCGTTCGCCATTACTCTTCATATTTTCACCCTCCATACGTCATCCATTCATATATAGACCATCACTCTTCATATATTCAACCTTTCCATACGTCATCCAAAAAGTTAGAAATATTAAATTATTTCTCTTTGAAATTAAAAATGATTTTTCATAAATAAAAAGAAACTTATGCGGTTAAACTGGTTGTATAGCTTTATAATTATACGCCGCAGTCATTTATAAGTATTATTAGTCAGTTTAAATATTAGTTACGAACGGAAAAATACGTCCAGGATAGCCTAGTGTACATGGCACCTGCCCGGTAAGCAGAAGGTTGTGGGTTCGATTCCCGCTCCTGGACACTTTTATTTTTCCGTTCGCCATTACTCTTCATATTTTCACCCTCCATACGTCATCCATTCATATATAGACCATCACTCTTCATATATTCAACCTTTTCATACGTCATCTAAAAAGTTAGAAATATTAAATTATTTCTCTTTGAAATTAAAAATGATTTTTCATGAATAAAAAGAAACCTATGCGGTTAAACTGGTTGTATAGCTTTATAATTATACGCCGCAGTCATTTATAAGTATTATTAGTCAGTTTAAATATTAGTTACGAACGGAAAAATACGTCCAGGATAGCCTAGTGGACATGGCACCTGCCCGGTAAGCAGAAGGTTGTGGGTTCGATTCCCGCTCCTGGACACTTTTATTTTTCCGTTCGCCATTACTCTTCATATTTTTCACCTTCCATACGTCATCCATTCATATATAGACCATCACTCTTCATATATTCAACCTTTTCATACGTCATCCAAAAAGTTAGAAATATTAAATTATTTCTCTTTGAAATTAAAAATGATTTTTCATAAATAAAAAGAAACTTATGCGGTTAAACTGGTTGTATAGCTTTATAATTGATATTATTTATATAATTTAAACGTTTAATGTATTGTTTGAAGGCAGAGCTAGTTTCGTCTGACTTGAAAGTGTTTTATTAAGTTGATTGTTGGATAATTTGACAATTTAAAATAGTTTATTAACACGTTAGTTAATTGTTACATGAATTAGTGAGAAATTAAACAAAGATAATTGATATTATTTACAATTTAAAAGTTTCGTCTGGTTTGAAATTGTTTTAGATGATTGTTAATCAATTTGACAATTCAAAATAGTTTATTAATACTCTTAGTTAATTTTCACGATATTTAAGAAACAATTAAACAAAGACCTACTTCTTATTCTTTCTTATCTTCACACTGGGTGAAGTAGAATGTGTCTGCCTTTGTCATTAAGACTGGGAGCACTACTCAGTAGCAGGCCGACTTAGCTCCAAAAGATATGGCCGCCTCTGACATGAGGAACAGACGCCATGTGCAGTCGCTCCTAACATGGAGTACAAACGCTGCTCATCCTGTATCCCTGGATTCCTTACAGGGTACTATCAGCATGGCCAGCTGAACCCAGGTTTTTTAGTGAGATTGTTACTGCTCCCCCTCCTTCTAAACAAAGATAAATGTGATTATTTGCAATTTGATGATAAAATATAAACAGCTGTTCTTAGGAAGGGAGGCTCCTCCAACTTGTCCTTCTCCAGACAAGGACAGGATCTCTCAGTTCTATGATACTTATAGAGACATGTCTTGATAGACGCCTTGTTAGATGATTCTATAGAATGGAAAGTTGGAATATAATTCTTTATGATACACTCATTCTCATAATTGTATTCGATTTGTATATCTAAATAGAATTATTTACTATTATTATTATTATTAATATACACTCATGGACAAAACTTAATGAAGTGGAATGTCTTTTAATATCGCCTGTTATCTGTATTTTTGAAGGAGACAGAGGTTGTTTACACTTGGTTATCTCGTGTGTCTTCAATAAAGGTCTCTGTAATATCTTTCAGAGTTATTGTCTCAATCCCGATATACATGCTAAAAGGTACAACTTCCTTAAGTTTTGTCCATGAGTGTAACATACTTGGTTATCTCGTGTGTCTTCAATAAAGGTAACTGTAATATCTTTCAGAGTTATTGTCTGAATCCCGATATACATGCTGAAAGGTACAACTTCCTTAAGTTTTGTCCATGAGTGTATACACACTTGGTTATCTCGTGTGTCTTCAATAAAGGTCAATGTAATATCTTTCAGAGTTATTGTCTGAATCCCGATATACATGCTAAAAGGTACAACTTCCTTAAGTTTTGTTCATGAGTGTATATTATATTTCTCTATTTCACGTAAATTGGTCATTATAATTAATTTTAACAAAATATTTTCATTTCTCATCAAAAGAGAAGCTAGAAAAAAAGTATTTCTTCACCTGATCTTGTATTCAATTTTAGGAAAATTATTCTGATAGTTTTGTCTTTGCTCTTTTCTATAAACATTTCACTTCACCTATTCCTTTTTATAACCAGCATATGACGCGTAATTGCCGAATTTCCACTAAAGAGAGTTTTTAAAATTTCGTTTTAACTATAATTCTAAAAAATATATATCAAAAAATCAAAAACATCTTATTTTTCTTTTTTAACTTCGCTTTAACTGATATATAAATCTTTATATTTGGACAAAAAGTTTCTTCATTTTGAGGTTTTGAAAGTTTTGGCGAATATATTGCTCTTCAATGGGCAAATCTTATGATTCATTAATAGCTATGATAAAGGATTACAAGGTTGTCCCAAAAGTTCGTAAACACTTGCAAAAAAAATTGAAATACCAATATTATTAGCCGTTAGGTATAATGTCTTTGTATTATGTATAAAGTGATTTTATTATGTATTCGCCGTTAGGTATAGTGTCTTTGTATTATGTATAAAGTAATTGTATTATATAGAACGACATTTGAAAATTATCCCGCATGTGTTTCTTTTGAACAAAAAATCGAAATTTATTTTATGAAGAAATAACGATTATTTCTAACCTTAGGGATGAAGTATGAAAGGATGAATTGTGAAGGGTAATGATGAACGGAAAAATAAAAGTGTTCAGGGATGGGTTTATTTTTCCGTTTTATCTTTACTCTTCACAATTCATCCTTTCATACTTCATCCCTAAGGTTAGAAATAATCGTTATTTCTTCATAAAATAAATTTCGATTTTTTGTTCAAAAGAAACACATGCGGGATAATTTGCAAATGTCGTTAAACAATCATAAACCGCATTATATTGTATTATGTATTATTATTATGTCTTCGCCGTATTAAAATTATTCGCCAAATAAAAAGATAAAACAACGTTCTAAGAAAAATACGATCTTTTGGGATAACCTTATAAAACATTAGCTGTTTGATGATCTTCTTTTGACCTACACAAAGAGTCTGAAGGGCAAATTTCAAATTAATATTTTTGATTTAATTTTCCTTTTTTAAGTAATTCTTCTTGCCTGAGGGGAACTCATGAAGATTAATTAATTCTTGATGTAGATCGTCTGCCTTGAAAGAAGGATGAATCTGTCTATGTCATCCGTCAATCTATGAACTTCATATGTTTTTCTTCATTAATATCATTTTTCCGAGTTTTCTTCATCTTTTAGTTAAAATTTGAACTGTATCTTCACGGATTGTTGAGAATTGTGAATATTTTAAAAATGAATTTTGTATTCTTTCGTGAAATATAAGGTAGTTCCAAAAGTTCATGAGCATATTATGATATAAGCGTAACACTGTGGGTTCGATTCCCATCCCTGGACACTTTTATTTTTCCGTTTATCCTTAATCTTCACAATTCATCCTTTCATACATTATCCCTAAGGTCAGAAATAATTGTTATTTCTCCTTAAAATAAGTTTCGATTTTTAGTTTAAAAGAAACACATGCGGAATAATTTTCAAATGTCGTTCTACAATCATAAGCCGCATTATATTGTATAAAAAAGATATATTGGATCACAAAATATCATTTATTTTACCAATATTTCAGTTGGCTGAACGCCAACCTCTATCAAGGTATTAAAACATATTAATATTTTAAGAAAAAGGCATCTCCTTATCGTGAAACTGAATGGTGCTGATGGCTTGTGCCATCTATCGGAATAAATATAGACTATTCTCGTTGATTTCTAATTATTCCAGAATTGGCCAAATACCCATTCTTGATTGATCAAGAAAATCTAACCACGGACGCGTTTCGGGCTGTTGGCCCTCATCAGTGTGGTGCAAGCTGTACCTCAACGACCAAAAAAAAAGGTCATTCAGGCATCCTGAAAAATCATGAAACTGGTAGTTAAGGCCAGAATTGCGTGAGACCGCGACACAATGTGAAAAAATAGTACAAATGTGATATTGTACTGGGATAAGGTGCATAAATTAAGAAAAAGGCATCTCCTTATCGTGCAACTGAAAGTTGCTTTTTGGCCAATTCTGGAATAATTAGAAATCAACGAGAATAGTTGATATTTATTCCGATAGATGGCGCAAGCCATCTGCAACTTTCAGTTTCACGATAAGGAGATGCCTTTTTCTTTATTTATGCACCTTATCCCAGTACAATATCACATTTGTACTATTTTTTCATATTAATATGTATAAAATAAAAGGATTTAAAAGCGCGAATGTTTCTTTTATACATAAAACGAACTTCTACTGTCCTTACTGCGATGAAAAAAATATATTGGGAGGGCTTGGCTCATCAGTGGTGAACCCTCCCAGCGGTTTCGCCAATTTAATCTACCAGACCGCTTCTCAGAGCTCTAATACTGTATTGGATCATTCTGCTTTTATATGCTACATTGAGGGATGGAATCTTAGAAATGGTTTTCAAGTAAACTATGGACATAAGCTTATAGGACAGTAGAATTACATTCAAATATTTGCTTCGAGCAATGCTCTTCAGCAAACTATAAAGACAAGGCCATTAGGAATAAATTAACACAAAACAATAACGCGCCATCTATACATATAAAATAAAAGGATTTAAAAGCGCGAATGTTTCTTTTGCTAGTGGTCGGTTAGTAGGATATTGTAGTGTATTTGCATACTTGGATGTTTGTAGATATGCAACTATCATATTTGCATACTTAATTATTGATTTAGGAATATGTAGATATTTAGCGGCACAATTTTGCTAGTGGTCGGTTAGTAGGATATTGTAGTGTATTTGCATACTTGGATGTTTGTAGATATGCAACTATCATATTTGCATACTTAATTATTGCTTTAGGAATATGTAGATATTTAGCGGCACAATTTTGCTAGTGGTCGGTTAGTATGATATTGCAGTGTATTTGCATGCTTGGATATTTGCAGATATGCAAATATTCTCTTTACATACTCAATTATTGCTTTAGGAATTTGTAGATATACAGCGGCACAATTTTGCTAGTGGTCAGTAGGATATTGTAGTGTATTTGCATACTTGGTTGTTTGTAGATATGCAACTATCATATTTGCATACTCAATTATTGCTTTAGGAATTTGTAGATATATAGAGGCACAATTTTGCTAGTGGTCAGTAGGGTATTGTAGCGTATTTCTAATAAGCTATATTTCCTAAGTTCGTGGCCTAATCTAAACCACACCTAATCTTGTCAACATCATCCGGACTACATCTCTATCTAGCGATACAACAATATTGATCTATGTCTTAAGCGAACCATGTCTAAAGCGGGCCCTAGTTTAAACGAGCTCTGTATTAATTGAGTGATGTCTTAAGCGAGCTATGTCTTAACCGGGCCATGTCCCAAGAGAGCCCAGTCTTAAGTGAACTTTGCTTTAAGCGCACCCTGTTTTAAACAATCTATATTTAAAGCGGGCCTTGATTAAAGTGAGTCCTGTATATATAAAGTGGATCTTGTCTTAAGCAAGTCCTATCTTAAGTAGATCTAGCCTCAAACAAGATATGTCTTGAGTGAGTCTTGTCCCAAGCGGACCCAGTCTTAAACGAACCTCGTCTTAAGCGAGCCTCTTGGGACTCACCAAATAGTGGCTATAGAGAGGGGGTGCTATAGACAGGTCATTTTAATGCAAAATGTTTACATTTTAATGTTTAAAATCGGGCTCTATAGAGAGGAAGGAGCTATTTAGAGGAGGCGCTATAGACAGGTTTAATTGTATATAAAATTTCACCTTTGCCGGTCCCAAGCCTAGATGAAAAAGGAGAGGGGGAGCAGTAACAAGCTCACTAAAAAACCTGGGCTCAGCTGGCCCAGCTGATAGTACCCTGTAATGGCTCCAGGAATACGTGATGAGCAGCGTTTGTACTCCATGTTAGGAGCGGCTGTACATGGCGTCTGTTCCTCATGTCAGAGATAGCCATTTTTTTTGGAGCTAAGTCAGCCTGCTACTGAGTAGTGATCCCAGTCTTAATGACAAAGGGGATACAGGATATACTCCATGTTAAGAGCGGCTGTCATGGTGTCTGTTCCTCATGTCAGAGGCGGCTATTTGTTTCGGAGCTAAGTCGGCCTGTCAATGAGTAGTGCTCCCAGTCTTAATGACAAAGGCAGACGCTTTCTACTTCACCTAGCTCTACAAGCTTGATACCCTGGTGTGATTGAGTGAAGATAAGAAAGAAGAAGATTGTAGATAAAAATTGACTACGTTATTTATGACATAGATACAGGAAATTTGGCACATCTATAAATGCCATTTTAATGTATGACGCGCATGCATCACCATATGCTGCCAGTTTACATTCAACATACGTAGACTAGAGGAAACTCCCGTGAACAAACAGTTAGACCTTACAGGAACTGGTCGTAAAAATTCCAGGTTCAATTCTACGGCCTTCAAGCTGACCTCTAACTCTTTTTTTTTTCCCAAAAGTTTTTAAGATGGCTGGCAAGTATTCAGGAATTCTGAAGAAGGTTCTGATGTTTGGATTCAATTATATTCTGGGATGTAATTATAAGTTGTTAGTTGATGTAATTATTCAACGCTGTTGTTTTCTTTAAATAAATAACGAATTTATTTAATTATTGAACTGTATATTAAAGCGAGAGATTTGGGAAGGTTTGGTTCATCGGTTGTGAATCTTCACAGCAAATAAACGAATTTCTATAATTATTAAAAACTATTTCTGAATATGAAAAATAATTGGGAAGGTTTGGTTCTTCAGTAGTGAATCTTTGAGAGCGAAGAATGAATTTATATAATTATTGAACTGATATGAAAAAAAAAAGAGAGAGAATTGGTAAGAATTAGTTGATCAGTAGTGAATCTTCACAGCGAAGAACGAATTTCTATAATTATTAAGAACTCTTGATGAATATGTGAGAAAAAGAGAGAATTGAAAAGGCTTTGTTCATCATTGGTGAACATTCCCAGCTATAAACGAATTCCTTCAATTATTGAACTGATATGCAAGAGATAGAGAGAATTGGTAAGAATTAGTTCTTCAGTGGTGATTCTTCACAGCAAAGAATAAATGCCATTACCAGTAAATACATCGCCAGTAAATTTATTTGTGTAAATTTTAACGATAGAGGGCAATAAAATTTAATTTACTAATAAATTTCAATATTTATTAAATACTCTTTCTGAATATGAAAAATAATTGGGAAGGTTTGGTTCATCAGTAGTGGATCTTCACAGCGAAGAACGAATTTCTATAATTATTAAGAACTCTTTCTGAGAGGACACTCCGGCTAGAGGACATTTTTCTATGAAGGACAGTTTACATTGTCAAAATTACCATTTTTACTATCTAACAACTCTCCGGTAAGAAGACACCTCTTCATAAAGGACACTTTGGCTCTGTAACTAGGTGTTGTCCTTTACAGAGAGGTAGTTCTACTGTAGCTGCTCTCCCTAAAGGACACTTTGGCTTTGTAACTAGGTATTGTCCTTGTTGAAGAGTGAAAGCAAGACGACACGTGACGTCATTTTAGTTCCTGGCGCCACCGCTTGGAGGAGCCACAGACAAAAACAAGCCTCCCTTTGCTTCCCCATGTAGTTGTTTTGTTTTGTATAACGTCTTATCTTTTACCTAATAAATACTTACTTTAAATACATTTTATCCTCTTTTATCTGCTTACCACAAAAGGTTATGGGCCCAGCACGCTTCCACTGCGCGGAATAAAAGAAGAAAATAATTAATTAAAGAAGGTAAGTGAATATTCAAATATTTCTTCCTATTGACGACGCCATAAGCTCGCAACTAGGCTTAAGAAATTACCCCACGTTTTGAAAATTTTCTGTAATAGTGTAATATCGTTTCAAAATGTCGGATAGGTTTGAATATATGGTAAATAAGTTTGATGGGACAAATTATCAAATTTGGAAATACCAAATAGAAATAATTTTACGTCAACAAGGATTATTGGATTTAGTGGAAGGCAGAGATGTTAAGCCTGAAGAAGAATCCCAAAAGGTAGCTTGGAATAAAAGGAATGATAAAGCAATGGTCATAATCTCGACGGCCATTGTTTTCAAGCAATTGGAACATCTAATTACATGTGATACTGCTCAGAAACAGTGGACAAGGCTCAAGTCCATTTATGAGCAGAGATCTACTACAAGTTTGCTGGCTATTCAACAACAATTTTATAGCTATAAAATGAATGAAAAGGATGCAATTTCAAAGCACATATCCAAAATTGAAGGGTTGATTAAACAGCTCTGTGAATTAGGAGAAAAAGTGAGTGAAGCTGCTTTCATGGCAAAAGTACTTGGATCTTTACCATCTAAATATGCTCATTTTTTTAACTGCTTGGGATTCTGTCACACAAACAGAGCAAACAAAAGAAAATTTGATTGCAAGACTTCTTCAAGAAGAAATAAGGTTGGATCAGAAAGATCAACAAGATGATGCAACAGCTTTTAAGGCAACAGCTAACTACAATTGGAAGAAAAACAAAACATGCAACTATTGCAAAAGACCTGGTCATTTTTGGCCAGAATGTAGAAATAGACTGAGAGACCAAAAGCAGAAAAATAAGAACTCTCTTCAAGCAGAAAACAGAGACATGAATAGATCAAGAAAACATGAAGACAGTGGAAGGAGTGCATTCATTTGTGAAAATGAGGTTTTGTCTTCAATCAAAGATGTGTGGTACCTCGACAGTGGTGCATCCGAGCACATGACAAATCGAATAGACTGGTTTTCAGAATTCAATGAACTTGATGAAGAATACCAAGTCAAGCTAGGAGATAACCATGTCATCAATGCTTCTGGAAAGGGAACCATTTTGATCTCATGTTATGTTGACGGTGAATGGACAAAAGGAATATTAAAGAATGTGTTATATGTGCCAGAAATTCATAAAAATCTCTTCTCTGCCGGAGCAGCAACAAATTTGGGAAATAAAATAATAACAGAAAAGGAAATCTGTAATATCTTCATGAATGACAAGAAAGTTGCCTGTGGAACTAAAGGATCAAATAACTTGTACACAATGCTCTTCAAGGTAACACATGAGGCTGAAGCCAATACTGCAAATGCGTACTCTCTCACATGGTGGCATCGTCGAATAGGACACATCAATGTGGACACAATCAGGATGATGGCCAAAAATGGACAGTTTAGTGATCTTAAGCTGAAAGAAGAAAAGGATTTCTTTTGCGAGGCCTGTAGGTACGGAAAACAACAATGCCAATCATTCCGCTCCATCGAGAATAAACAAAAGTATGAGGTAGGTGAATTAATTCATTCTGACCTTTGTGGCCCAATGGAATCTCAGTCATTAGGAGGTTCAAATTACTTTCTTCTTTTTAAAGATGATCAAAGTGCATACAGAGTTGTTTACTTTATAAGGCATAAAAGTGATGTGTTCACTAAATTCAAAGAATTTGATGCCCTAATTAAAAATCAGTTTGGCAGATCAGTTAAAATTTTCAGAACTGATAATGGAACTGAATATGTCAATCAATCGTTTTTAGATTATTTAAGAAAGAATGGCATAATTCATGAAAGATCTGCTCCTTATACGCCCCAACAGAATGGCTTTGTTGAAAGAGATTTAAGGACTATTTTAGGACTTAGTCGATCAAAATGCTACATGACTCAGGGCTAGAAAAGAATCTGTGGGCAGAAGCTGTTAACACAGCTGTCTATGTTCTTAATAGAACACTTTCAAATAACGAGAAAACTCCTCTTGAACTTTGGAGTGGCAGAAAGTCAACTTTCAAACATTTCAAAATCTTTGGTTCTGAAGCCTATGCTAATATACCTAAACAATTTAGGTCAAAATGGGATAGTAAAACAAAGAAAATGATATTCGTTGGATATGAGCATACTTCTAAGAATTATAGACTTTATGATCCTAAATCCGGACAGATTGTAGTTTGTAGAAATGTAACTGTAAGAGAACCCAATCCAGTTGACACATGCGACACTCAGATGAAAATTGCACCTATATCAATTGAGAGTGAGGGATCGTCGCAACATCAAGATGAGGATTCTACTCAGGAGGGAACGTGTGGGCCAACTCACTCATCCAATCTTAGACCTAGAAAGACATCACAGTGTGATGTTGCTAGTGCATGGATAGCTGAAAGCCTAGAGCCAGTTACTTATGAGGAAGCAATGTCTAGTAAAGATAAAATAAATTGGGAAATTGCTATGAATGAAGAAAAACAGGCTCTTATTAAAAATAAAACATGGAAATTGATGGACCTTCCTGATAATGCAAAAGCTATAGGATGTAAATGGATTTTCCGCATAAAAAGAAAAGGCAATGGTGAAATTGATCGTTATCGAGCAAGACTGGTGGCCAAAGGCTTCAGCCAAAGAAGAGGTATAGACTATAAAGAGACTTTTGCCCCAGTTGTAAGATATGACTCAGTCAGAGTCTTGTTAGCCTTAGCTACTGTCATGGACATGGAAATTATGCAATTCGACATAAAGACTGCTTTTCTTAATGGTGATCTTGACGAAGATATCCATATGCAAATTCCAGAAGGAATAGAAGTTGAAAATAAAAACTTGGTTTGTAAACTAAAGAAAAGTTTATATGGACTAAAACAATCACCCAGAATCTGGAATGAGAAATTCATATATTTCTTAAAACAATTTCAGTTAACCCAATCACAAGCTGATCCATGTGTGTTCTACCAAACTAAGACTGATGCGAAAATATTCTTAGCTCTTTATGTAGATGATGGTATAATGATGAGTACTTCAAACAACCTGTTGAAGGAATTAGCCCAATATCTGTCCTCACATTTTGAAGTCACCATCCCACGCAAAACCAGTTTGTAGGCTTAGAGATAGATAAAGACAAAGAAAAAGGTCTCATATTTCTAAGTCAAACCAGTTATATAAAAAGAATACTTGATAAATTCAACATGACTTCATGCAATTCTTCAGGGACTCCTGTTGACCCCAACATGAAATTGACAAGAGAGAACATCAATGATACTCATGACATGCATAACGTTCCATATGCTGAAGCTATTGGATGTTTGATGTTTCTTGCCGTCTGTACAAGACCTGACATAGCTTTCGCCGTTAACAAGCTAAGTAGATTCATGGCAGCTCCTGTTCTCACACATTGGAATGCTCTGAAAAGAATCTTCAAATATTTGAAAGGAACTTTGGACTCCGGCATCCTATACAAAAGAAAAGATGTGATTAAATTAATTGGATACTCTGATGCTGACTTTGCTGGTGACATTGATACACGACGGAGCACTTCAGGATACATATTCCTACTTGCAGGAGGACCAGTCACTTGGACTAGCCAAAGACAATCAGTTGTGGCTTTATCTACCACAGAAGCCGAATACATTGCAGCAAGCATGGCTTCAAGGGAAGCTGTATGGCTTAAACTACTGATCAAGGAACTGACACCCAATGATAATCCTGTTCCTTTGATGATTGACAACCAGAGTGCTATTAGACTGATCTTGAACCCAGAATTTCACAAGCGCACTAAACATGTTGATGTCAAGTTTCACTTTATACGTGAACAGCACAAAATGAAAATCATCAAGATATTCAACTGTCCAACAGAAGAACAATTGGCTGATCTTCTCACAAAGGCTCTACCAGCAACACGCTTCAAAATACTTTTTAAAGACATTGGAATGTCTGCCTTGCTTTCAAGTGGAAGTGTTGAAGAGTTAAAGCAAGACGACACGTGACGTCATTTTAGTTCCTGGCGCCACCGCCTGGAGGAGCCACAGACAAAAACAAGCCTCCCTTTGCTTCCCCATGTAGTTGTTTTGTTTTGTATAACGTCTTATCTTTTACCTAATAAATACTTACTTTAAATACATTTTCTCCTCTTTTATCTGCTTACCACAAAAGTCCTTTACAGAGAGGTAGTTCTACTGTAGCTGCTCTCCCTAAAGGACACTTTGGCTCTGTAACAAGTTGTTGTCCTTTACAGAGAGGTATTTCTACTGTAGCTGCCTTCCCTAAAGGACACTTTGGCTCTGCAACTAGGTGTTGTCCTTTACAGAGAGGTAGTTCTTCTGTATGTAAAAATGTCAAATCTCTGAATGGCTCCAAGACGGTGGCCGCCAAGACGTCGCCGCTGGGCGTATGTCACTCAACAGGTTCAAGGCCCACCCACGCTGAACGTAGTCATTCCTGGCCTACACAGCGTGTCTTCGCCTACTTGGTGCACGTCACTTTGTACTTACATTGGCTAACTCACACCGGATCTCCTTCAGGGGAACTTTACCGAATTTAGAAAATCTTACTTGAAATGGTCACAGAACAACTCGCATCTCTACAGGAATTAGGATTCTTTCAGTTAACAAGAAATGATATATCATTGAAGATCCTTTTTTTAAATTGTTGACCGTGATTAGTGTTAAACTCACATCTACAATAATTATTCGTATTCTTCGTAGATCACCAAATACGTCGCTGGAGACCCGCTGGTGATTTTCCACCAAACTCTGTAGCGGTGGTAGAGGCGCCATATTCATTGTACATAGTATCATGTATATATATGTTATATAAAAATATTATTTTATTAAAAATTATATTTCATAGATTCAAATACTCTGTTAAATCGACCGCCAGAGGTCACGCTTCCCCTACAAAAACTCATTGTTGTTGTTTCCCGATGGCCGGCTCAAATCTTTTGTAAATTATGTAAATAAGTTTTTCATTTTTTTATTCTTACGCCTTAAGTCAGGCAGTATTTTTATCAAATTATTTTTTTATGTATTCCTTTAGCTTAATTAAAGCTCTATTTCTGATAACTAATTTTATTATAATCTCTTCCACGACTGCATACCAAAATCAAGCAATAGCTAATAATTCTATATAAATAACAATCAAAATACAACAGAGAAACTTCATTTTTTACAACACATATATATAATTATCTTTTTTTTTAATAATAAAGACTGTGCACTTTTGCATGTATTGACAAGATGTCAATAAAATTATTTAAATTGTCAATTGTCTACTAGAATGGGGTTAGATTATTTCAGCTAGAATGAAATTATATGTAACTTTGAATACCTTTTTCAACTTGTTGACTGTGTCTAGTATTTTGAGCTATAAAATCAAAGGTCACCTCTTTCTTCAAAATAAACGTCAGAACTAGACACCTTTTAAGATTAATTTCCTCCCTGCAAACCTTTCATCTATAATATATCAGGATCTACAATCAATATGATCTTTAAATAACTTACATCTACAGTAATGAGGAATCTTTCAGATAACAAGAACTGAGATGTACCATTGCTGTTGTTGTTGTCGTGTCCAATGAAGAGCCTCAGACGTCTCCATACATATCTATCACAGCAGTCGCAATGTTCTTGGGTGTGTAAAGCTGTTGTTCTGGGTCAATTTTCTGTTGTTGTTGTGTCTATAGAAGAGCCTCAGAAGTCTCCATACATCTCTATCACAGCAGTCGCAATTTTCTTGGGTGTGTAAAGCTACTTTTCTGGGTCAATTTTCTGTTTTTGTCGTGTCCAATGGAGAGCTGAAGTGTACATACATTTCTATCACAGCAGCAGCAATGTCCACTATCTTGGGTGTGTAAAACTGTTGCTCTGGGTCCATGTCAATTTTCTGTTGTTGTCGTGTCCATTGAAGAGCCTCAGATATCTCCATACATCTCTATCACAGCAGCAGCAATGTCCACCATCTTGGGTGTGTAAAGCTGTTGCTCTGGGTCTATGTCAATTTTCTGCAAGGCTGCGGCTATTGCTGGACATGAGAATATGGGTAGGGTTCACACCAGGACAGTTGTTACATGTCCTATAGGTTCTTGTGTCATCTGGATGTATTGTCATTCCTTTGTAGTGTTACCATTGAAGATCATTATTTTTTTTTAACCTTAATTAGTATATCAGGATCTACCCTCATATAGGATTCGCAACGATGTCTTCAAAGAAAAAAAGTAGAAAAGGTGAAAATATATTTACATTTAATAAAATAATTCAGATGCTCTATACATGCAAGTGTGGGTAAAACCTAACATGGACAATACACACACAAAAACCTTTATTAGGGACTTGCCCCATACAGAATCTCCCAATTGGGTAAGGTAATAATCATCTTGTGTTATTTACATAGAAATTGAACTGGCTTTACTCTTCGTCTCAAAGTCATTCAATTGTTGACTGGTCCTTACATAATGATGATCTAAAAAAAATTATAGTAAGCTATTGGCTTAGATTTGTTTGTAAAACGACATTTGAAAATTATACCGCATGTGTTTCTTTTCAACGAAAAATCAATATATACATATATTTTTTCAAGGAAAAATACCGATTATTTCTCACCTTAGGGATGAGGAATGAAAGGATGAATTGTGAAGAGTAATGATAAACGGGGAAAAATGATTTTTCGTTGAAAAGAAACACATGCGATATAATTTTCAAATGTCGTTTTGCAATCACAAGTCGCATTATATTATATTGTATTAGATTTGTTTGCTGATATTTTTGAAATATGGACAATAAAACTCAAAAATGGATCTGCAAAAATGTTTTTTTTTTTAAATAAAAATGTTTATCGTTAAGATAGAGGATGCCTGACCGGCATTCGTGGTTCTTTTTTAAAAAGACACTTCGGCCAGTTGGAGTTTTTTATTTTCTCAACGTTTCAACAAAATCTTTTTGTCTTCGCAAGGAGAAATAAATAAAAAGCATTTAGCAAGGTATTGTTTTCTTTTAAGGCTTTGCCAAATGCTTTATTTTTATTTTTTTCTTCAGACGAAAAAAGACAAAAGATTTTTTGATAAAATAATACCTTGAATCAATACCAAAATAAAAACATTAAGCCTCCAGGGAAAGTTTAATTTTAAAATAATTTTTATTTTAAAAATCTCTCAAGCTTTCAAGCAAGAAAGTCTTTCTACGGAAGAAAATATTTTACATTATTAAAACGCCAATAAAATAAGATTTTTTTTTTTAATTTAAAAATCTCTCAAGCTTTCGGGAAAGAATTTATTTAATTTCAAATCTTATTGGCGTTTTAACAATGTAAAATATTTTCTCTCGTAGAAGGGCTTTCTTGCCTAAAAGTTTGAGAGATTTTTTAATAAAAAATATTTTTAAAAGAAATTTTCCCTGTTTTTGTTTTAATATTGATTCAGGGGATTGTTTTAAGGAAAAATCTTTTGTCTTCGTCAGAAGGAATAAATAAAAATAAAGAATTTGGTAAAGCGATAAAAGAAAACAAATTTTAACACCTTGATAAATTATATAAAAGGGCGTACCTGGATCTGTAAAGAAAAAAAAAAACATTTTTTTTCCTTAAAATATTTCGAGAGATTGCTCCCTCTTTATCAATTTATTGCACAGTGAATTTAATTTACAAATTATTGTAGATCACATGAAAACAAATTTGTCATTGGTCAAAAACAATTATTGATAATAATACATTAAAAAATTTAATAATAATAATAATAATATAATAAAATATTTTGAAAATTAAAGGCTTTTTAGTAATGCAGTATTTTATAATGTTTTTGAAACAAAATGTAAGGAAAAAAAACAATGGTTGCCTGTAAAGTCGGTTTTACGGGCGAAGATTTTACGTGACAACGGTAGAATATTTATTGATATGAATATAATTAAATTGCACAATAGGAACAAGGAATTGAATGAAAATAAGAATTGCACAAATTTTAACTATAGAAATATATTTTGTTTACTAAAACATTGTACATGTAAACTTAAACTTAACTAATTCCTATTTGAGTGATTTTGTTGAGGATAGGACGATGATAGGAGAAATATGAAATGAAAGGAAGTGTTTCTGCTGTAATGTGTCTTGCGAAAGTCAAGTCGATAGTTGTTCCTTTTAACGTAGTTGACTTAGAAACGTTTGATACGCAATCAAGATTATACGTATTTTTCATGATATTAAGAAACGAGTTGTCAGGCTTTACGTTTTTGTTAAAATCACCACACAGAAGAATCGGTATACTAGAATCAACTTGCACGAACGGTGGCACGTACTGGCTGTTGTGAATGTACGGACCGAGTCCTTGCCATAGTAACATTCCAATATCCTGCATACTAGCTCCTGGATGAATATATACAGCACCGAGTATAAACTTGAAGCTAGTATTAGCGGCGAAGCAAGTAACTTCAGTCATGCACATGTCACCCTTGGTTTTAATGACACGAGTTACGTCTGTAATCGCAACTTGGAACACTTCCGCCGTAGATGTCGATGATAATTTACGATAGATCGCCACTCCACCAGCCGCGTTGGTATTTGAAAATCAAAACACTTATTCAGATCGAAGGTTCAAATTTTTGCTAAATAAATTTGAAATTAAATAAAATTTGTAATTGTAAATGATGAAGTTGAAAATTAAAACATTTACTTAAATTAGATGTTAAAATTCTTGCTCAACACAGTTTAAATAAAGTTTTCTTATATCTGCCACTTTTTCTTAATATTTGTAATTTTAAAGAATCAATTCGAAAATCAAAACATTTATTCAGATCGAAGGTTCAAATTTTTGCTAAATAAATTTGAAACTATTTAAAATTTGTAAAATAATAATTAATTAATTAATTAATTTTAAACTAATAATTTACTTAACACTATCAACATTTATCAATAGTATGACATAACCTATAAACTCAGTTTCTCAACTTTTGTGTCAATCTAACAATTAATCAATCAATCATAGTTTACGATAATGAAATATCAGTGTACAATTATTTACCTTTATTGTTGTAGTTGTTGTAAATGACGAATCTAAGCACTCCACATTTTCACTACAGACACAGCTGACGATACTTTAACCACACGTGTGAACTTGTATTATGACGCTTTCTTGTTTTTCCAACGCCAAGAACGTTCGAGAAAGACAAAGACAGAGACAAGCATGCGCCGATTCAATGCGCCTAATTCTCTAGCGCTGCGCGCGCAGCACTCTCGTTCGGTGACTCATCGTAACGTTACCGGGCGTTACACTTTTTCATAAGTGACTCCCAGCCGCAACCTAATTTAAGACGTTGTCACGTCAATAAAAATAAGAAACAAATGAAGTTGACTGCGATTTTTAGAAATAAAAAATTGAGTTAAAAGAGACACATAAGGTTCGGGAATTTCTTCATATCTGTTTACACTAGCAGGGTCCTTCATTGATGCTATGGCCTCCAGGAAATAAATGCTTTTTATTTACTTTTCCTAACGAAGACAAAATATTTTTGTTGAAACGTTGAGAAAATTTAACTCTAACTGGTCGAAGTGTCTAATTTTAAAAAGAAAAATGTTTTACTTGTTGTGAAGATTGAATTCTTCAACATTAGAGGTTAAGTAAGTGAGTGAATGGTATATCAGGATCATTGTAATTTGAGGCTAACGACAATTGCAGTAATGATGCTGCCAAAGTGTGAAGAAATTCTTTGAAGAAATCCTTGCAGTAAATACTTACTGTAGTGGTGATATTGACCTGGAAATACCTGAGGTTTCTAAATTGTCCATTGATGGTGTCCCTTACTCCATTAGGGCATAGTTGGATTTGGAAATGTATTACAATAACCAGATGACAAATACAACGAAAACTGTAGAACGACATTTGAAAATTATCCCGCATGTTTTCTTTTGAACGAAAAATATAAATTTATTTCAAGGAAAAATAACGATTATTTATAACCTTAGGGATGAAGTATGAAAGGATAAATTGTGAAGAGTAATGATAAACGGATAAAGTGTTCAGGGATGGGAATCGAACCTACAGTGGTCCGCTTACCGGGCAGATGCCATGTCCACTAGGCTACCCTGGACATAGGTATTCCCATCCCTGGACAATTTATTTTTCCGTTTATCATTACTCTTCACAATTAATCCTTTCAAACTTCATCCCTAAGGTTAGAAATGGTCGTTATTTCTCCTTGAGATAAATTTTGATTTTTCGTTCAAAAGAAACACATGCGGGATAATTTTAAAATGTCGTTCTACAATCACAAGCCGCATTATATTATATTGTATAACGAAAATTCTATAGAATGAAAAACAGACGACACTGTGAATTTGTTTATATAAAGTAATTTAAAACTATTTTGTATTTATATCACCTTGGACAGCACGTAGTACATCAATAATATCACAACTATCGACCGACTTCTGTACAACGGAATTGTTTGAGATTCTTCGGTCATATCGCAGGGAGTACACCGTACTGACTGATGTCTGGGCGACACATACCTGGACTTCGTGGACCAATTAAAGGAACTCACTGGTTTAACGGTCGCCGAGATGGTACATCGAGCTCAAGACAGAGATGGCTGGTGTCGTGTTTGGGATGTAATACGTACAGTACAACGTTCGATCGCGAATAAAATGATGACCAATTAAAGGAACTCACTGGTTTAACGGTCGCCGAGATGGTACATCGAGCTCAAGACAGAGATGACTGGCGTCGTGTTTGGGATGTAATACGTACAGTGGACCCACAACGTTTGATCACGAATAAAATGATGACCAATTAAAGGAACTCACTGGTTTAACGGTCGCCGAGATGGTACATCGAGCTCAAGACAGAGATGACTGGCGTCGTGTTTGGGATGTAATACGTACAGTACAACGTTCGATCGCGAATAAAATGATGACCAATTAAAGGAACTCACTGGTTTAACGGTCGCCGAGATGGTACATCGAGCTCAAGACAGAGATGACTGGCGTCGTGTTTGGGATGTAATACGTACAGTACAACGTTCGATCGCGAATAAAATGATGACCAATTAAAGGAACTCACTGGTTTAACGGTCGCCGAGATGGTACATCGAGCTCAAGACAGAGATGACTGGCGTCGTGTTTGGGATGTAATACGTACAGTACAACGTTCGATCGCGAATAAAATGATGACCAATTAAAGGAACTCACTGGTTTAACGGTCGCCGAGATGGTACATCGAGCTCAAGACAGAGATGACTGGCGTCGTGTTTGGGATGTAATACGTACAGTACAACGTTCGATCGCGAATAAAATGATGACCAATTAAAGGAACTCACTGGTTTAACGGTCGCCGAGATGGTACATCGAGCTCAAGACAGAGATGACTGGCGTCGTGTTTGGGATGTAATACGTACAGTACAACGTTCGATCGCGAATAAAATGATGACCAATTAAAGGAACTCACTGGTTTAACGGTCGCCGAGATGGTACATCGAGCTCAAGACAGAGATGACTGGTGTCGTGTTTGGGATGTAATACGTACAGTGGGCCACAACGTTCGATCGCGAATAAAATGATGACCAATTAAAGGAACTCAAGACAAAAAATTTTTGTTCAAACGTTGAGAAAATAAAACTCTAACTGGCTGAAGTGTTTATTTTTAAAATAAATATGAATGCCGGCCAGGCAACGCCTATCCTCAGTATTACAAAATATATATTAAAAACTCTTCAAAAAGCAGCAATCAAGATAAAAAAAAACTACGTATTAAACATTTCACTTATATTTAAAAAGATTATTAATTCCAATATTTTCCTATTGGCAAGTAACACATCAATTTCAAGGTTACCCAGTGACGCCATTGTTACAAGGCAGCATTCCAAAAATCTGGGCGTATTTGGTCATAAAATATTGTTATTAATAGAAAATAATTCCTAAAGCCACGAATTGTCTTGGTTTTTAGAACATTTAAATCGTTATTTATATTGCCACGTGGAAAATTAGGGAAGACAAAAACTTCAGGAGGAGACAACAATTTATTTCAGGGAAGGACAAACTATGCGTGATAAACAAAAGATAAGCAAAAGAGGGGAAAGTACAGAGTATAGCCAAATATAGACATAAAAAATAATACTCTGTTAATAAAATAATAAATACTTTGTTACATATAAACAGGTGTGGTCGTTGTCTTCTCCCGGTGATGATTGACAGGTGTCCCATGGAGCTTCTTGTGGTTGTAGAGCTACTTGACAATATTAAAGACAAACACAAAAAGATATACCCTGACCGCTCACATGCGCATTTTAGATGGGAGATCGCTATCTAGAGGAACGCAAACTTGGCCTTAAATACCCTTTTTTTTATTTCTCAGGAAGCCTCTAGGACCAAATTTTTTATCGTTAAGGTACAGTCTGTACCACGCTGACGAGGGATAACAGCCCGAAACGCAAATGTGGCTAGCCTTTCTTGATTTTTCAAGAAATTTGGTTGACCAAATATCAGGGAACAAGTTAAGTAAACGTTTAGTTGATTTTTGTTTAACTAGATAGCGCTATGCCACATCTAAAATGATCATGTAAACGATCAGTATATGTCTTTTTATTTTAAATACATATGTGGTGTTGAGGTCTGGTAGCCTCTTGTAGAATTCTGTCGACTAAATATGTGATGAGTGATCCTGTTGACTCTCGCTATACTGTGTTGACCGAGAGGAACAGTCAGGATGTGGAGTTTTCCAGTACCTCTCTGCACCTTGGAAGACCTTTAAAAGTTCTCACAAAGTACAGGCAGTCGTGGTCGAGGCAGAGTGGAAAGCTTGGGAATGTCCACACAAAAAACGAAGACACAGTTGCACTAAGAAAGTTCCGTGAACAGATAAAAGTTGAGCTAGGAGCGAAAAATGGAGATAGAAGAGTTCTTACTGGCCACATGGTGGATGAGGAGGACCTTGGTGACAACCTACGAGGGCTCACGCAGATGGTGAACTGACTGTATTTATAGGATAAGACGGGGGCCTTATGCGACAGGGGCGTGGATCGTCTGGCGAAACTGTACACTGGCGCCGTCCTGACAGTTTCCATTTTTAGACCTTGTTGTGGGAATTCTAAATCTATCTCGATTTTAGACGTTATGACTTCTATCTCTTGCTTCAGCTCAACTCTTAATCTATTACAGAGTTTGTACAAAGTACAATACACATGATGATGTAATGACAAATGTCAATCATGCGTATAATCATTTACAGATGTGTTTCTATATACAACATGAAAATCTTGTCATAAGTTATATACAATATGGGGTTGTTGGTTTAAATTACCATACATATATGTTATTAAAATTACAATTATATTCTCACAATAAGTATCTTTTTTATTTAAAAAACGCTAGATTTCAAGCGTTAGTCGCTCTTCAACGGGCTTACAATAATATCGACTTGATCCCACCAGAAATATTTACAAAAAACAAACGCGCTCAGCGTGGATATTTATAACTGAAAATTTTGAATTGGGTTGTACGGAGGGTGTTTCCTTTCAAATGAAACGATTTTCGAGCGCTCGCGTTTTGAACGTGCAGGCATGCTGCACACGACACTGGTTCCAATAGATCTAGAATCTTCTGGAGAATTCATTTTCATCAGGTATCATGATTTTTGCAACATGGGGGGAGAGAGACTAACGCTCCAAGTCGAACAAACAATTCGGACCCTTTCCAAAGAAGGAAACAGTTATAGCGTCATAGTGAAAAAGCTAAAAGCAGAAGGACTAGATGTTGGCAAAGCTACAATATGTAGGGTAGTAAATGGCATCGGAAAGAAAAGGGAAGCTGAATCCAATGGGCAAAAATTTCAAGTCGATCGACCACGTCCGGTGCGGACCCCCGCCACGGTTTCCAAGGTAAAGCGGCTAGCAACTACTGAAAATCCACCATCTCAGCGCCAACTTTCCAGAATGTGTGGAACATCGCTAAAAACGATAAATAACATCATTCACAAAGATTTGGAACTGGATACCCGACGAAAAGGCAAGGTTCACAAGCTCACCCCTTTCCACATGAAAAACCGTGCAACGAATGCCCGGAAGCTCTACGAGGAACACCTGGCCGGTTCCAGATCGGAATATACTGCAACATTGGACGAAGCATGGATGTATGTGACGTATTGCAATGGAATCCGGAAGATCTGTTACATCAAAAGAGGCAATCAGGTCCCGGATAATTGGGTTCACCAATGCTCCGAAACTTTCCCTAAAGGTTTCATGGTTGTATATGTATATGAATAGACATATATGTTATATTAAAATATTATATTATTTAAATTATATTTCATAGATTCAATTACTTCGTTAAATCAACCACCAGAGGTCACGCTTCCCCTATAAAGACTCATTGTTGTTGTTTCCCGATGGCCGACTCAAATCTTTTGTACATTATGTAAATAAGTTTTTCTTTTTTTTTTTATTCTTACGCCTTAAGTCAGGCAGTACTTTAATCCAATTATGTTTTTTTCTATATTCCATAAGTTCAATTAAAGCAATCTCTGATTAAGACTATTATTATTATTGCCACGACTACATCACCAATACCATTTAGTACTAAAAAGGACCAGAAAATAACTCCATAGCATAATCCTCAAGATGATCAAAAATCAACAGAAATCTCATTCTTTTTATTTATATAATACTAGACGGGTGACCCTGCTTCGCCCCGGGATTGACCCGTGTGCATATCTACCCGAGTGATATATATTTAGATAATATTTTTTTTATATAATTGTTTGTAATTAGCATTATCTATTTGTTTGCATCAGCATAATTTAATCTAATCTTTGATAGAGGGCGCTGTTCGTGAGCTAAGTAGAATAATTTGAATATATAGTTTTAATAATTGATTTATATATTTTTTAAAATAGCCTATCGTCTTCCCCGTATTTTTTTTTACCTATGTATGGAAATTTTGGTTTGAATTAGTGAACTACTGCGAATTTGTATACCGGACATACAAACAAACAAACATACATACATACATACATACATACAAACATTCATTTTTATATAATATATTGATACGTGCTGTAAATATCTCAAAATTATTATTCTCATATTTAACTTTTCATAGAACTTTATTCCAATAATCATCCTCACTTGGCATTGTTTACACGAGGACTTTGTAAAATGGCGGACGTTGGTTAAATATAAAAAACTAACGAGACATACATTCTTGATTATTTATTTCCTTTACATTAAAAATAGCTAAAAAAGAAAAACTTACATACATCCGCAACATACTTGGCGCAGCCGAAAGGATACGAAAGAAAATTAAAAAGGTAAATTTTTAATCAAAAGATTATATATTTCAAATTTAAATAACTCATTTATAAACATCTTTATTTTTATAATGGCAAATATACATAGATTTGAAAAATATTCTGGCAGTAAGAATAATATAAAAATTGAAAGTTGGATTAAGTTGTATGAAGTAGAAAATTTAAAAGCAAACGATGAAGAAAAAATACACAATCTTATCTACTATTTAGCAGATGAAGCCTTAGAATTTTTTGCTGATGAAATTCTTACAAATGCACATATAAAAAAATGGGAAACTGTAAAAGATAAACTCATTGCCAGATTTAAGCCTTGCACATATAGTCCCATTGTATTAACATCTAGCAGAAAGCTCCTTGCAAGTGAAACTGTGGAGACTTATTTTAAAGAAAAAATGGACTTACTGAATCAAACATCCTTGAAAAAGGAAGAGAAAATACAGCTACTAACAGATGGGCTACCTTTGAATTGGAGGGATGTGTTTGCAGCAGCACAACCTGCAGATCCAACCAAATGGATACAAGTTGCACTTTCTGTTGAGCATAACAGGCAACAAAGTAAGCTAAGAAATTTGTTTAAACCCAAAGTGTGCACTCTATCTCAACAGGAAAGATCAGCTTCAAATTGCCCATTTTTCTGCCCAATTTGCATGAAGAAAATAATTAAAGTGAAACATTGGTTGAATAAATGTCCTGATTATGACCCAAATTATAAAACAGAAAGATCATCTAAAAATACACAACCAAAACAATTCATTACAACAGTCACAGAATCAACCACAAGTAATGAAACAAACAAAGTAACTTGCTTATCAACTAACAATCCTCCTAATAAATTGATAGACTTTAAAATTTGTGTCAACAAACATCCTTTACAAGCCTTCATAGACACAGGTGCTACCATATCTTTAATAAGTCAAAATTTAATAAAAAGTTTGAATTTACATCCTTTAATAGATTCTCCCATGCAAATTCAACAAGCTAACTCATTAACCAAAACTTTGGGATATGTTCATGTAAATTTGCAAATTCATAATAAAACTAGAAAGGTCAAACTTCATGTAATACCTAATTTAAAATTCCAGCTACTCATTGGCTTGGATATTGCAGAAGACTTTGAACTTATTGTTGACACTAAAGATAAAACAGTCTACACTAAGCAATCAGCAGAAATGGCACTTGTTTGCACAACCTGTAATCAGTTGCAACAACAACAACAAAACCAGATCCAACAGCAACAACAACAGAACCAGATTCAACAACAACAACAACAGAACCAGATTCAACAACAGCAACAAAACCAGGTCCAACAGCAACAAAATCAGATCCAGCAACAACAGCAGCATCAGCTCCAGCAACAACACCAGATGCAACAGCAGCAGAGACAACAACATCAAAGACAGGCAGATCTCAGCTTCATTGAAGACCCTCAAGATCATCAAAACACAGTGATGGTCAAGAAGAGAGGACTACTCAGGGCTGTGGTGCCTGCTTCTTTTAAAGAACATGTTCTGAAGGAATATCATGATAACATGAGTCACCCATCCATGAACAAGACAGTCAAATTAATAGTTCCTTTATTTTGGTGGTCAGACATGGTACAGGAAATTAAATCTTATGTGAGATCATGCAAGACATGTCAACTGACTAAATCATCTAACCAACCAACTCTAGGACAACTAATAATTCCAGACACAGAATTACAACCAGCTCAAGTAATAAGTGCAGATACAATAGTTATGGGAACAGCAGCTGAAAAGACAAAGCACAAGTACATCCAAGTGTTCATTGATCATCTTACAAGATATGTTTGGGCATTTCCCACTATCAAAAACACAGCTCAAGCAACGCTACAATGTTTCAACAGAATCCTTCAAGTCTCGCTACCCATAAAACATATTATCACTGACAATGGAAAGAACTTTAATTCCAAGGAATTCAAAAGGTGTTTGAAAGTTCATAACATCAAACAAACTTTCACCACACCATACCACCCCCAGAGTAATGGAATGTGCGAAAAGGTTAACGGAACAATCATGACCAAATTAAGAACGGCCTTGCTTGATAAACCGAAAGTGAAATGGAGCACACTTTTGCCCAAGGTCATTACTGACTACAACAACACCCCTCATGACGTAACAGGTTTTCCGCCATCTTTTCTACTTTTTGGTTACAATGTACAGCCACAATTTGCTGATAACCCCTCAACCTCGGTAGAAGATGCTAGAAAACTGGCTATAAAAAGAACTCAACATCAGCGTGATATTTCTAAAAGAAGACATGATTCAAGACATCCCGACATTGAATTTAAAGTTGGAGATCTCGTTCTTAAAAGAATTCCCTACAATGATCCGAGGCTAATTAAAACAGCTCCCAAATACGAAGGACCATTCCAAGTTTTGAGAAGATTGTCTAAAGTGACTTACGAACTCTCTACAACGGATCAAGACAACCCACCAAGAAATCCCACAGGAGATCCTATAAAGGCTCACATCTCTCAATTAAAGTAATTTATTCTCCGTGAATAAATGCATCAAAGCGGGGGTAAATGATACGTGCTGTAAATATCTCAAAATTATTATTCTCATATTTAACTTTTCATAGAACTTTATTCTAATAATCATCATCACTTGGCATTGTTTACACGAAGACTTTGTAAAATGGCGGACGTTGGTTAAAAATAAAAAACTAACGAGACATACATTCTTGATTATTTATTTCCTTTACATTAAAAATAGCTAAAAAAGAAAAACTTACATACATCCGCAACAATATATATATATATATTCATTATACCATGTTTTCTGCTGTAGAAGGGCTTCCGTGCCCGAAAGCTAGAGAATTAAAGGTTTTTCGGAATACTTTTCCCTGTAGACCTGAGATATACATATATGTATTCATAAAAAGACATCTCTTTATCGTTCAACGGAAATTTTCTGATGGCTTGCGCCATCTGTCGGAATAAATATAAACTATTCTGTTGATTTCTAATTATTCTAGGAATAATTATTCCAAATATTTCATCAGAAAACTTTAATTTCACAATCAGGAGATGCATTTTTTCTTAATTTATCTACCATATCCCAGTATAATTTCACATTTGTACTATTTTTTCTCCCCCGGAGCACAGGGCCTAAACAAA
Organism: Cordylochernes scorpioides; assembly: GCA_030710605.1. Classification (NCBI taxonomy): domain Eukaryota; kingdom Metazoa; phylum Arthropoda; class Arachnida; order Pseudoscorpiones; family Chernetidae; genus Cordylochernes; species Cordylochernes scorpioides. Next base: position 57,931,497 of record CP092870.1, read on the forward strand.
CAAGATATCTAAAAAAGCAAGTCATCAATATACTAGGAGGTCTGTTGGTTTAAGCTATTAACTGATGTAATAGAAGAAAAAAAGCTATTTTTCAAATATATGTATGTGGCAATATCGTTGCGGGGTTTCTTGTTGTTGGATGCGAATGGTGATATTTGGTTGAAGCGCAGTCGTTGAGTGGTAAGTGAAGCACACAGTTAGGAATAATCAGGACACGTGATTGTTTGAAAATAAAAGGCAACTGGATTGGAGGAAAGAAAGCTTGAGAAGGCGGAGCGATTTTGATTGTTAATTAACTGATCACATGGTGGTGATTGTACTTAGCTATGAGCTGAGCGGGGAGAGGTCCTGGGCCGATGTCACCTCGTTGGAAGTGAAGGAGCAACTCTAGGTGTTGTTCCTATGAGAGCTAAGACACTACTGACAATTCTTGTCTTTCGATTTAACACCAAACCTCAGTGTCTCTCTGATGGGTCGAGAGATGTCACATGATCTTTTTCTATTGGTTGACCTACTTAAGGTGCTATCTTCTGATAGGCCGGCGGCTTCCCTTGATGAAAGCTGTGCCCTGCCTGGTAGGAAGTGTCGAGTGTTATTTTTGACTTTATTTACTTCCGTGTTATCAAATACGTCCTATCTTTGCCGGAAGCATTGGATGTCTCTCAAACTTTTATAACTTTTGGTCACTCGACACGTCCTGTTTTTCAGGAAGTATTGAGTGCATCTTGGCTAAAATAACTTCTGTGGATACTAGAGACGTCCGGTCTCTGCCCCTGCAGTATTGACACAGGGGTGCCCAGAATAGTCGTGCCAATCTTAGATCTACTTCCTATATCTTAATGCTACTTGCTTCCCTCCAGTTACCTTGTTCTTTATTAAGTCTTTGAAAATCATACATGGTACATACATAGTGGGTCGGGGTTGCATTTAATTATATACAAATTATGACAGATGCGCCCCCTACATGTGAAGAATTCAAGAAGGGGTTAGCCTGAGAGAATTCTGTAAAATGAAAAATAATTTTGTGGGAAAATTAGTTGTAGGTATTGAGGGGCTATATACAAGCATTGCTGGTGACATAAGTAAGATAGAATGGGGTTGATGATATAGGTTGAGTATAATTAATAGAAATCAAAAATTTTTTAATTGTAAGAAATCAATGAATGTTATGGTACATAGTGGGTAAAACAAAGAAAATGCGCCTAAACGAATTCTACTCGAGATAAGAAATGATATCGAGGGCGTTCTATTAAGGCTTTTGAAATCAAATAAAAATAATATAAAAATAGTTGAATGAAATCAAAATTGAATGTGTTTGGTTGAAAAAAGAAAAATATTTTGTTGCATGGTGACAAAGACAACTGCTTAGTTACTTTTTTGCTCGAATTCTGAGAAAAAGGAATCGAGGAAATTTCATAAGGTGCTTTGAAATCAGAACAAAATGAAATAAGAAGTTGAATGAAATCAAAATTGAATGTGTTTGGTTGAATGGTGAGAGAAAAAAAAAAAAAAAAAAAAAAGGAAAAATGCCTAACCATATTCTAGCTCGGAATTGGGAATGGAAACCGAGGGAATTTTATTAGGGCTTGTGAGAAATCAAAATAAAAATAAGAATAAAAGTTGAACGAAATCAAAGGTGAGTGCTTGAAAAAAGGAAAGATGAAAAATAAAAAGGTTTTAACAATAAAGGGTGATTTAATGTTTTTAGTTTAATCGAAAACCAGTGGGTTTTCGTTGATAATTGAGTTGTGGCAATTTAAGCTAAGTGGTAAATAGATTGATAATTGATAAATAAAAATGATAATATAAACTAATTGGAAAAAAAATGATAATTAATGATTAAAAGTGGTAATAAGTTGAATAAATTGATAAATTGATTAAGTATTTAAATTTTAATTGAGAAAAATAATGAAAATGATTGATGTGAAAAATAAGGTATATTGGTTTGAACCCTTTGGTATCTACATGCCCTGATCTAAATGTATTGATTGTTCCATTTTGCCCTATAAATGTTTTACTTGCTCAATTATGCCCTATAAATTTTTTGTCTCGTCTGTAGCGACACTTAGGTGAAAAACGTGATTCTAGCCCTTAAGTGCGTTTATGCTGTGTACAGGAGACATGGAATTCTATATAACCTTTATGTGTAATTTTTTGTCTTTGTGTGTGTGTTGTGAAAAAAATGTTAGAAGTCGGTTGTGTAAGAAATGTGTGAGTGAATTCTATGTGTTGTCTCGTATATGTGTAATTGGTTGGTAAAAAATCGATATGTAGACTCGAACTGGAATCAAAATCGGTGGTATAGCGAGGTTCCCAGTTGACCTCAATAGGGGATCTTCTCATTGTAATTAGAGATACGGAAGTGGGGTGTGTCGGGCAAAAGAGAGGGAGGGAAATTGGAGATCGGACGAGGGCGCTCCGCTTTGTTTACAGAGGCCGAATTTATCGCTGCGAACTACACTTCCGTCGTGGTGTCTCAAATTCTCGTTTCCTGCCGTCTATTTATTTTTGGTGCGGCTCAGATCTTGTTTTTGGAGCGTGATTTCTTCGACACTGGTTGGTTATCTTTCAGTTACTGCTATCTTTTCGGAGTTTATTTAGATTTTCTGCGAAGATGGTTCCTAAAATTATGAGAAGTTTTATAAATGTTTGTCCACAATGAAGAATTGCTTGTCCACAATGAAAAATTGTTTGTCCAAAATTAAAAATTGCTTGTCCTAGATTAAAAACTACCTCTTGTAGTTCGAAGATTTTCTGCGCGGGCATGGCATATATAAACAAGTAATTGATGAATAAAATTGGAATACAGTTGTATGGCAGAAGTAACAAACAAAGGATGAAAATCAGATGAAAAATAGGGTATTGCCCCATGTTCGTCCACATTTTTGTAACTGGGGACTCTGAAATATTGGCTTGAACCTTATGAATTGTAGAATTTGAATGATTGGTAGGTTCGCAGTTCTCCTGTTTGATATCTTTAGGGAGTGGTGTGATATGATTGAGCTGGTTGTCAGGTTTGCAGTTCTCCTGTTTGATCGTCAATGGTTTTATTAGAGATATGTCGGCGGTAATTGGTTTAGGTTGAAATGTGTGATCTTTTCTCTGACGTGGATGTGGTAATTTTGGCATTGTTTGTGTTATGTGTACGCTGTGTTTTATGTACGAATTTTGTTTTGTTTGGGTACCTGTGTCGGTATTTTTACGTGCAGGTTGTTTGTATTCATCGATTCTTCTAGCGAATCGGCAGGTGGGGCAGGTTTTTACCTGTTTTGCGATGTCTTGTGTCATGTTCTGCCAATAATATTGTGCTGAGATGAGTCTCGTCATCTTGGAGATGTTTGGGTGGTGGTGTTGTGTGTGTACGGACTTAAGAAGTCTGGTTGTAAATGAATTTGGGACTATAGTTTTAAGTACTCCTTTTCGGGAGACGGTGCGCAGTTTATTGGGATCCATAGTCACGCGGGATTTTCCCGGTGGAGAAGATTGTTGGTTCTTTATGAGTGGCGCATCTAGAAAGCCACAAAATGGGATACGAGTTACAACGCCCGTTTCATATTGTTGTACTCCATTTATGCTACGGACCTCATATTCGTATCTTGACAATCTTAACCTCCATCGAAACAATCTGCCTGACGGAGCTTTGATCTCTTTCAACCACTGCAATGCGGGATGGTCAGAAAATATTGTAAACTTTCTGTCCATTAGACAGGTGCGGAAATTATCCACACTTTCCACAATGGCTAGGCATTGTAGTTCCAAGTCTGAATAATTTCGCTCGTGACTACGCAGAGATCGGCTGAAATGTTGGACGGTGTATGTCTTCCCATCAGGGTAGGCTTGTTTAAGAACGCCTGTAATGCTGAATGTTGAGGTGTTACAGTACACCTGGCATGGCAGACCTTCCTGGTAAAGGTGTAATGTGGGGTGTGTGGTAAGGTTTTCTTTCAGATTAGTGAACGCTTTCTGGCATTCGTCATCCCAGACCCACATGATATCCTTTTTTAGAAGGTTGATAAGTGGCGTCCGCAAGCGGGCGTGGTCTGGAATGAATTCTTTATAGACGTTCACAGTTTTTAGGAAAGATCGTAATGTTTTTCGATTGTGTGGTTGTTTGGTGGCGTGAATTTTTTCTATGTTTTGTGTAGATGGGATGATTGTATTATCCTTAACGGTTGTGCATGCGCTTGTTTGTTGTTGTTGTCTTTTGGCGTGCGTGTTGCGTTTGTTGTGCGGGTTGTGCGTGTTTGTTGTGTGGTGGCGTATGGGTGCGTGTATGTTGTGAGATACATTTGCGTGTTTATGGCGTTGCGAAATATGGTCATTTGTGGATTTTGTGTGGTAAGTGGGTGAACTGTGTCGGTGTACGGACACTTTTTTGGGCATTATTGGAATTGTAGGTTGGAGTCGTGGTGGCTTTATATGTGGTGGGCATAAAGTATTGGCAATTGGGTTGAGTGAAAAGTTGCGTGGTGTGAGATTAGAATGGTGGCATGTAAATATTTGGGGTTTGGGCAATGAATGCAGGCAAGGGTTTCCATGTGTGAAAGCTTTGGGTGCTGTGCGAGTCCTTTGGGACAGGTTTTGGCCTAGCCCGTGCTTGCATTCATTTGACACATGTTTAAAGTGGTAGATGGTATTAGACAATGGGACGCCAAGTTGGAAAATAGTGCCGCGATTATAATTTAGTTTTAATTTATATTGATAAAGGGTTTTTAAGGTAAGAACTCCAAATGGCAAGGATGCATTTACCACGTGGAAGTTCTCTCTACGGGTTATTTGGCCTATTGTCAGAGGGAAAGTTAAATGTCCTATTATTTTCGTAAAACTATTTAGGGGGGATAGATCAAGGGAAGGTTTTTTAATACTTAAATTGGGGAGTTGTGCTTTTAATCTATTGTATAAATGATACGGCAATATGTTCGAACCTGCGTCTGGTTCAATGAGAAAGGTGCATGGTAGGTCCTGGGTCAGATACAAGTCCAAAGTTAATTTGATGATGTCATTGGGTGGATTGCCTACCTTAGTCTCGAAAAGTCTCCATTGTGGCGTCTTCGGCTTGGTGTGGCTGGCTTGGAATATCTGTTGAACCGGATCGGGACCTTTTGCACTGTCCGCGCGATTGAAAGGGAAATCTAGTCATTTGTACTGCTTCCATTCGAGTGGATCGCGTTGTCGGTACACTGGGTCCGTGTCGCGTGGGTTGCTTCCGTGTGTACTGGTACGGCATGGCGGGTGGCGATAACTCGGTGGGCGTCAGGTTGTTCGGACACGTACCGGCGGTGCGGGCGGCGGTTGTCCCGAGGGTGGCGCTCCGGAAGACCGCTTCCAGTTGCGTGGATCTTGCCCCTTGTAGCGCGGCGGTCAGTTCTAAAATTACCGTCGCCAGGGTATGTCTTGTCGCTTCGTTCGTTGTCAGCTTCTTTCCGTTCGTTGCCAGTTCCTTCTCTCTTGGGTTGTCATTGCCTTTTGTTGTGCTGGTGCCTGGGTTAATTTCCATCTTTATCCTGATTAAGCTCTATAATCTTTATCCTGTCGACTTAACCGTTCTGTGGCAATATCGTTGCGGGGTTTCTTGTTGTTGGATGCGAATGGTGATATTTGGTTGAAGCGCAGTCGTTGAGTGGTAAGTGAAGCACACAGTTAGGAATAATCAGGACACGTGATTGTTTGAAAATAAAAGGCAACTGGATTGGAGGAAAGAAAGCTTGAGAAGGCGGAGCGATTTTGATTGTTAATTAACTGATCACATGGTGGTGATTGTACTTAGCTATGAGCTGAGCGGGGAGAGGTCCTGGGCCGATGTCACCTCGTTGGAAGTGAAGGAGCAACTCTAGGTGTTGTTCCTATGAGAGCTAAGACACTACTGACAATTCTTGTCTTTCGATTTAACACCAAACCTCAGTGTCTCTCTGATGGGTCGAGAGATGTCACATGATCTTTTTCTATTGGTTGACCTACTTAAGGTGCTATCTTCTGATAGGCCGGCGGCTTCCCTTGATGAAAGCTGTGCCCTGCCTGGTAGGAAGTGTCGAGTGTTATTTTTGACTTTATTTACTTCCGTGTTATCAAATACGTCCTATCTTTGCCGGAAGCATTGGATGTCTCTCAAACTTTTATAACTTTTGGTCACTCGACACGTCCTGTTTTTCAGGAAGTATTGAGTGCATCTTGGCTAAAATAACTTCTGTGGATACTAGAGACGTCCGGTCTCTGCCCCTGCAGTATTGACACAGGGGTGCCCAGAATAGTCGTGCCAATCTTAGATCTACTTCCTATATCTTAATGCTACTTGCTTCCCTCCAGTTACCTTGTTCTTTATTAAGTCTTTGAAAATCATACATGGTACATACATAGTGGGTCGGGGTTGCATTTAATTATATACAAATTATGACATGTATATCATATTTAATAAAGATTTTTTGCTGTTTTGAGATTAATTACTTGTAGAGGAATTATTGGTCATTTGCTTGCTTTTGGTATGCAGTCGTGGAAAAATAAAGATAGTTATTTACCTTTCAAGTAGTTTTTATTTTGAATTACTTGAAGTAAATTTACACGTAAAATTATTTATCACAGCAATATAGAATTTATAAAATGAATTCTATAATCGTGATTTTTAAAAATAGGTAGGGTTAACTATACATATTTACAACAATAATTAAAGTGGTATGTTCTTAAACTGTGGTCAAAAATATAGAACAGTCAATGAATGAAAATGAAATATATGTTTTTAAAAAAATAAAATATTTGCATTTTAGAATATATAATATATATAGCCTAGAGGTCGGTAAACTGCGGCTCGTGAATCACATGCGGCTTTGGATGTGAAACTGTGACAATTTGATAATTGAACAACTTTATTGACATCTCGTCAATCTTTACACTCAAAGGGAGTTACAAGGTAATAATAATGGTAGGAATGAAAAGAGATATTTACAATTGACGTAGCCCTCTCCGAAAGTACGTCCGGATCAGGAGCTTGAAGCCGCTTTGAATCTAGACAGATCCTTGCAAATTGGGAAGTTCATGTTCGGAACATGTTTGATGATAATGTCGAAGAATTTGTCGAGAAGAATCTTGTCTTCAGGCGTGAGTAGCCCGAGGAGGTGCTCCGTTTCTTCTTCGTAATAGACCGCGATGTGAAGCTGTGGTTCTTTATATAGTTCCATACATAAATATTTATCATGCGAGTACTATTTAATCCTGGCAAGAAAAAAATGCTGTGGCTCTTTAAAAACTTTGAAATTTTTATATAGTAATTTTTGACTCTTCCGACTCAAAGGTTTACCCACCCCTGGTATAGATAGCCTAATCTTATATTATGATGCATAGCGCGCCATCTGTTATGAATATTCGAAACTATTAAAGACGGGTATGATTCTTTTGAAAATTAAACAATTTATACTGCCCTTACTGCAATGGAAAATTTAAAGGGAAGGCATGGCTAATCAGTGGTGAACCCTTCCAGCGATTTCGACAGTTTAATCTACCATACCGCTGTTATATTGCATTTTAGGAACTTCCTTTTATAGTGATAATGATGCTAGACTCTTGTAATGGGTATTTTAGATGAACTATGGACATAAGCTTTATCACTATAAAAGGAAGTTCCAAAAATGCAATATAAAAGCGGTATGGTAGATTAAACTGGCGAAACCGCTGGGAGGGTTCACCACTGATGAGCCAGGCCCTCCCTTTAATTTTTCCATTGCAGTAAGGGCAGTAGAAATTGTTTAATTTTCAAAAGAATCATATCGTCTTTAATAATTTCGAATATTCATAACCTAATATCTTCAGTCTATTCCAAAAAGAGCTCCAGACTTGCGATGGAGTCAACAAACGACCTTGGTCAGGTGAAAGTAAGTCTCAGACTAATGCCCTCAGTCGATGGCTGACCGAAGAATGAGGAATGACATGGGTGTTGCCAACAGCTCGTTATGGACCATGAAGAAGTGGATGGATGCTCTCCGCGCCTTGATTTGCATATGTCGCTCCGAGGGGCACGACCTTGATATACGACCGTCTTTCTGTCTCAGCAGGCGATCCTCCTAGAAGAAGTGAACTTAATGGCTTCCAGAAAGTTCCATTAATCCAAAGTGCTTTCAGTCCTCTACGCTTTCTGAATACTAATTATATAACAATAGGTCGAAAATCTTTGGGAAATTATAGGTTGAAACTGTCTAGAAAACTGCATTAATAAATCTTGGAAAATGGATAATATACAAGGCGGTCCTGAAAGTTCATAAAAACTTGCAAAAATTTGAATTTGGATATAGAGTAGAACCTCCTTTTAGTGAATATCTCTCCTAAAAGAAGAGTTTTCATTTGCAAAATCATCATTTTTAGTATTTAGAAAATATCCGGTAAGAGGACACCTCTCCCTAAAGGACACTTTGGCTCTGTAACTAGGTATTTTCCTTTACAGAGAGGTAATTCTACTGTAGCTGCTCTCCCTAAAGGACACTTTGGTTCTGTAACTAGGTGTTGTCCTTTAAAGAGAGGCAGTTCTACTGTAGCTGCTCTTCCTAAAGTACACATTAGCTCTGTAACTAGGTGTTGTCCTTTACAGCGAGGTAGTTCTACAGTAGCTGCTCTCCCTAAAGAACACTTTGGCTCTGTAACTAGGTGTTGTCCTTTACAGAGTGGTAGTTCTATTGTAGCTGCTCTCCCTAAAGGACACTTTGGCTCTGTAACTAGGTGTTGTCTTTCACAGCGAGGTAGTTCTACTGTAGCTGCTCTCCCTAAAGGACACTATGGCTCTGTAACTAGGTGTTGTCCTATACAGAGAGGTAGTTCTACTGTAGCAGCTCTCCCTAAAGGACACTTTGGCTCTGTAACTAGGTGTTGTCCTTTACAGCGAGGTAGTTCTACTGTAGCTGCTCTCCCTAAAGGACACTTTGGCTCTGTAACTAGGTGTTGTCCTTTACAGGAAGGTAGTTCCACTGTAGCTACTCTCCCTGAAGGACACTTTGGCTCTGTAACTAGGAGTTGACCTTTACAGAGAGGTAGTTCTACTGTAGCTGCTCCCTCTGAAGGACACTTTGGCTCTGTAACTAGGTATTCTCCTTTACAGAGAGGTAGTTCTACTGTAGTTGCTCTCCCTAAAGGACATTTTGGCTCTGTAACTAGGTGTTGTCCTTTACAGAGAGGTAGTTCTACTGAAGCTGGTCTCCCTAAAGGACACTTTAGCTCTGTAACTTGGTGTTGTCCTTTACAGGGAGGTAGTTCTACTGTAGCTGCTCTCCCTAAAGGACACTTTGGCTCTGTAACTAGGTGTTGTCCTATACAGAGAGGTAGTTCTACTCTAGCTGCTCTCCCAAAGGACACTTTGGCTCTGTAACTAGGTGTTGTCCTTCACAGAGAAGTAGTTATACTGTAGTTATTCTCTTAAAGGACACTTTAGCTCTGCAATTAGGTGTTGTCCTTTACAGAGAGGTGTTTTCGAGATTGAAACCGGTAAAAACGGAGTTAATCGTATCTTAAAGATTCAGAATAGAAGAGAAGACTTATCACAAATTGAGAATGTGTAACCCAGATTTTATTTATATATCTATTCAGAAAGAATTCGTTTAAAAGGAAATTCCAACATCCTGCATTTTTCCATCGTTTACAAGCGCTGAGGGTGGGCCCTAATTGTCTTTAGAACGTTCTACAATATCCCATCAGACTCCTTTGTTTCCTGAAATGATCTTTTCCCATTTCTGGACCAAACAACCGGAATCCCGTTCGATTGTTGAATAGTTGGCCTCTTTGGCTCACATTCTTTCTATACCAGAGAATAAACCTCATTTTCAAATTTCCACATAAGCCTGCTTGTTTCTAATGCTCAGAACAACCTTTTGAAATTCAGGAACCCTAACAACTACTCTAATATTCGAGCAGAATTACTAGCCATTGAAAACAGGCCTGATAGAATGTAAAAACTCCAACAAAAACATTTGGATTCTCTCTTACAGCCTCAGTGCTATACCACACATTAAAGATATGGATTCTGCCAAAGACAAAACGTCAACAAAAATAATCAAAATTCTAAAAAAAAATCTCACATGAAAACCAGATCACGTTCCAATGGATCCCTTCTCACGTTAACATAGACGGCAACGAGATGGCTGACCAGTTGGCTAAAGAAGGCTGTAAGAGCCAGCCTGAAAACTCCTAACTCACCTATTCTGAAATTTCTTCCATCCACAAACAAACAAACCTCTCTCTGGAAATCTACCCTAAACCACCCCTGGTGCACCCCACATTTCTAACAAATCTTCTTTCCACACCCTTACTAGGGAAGAACAAACGGCAATTTCAAGATTAAGAACAGGACATTTTGGAATGCTCAAATTTAATGGGAAAATCAAAACATTACCGAAATGCCCCAAATACGATTCCCAGCCTGCCAATCCTGAACATCTATGAATTGTATCAATTACCTCTGGGAAAACCCTAGGACTATAATAGAAAAGGTGAGACAATGGAACCTAATGGAGATCGTTGAAACGACTTGAGGAATAAACAACAACAACACAACTTTCGTTTTAAATTATTATAAAGAAAAAGGCTTCTCCCCTTATCGTGCAACAACTGAAATTTACTGAAGGCTTGCCCCAACTGTCGAAATAAATATCAACTATTCGTTGATTTTTAGTTATTCCAGAATTGGTCAAATACCCTATTCTTGATTAATCAAGAAAAGCTAACCATGTACGTGTTTCGGGCTGTTTGGCCCTCGTCAGCGTGGAACAAGCTGTACCTCAACGAACAAAAATCTGGTCATTCAGGCATTCTGAAAAATCATGAATCTATTAGTTAAGGTCAGAAATTTCCCCATCAGTTCAAGAATTCCTAACTATGTTCACCCCAACTTCTATAACGTTCAATTTTTACTGGACATTGTGACTTCAACACATATTTGTTTAGAATGGGCAAAATTGATTCACCTGCATGCACTTGTGGAAACGAAAGACAAACCCCTGAACACCTTCTGATAAACTGTCCATTAACTTCTGATCTAAGGTAAGGAAACCAACTTTACCTGACTAATGGAAAACAGGTTGCTTACAATAAAGACCCAATACATTAAGTTCAACAGATCTGCAGGATGCATATTTCAAGGCGAAAGTGCTGACTGTACATATTTCAAGCTACTATTTCTAATTGCTATATGCAAAATTTGACATCGAACGTTTAATTTTCATGATTCCTAATGTTCAATTGTGTTAATTGTATATAATGTAATATATACACCCAATTATCCTAATTGTGGATATGGCGTGTCTCTCCTAACTGTTTAAAAAAATAAAAATATTAAATTGTAATATTATATTTAATGTGGCCTAGAAAATATGTTTTTTTTTCATATCGTGACTCCATAAATTTTAATCCTGAATAGGTAAATGGTTCATAATGCCTTGAAGAAAATGCATTCACACTAAAATTTTATTTATTCACACTAATATAGATAAGACTGTTAATAAAACAATATGCAACCACGAAATATTCTAAAGTTGCTAAATTGTAAAAATAACATAAATCCTTTGTTATCTGATATTCTGAAAGGGATATACAGTAGAATCTCCCTTTAGTTGACACCCCGCTAACGGACACCTCTCCACAAAGGAGAGTTTTATTTGCAAAATTAACATTTTTACCATTTAGCAACTCTCCGGTAAGAGGACATCTCTCCCTAAAGGACAATTTAGCTCTGTAACTCGGTGTTGTCATTTACAGAGAGGTAGTTCTACTGTAGCTGCTCTCCCTAAAGTACACTTTGGCTCTGAAACTAGGTGTTGTCCTTTACAGAGAGGTAGTTCTACTGTAGCTGCTCTCCCTAAAGTACACTTTGGCTCTGTAACTAGATGTTGTCCTTTACAGAGAGGCAGTTCTACTGTAGCTGCTCTCCCTAAAGTACACTTTGGCTCTGTAACTAGGTGTTGTCCTTTACAGAGAGGTAATTCTACTGTAGCTGCTCTCCCTAAAGTACACTTTGGCTCTGTAACTAGGTGTTGGGCTTTACACAGAGGTAGTTCTACTGTATAATCAAATGGTAAAATAGCTGCCAAAGAATTAGGTATCACATACAATAAAACTTCTCATTAAAAAAAGAGAGAATTTTGTTAGCAAAGCTCTGTCGACCTTCCAGCGATGTGGCAACGGGAGTAATTAGCCTTTGCTGCCAATCAACAACTTCCTCAACACAATCAGCACCGGGCTAATTGTTGTCAGGTCTTTGTACAGAATCCCGGGAGAAACAAGGGCAGAATTTAGCCACCATGTTTGGTCCCAATGTTGTCAGGTCTTTGTACAGAATCCCGGGAGAAACAAGGGCAGAATTTAGCCACCATGTTTGGTCCCAATGTGGTCAGGTCTTTGTGCAGAATCCCGGAAGAAACAAGGGCAGAATTTAGCCACCATGTTTGGTCCCAATGTTGTCAGGTCTTTGTACAGAATCCCGGGAGAAACAAGGGCAGAATTTAGCCACCATGTTTGGTCCCAATGTTGTCAGGTCTTTGTACAGAATCCCGGGAGAAACAAGGGCAGAATTTAGCCACCATGTTTGGTCCCAACGTTGTCAGGTCTTTGTACAGAATCCCGGGAGAAACAAGGGCAGAATTTAGGCACCATGTTTGTTCCCAATGTTGTCAGGTCTTTGTACAGAATCCCGGGAGAAACAAGGGCAGAATTTAGCCACCATGTTTGGTCCCAATGTTGTCAGGTCTTTGTACAGAATCCCGGGAGAAACAAAAGCAGAATTTAGCCACCATGTTTGGTCCCAATGTTGTCAGGTCTTTGTACAGAATCCCGGGAGAAACAAGGGCAGAATTTAGCCACCATGTTTGGTCCCAATGTTGTCAGGTCTTTGTACAGAATCCCGGGAGAAACAAGAGCAGAATTTAGCCACCATGTTTGGTCCCAATGTTGTCAGGTCTTTGTACAGAATCCCGGGAGAAACAAGGGCAGAATTTAGCCACCATGTTTGGTCCCAATGTTGTCAGGTCTTTGTACAGAATCCCGGGTGAAACAAGGGCAGAATTTAGCCACCATGTTTGGTCCCAATGTTGTCAGGTCTTTGTACAGAATCCCGGGAGAAACAAGAGCAGAATTTAGCCACCATGTTTGGTCCCAATGTTGTCAGGTCTTTGTACAGAATCCCGGGAGAAACAAGGGCAGAATTTAGCCACCATGTTTGGTCCCAATGTTGTCAGGTCTTTGTACAGAATCCCGGGAGAAACAAGGGCAAAATTTAGCCACCATAATTGGTCCCAATGCTGTCAGGTCTTTGTACAGAATCCCGGGAGAAACAAGGGCAGAATTTAGCCACCATGTTTGGTCCCAATGTTGTCAGGTCTTTGTACAGAATCCCGGGAGAAACAAGGGCAGAATTTAGCCACCATGTTTGGTCCCAATGTTGTCAGGTCTTTGTACAGAATCCCGGGAGAAACAAGGGCAGAATTTAGCCACCATGTTTGGTCCCAATGTTGTCAGGTCTTTGTACAGAATCCCGGGAGAAACAAGGGCAGAATTTAGCCACCATGTTTGGTCCCAATGTAACAGTTCTTTGTACAGAATCCCGCGAAAAACAAGGGCAGAATTTAGCCACCATGTTTGGTCCCAATGTAACAGTTCTTTGTACAGAATCCCGCGAAAAACAAGGGCAGAATTTAGCCACCATGTTTGGTCCCAATGTAACAGTTCTTTGTACAGAATCCCGCGAAAAACAAGGGCAGAATTTAGCCACCATGTCTGGTCCCAATGTAACAGTTCTTTGTACAGAATCGTAAAATATGTTTAATATATTCTGTTAATTGAAAATATCATATAAGAAGGCTAAAACTATCGTCTGATATTCAAAAATTTAAACACATAGACACATGCACCTTACAATGTTAGAAATTTCCTTTCAATACAAACAGTATGTTAGTAAATTAAATTTAATTGCCATCTATCATTAAATTTATACACAAATAAATTTATTGGAAATGCGTTTCTTTTAAATATCATTAAATATTATCTCTACAGACCTTACTACATTGCAGTAAGGTCTGTAGAGATAATATTTAATGATATTTAAAAGAATAGCATTGCCAGTAAATTTATTTGTGTAAAATATTAACAAACAGTATGTATTTAAAATAATCAAAAAAGAATAAATATTTCAAACACATTTTTATAAATTACATTTATATTTATTCTGATTTTCAAGAAGATGATTTGGCCAAATAATATGGAACAATCCTCAATCAACACCTAATTGATTTTTGTTCCAATAGGTGGCGCTCTACCATTCAAAAATGCTCAAGTAAGAGGTCAGAATATGCATCTTTTATTTTTATAGCTAATATCATAATGATATTATGGAAATTTGCTATATGGTCGGTGTTATTCGTCTAAACATCTTCAACCAAACATATGTAAAAAATCAAGGATCTGAAAAACAAAGAGTCCGTTTTTTTGTTGACCTTGGACGATAAACGTGGGCTCATCATTCAGGATCAGAAAAAAAACGACAGAAAAATCAAAACAATGGAACCGTTCTTTTCTAATTTCCATTAAAACGATTGGAGCAGGAACTTTGGTAAAATTGCAGCTTTACTTTTGTGGTGGTGTCTTGTCCATGGAACAGATTAGATCGGTCCATGCACCCTGATCACAATACCGGCCAATTGAGGTGTCCGTATGGAATCCTGTTCTGGATTGATGTCTGCCATATAGAGGGCTGCAAGCGCTTTTAGAGTGGTGGTGTATTTTCCATGGAGCAGATCAGATCGGTCTATGCACCCTGATCACAATACCGGCCAACTGAGGTGTCCGTATGGATGTCCTCTTCTGGATTGATGTCTGCCATATAGAGGGCTGCAAGCTCTTTTAGAAGGGAGGTGGTATCTTGTCCATGGAGCAGATCAGTCCATGCACCCTGATCACAATACCGGCCAACTAAGGTGTCCGTATGGATATCCTGTTCTGGATTGATGTCTGCCATATAGAGGGCTGGCCGGGTATATTTGGTCCGGAGTGAGTTGGGTGTTGTAACAGTTCCTGTAGGATCTAGTCATGTCTGGGTTTATCTTCATTCCTTTAAAATGTCTTGTTCTGGATTGATGTCTGTCATATAGAGGGCTGGCCGGGTATATATGGTCCGGAGTGAGTTGGGTGTTGTAACAACAGTTCCTGTAGGATCTAGTCATGTCTGGGTTTATCTTCATTCCTTTAAAATGTCCTGTTCTGGATTGATGTCTGCCATATAGAGGGCTGGCCGGGTATATGGTCCGGAGTGAGTTGAGTGTTGTAACAGCAGTTCCTGTAGGATCTAGTCATGTCTGGGTTTATCTTCATTCCTTTAAAATGTCCTGTTCTGGATTGATGTCTGCCATATAGAGGGCTGGCCGGGTATATATGGTCCGGAGTGAGTTGGGTGTTGTAACAGTTCCTGTAGGATCTAGTCATGTCTGGGTTTATCTTCATTCCTTTAAAATGTCCTGTTCTGGATTGATGTCTGCCATATAGAGGGCTGGCCGGGTATATGGTCCGGAGTGAGTTGAGTGTTGTAACAGCAGTTCCTGTAGGATCTAGTCATGTCTGGGTTTATCTTCATTCTTTTCAAACGTCCTGTTCTGATTCTTGAAATTGCTGTTGTTAATTTTCTGTTGCAATCGTTCTGTTGAAAATTAACTGAAAAGGTTTTCTTTTGATAGATGGATATCATCTTCCAGCAACTTTATATTGTATTCTATTCTTGAAATCGTCCCTTGCCACTCCACCAGCTCAAACACCTGTTTGGTAAATTGGACCGATTCCATAATTCCTCTTGTAGGATGTTATGTCCCTGTACTGATGAGGGCCATAGCCTGAAACCATGGTATACAGGGTGTTGACTTTTGTCTGAATTTGCCAAAACTGTTGTTGCGGCTTATTATTTATCATCGTTAGTAATTATTTTTAAGGTGATGCAATAGATTATTAAAAAAATAAAAATACAACCTTTCGCAATGTTTTTCTTTTATTATAATATACGCGAGCTTTCGGGCTGGAGCCGCCCTTCTACAGGCAAAAATTCTTTTTTTTTTCTGCTTATCCCTAGTACACGTGGTACAGGCCATGATAATCATGGTGGGTAGTTAGCGACTGCTTTTTACTGTAAGCGCACCACATGTCTACACATGTGAAAAGCAGTTCGACTTTGCACTTACAAATATGCCAGAGTCCCGTTTGGTTACTTGCACTCGCTGGTGGGGTTGGACTTTTGCAAGAATCGGGGGGCCATTGAGAGACAGTTATATACATTTAATTTGTTACAAATTTTACGTAAATTTATCAGAAAGAAAAGTATTAAATCTACATAAATTATTACTATTTTACTGTGTTTAACAATTTTGGAAGTAAATTAACCTTAAATTTCAATATTTTAATAAAGTAAAGTTTTAGACTATGGATTGGATAAGCGAGAAATCTGATTTTTTTGGTATGGAATATGACAAAATTGTTCTGGGATATGTCCTATAAACTTATGGCCATAGTTTTCTTGAAAACCATTTCTGAGATTCCACCCTTCAGTGCTGCGTATATAAGCAGAATGATCCAATACAGTATTAGAGCTCTAAAGAAGCGGTCTGGTAGATTATATATTGGTGAAACCGCTGGGAGGTTTGTCCACTGATGAGCCAAGCCCTCCCAATATATTTTTTCATCGCAGTAAGGACAGTAGAAGTTTGTATTGTATATAAAAGAAACATTGGTGCTTTTAAATCCTTTCATTTTATATGTATAGATGGCGCGCTATTGCTTTGTGTTAATTTAGGTCTAAGTGCTATTATTCTGATGTACATTTAAAAGGAGAGTTTCCTCTTTTGGTATTTGCAATTATTTGAAAAAGGAGGGGGTCAGTGGAAGGCTGGTTAAACCGTTTGGTTTTCGACCATTACGACCCAGGTTCGATTCCCGCATTGGACACTTTTTCTGATAAAAAAAATGCTCCAATTGCCCCGATTCTTGCAAAAGTCCAACCCCACCAGCAAGTGCAAGTAACCAAACGGGGCTCTGGCACATTTGTAAGTGCAAAGTCGAACTGCTTCTCACATGTGTAGACATGTGGTGCGCTTACAGTAAAAGCAGTCGCTAACTACTCACCATGATTATCATGGCCTGTACCACGTGTACTAGGGATAATTGAAGAAAAAAAAAATTGAAAAAGGAACAAAAGAAATTCAGGTATTTTTTTTTTAATTTTGATTTTTACAAGTTTTCGATCAAATTTTCTGATCTTCAACGGGCTAATACTTCTATGTACAATATCAAGATGATCTTTATACAAAAATAATTTTTAAAAAAGTGTTATTGGCATGTGTACTGTTCACAGCTAAATTAATAGATATACATAGAATATTTTAACTCTTCACTCAATACACAATGAACATTCAAGGCCACTTTAATTTTAGTCATATAAGTGTAATTTAACACAAATCAATAACGCGCCATCTATACATATAAAATGAAAGAATTTAAAAGCACGAATGTTTCTTTTATACATAATACAAACTTCTACTGCCCTTACTGCGATGAAAAAATATATTGGGAGGGCTTGGCTCATCAGTGGTGAACCCTCCCAGCGGTTTCGCCAATTTAATCCACCAGACCGCTTCTCAGTGCTCTAATATTGTATTGGAAGATTCTGCTTATATACGCAGCACTGAAGGATGGAATCTCAGAAATGGTTTTCAAAAAAACTATGGACATTAGCTTATAGGACATTGCTTATAAGAGCTTTGCTCGATGCAAATATTTGAATGTAATTCTACTGTCCTATAAGTTCATCCAAAAAAGTTAGAAATAGTAAATATTTCTCTTTGAAATAAATATTGATGTTTCACAGAAAAGAAACTTATGCGGTGAAACTTTAAGTGTTGTTTTATAATCATACGCCGCAGTCCTTTATAATGTATTATAAGTTACTTCGAGTATTATTTACGAACGGAAAAATACGTCCAGGGTAGCCTAGTGGACATGGCATCTGCCCGGTAAGCGGAACGTTGTGGGTTCGATTCCCGCCCCTGAACACTTTTATTTTTCCGTTCGCCATTACTATTCATATTTTCACCCTTTCATACTTCATCCAAAAAAGTTAGAAATAGTAAATATTTCTCTTTGAAATAAATATTGATTTTTCACAGAAAAGAAACTTATGCGGTGAAACTTTAAGTGTTGTTTGATAAATCTATATTTAATTTGTTTTTAAAATGATTGTTTAAGATTGTATATGTTTCACTGAATATTCTACCTCTACACTCAATATATCTTAGTTATACCTGTCGAAGGGCTGTTAGCCTGAAAGCTTATATTACCCTTATATAAAATGTAACTCTTCTCTCAGCGAGTTTATTTATAAAATAATAATAATCATAAAAAGACCTATATATGGGTGAGTATTAAGTTAAAAGTTAGCTCATAAATAGCCATATATACTCGTGCTATTCATATATTATTAAACTCCGCCTTTGCCAGTCACAAGCCTGGATAAAAAAGGAGGAGGGGGAGCAGTAACAAGCTCACTAAACAACCTGGGCTCAGCTGGCCATGCTGATAGTACCCTGTAAGGGCTCCTGATCCAGGGATACAGGATGAGCAGCGTATGTACTCCATGTTAGGAGCGGCTGCACATGGCGTCTGTTCCTCATGTCAGAGGCGGCCATTTCTTTTGGAGCTAAGTCGGTGGCTTGCCACTGAGTAGTGCTCTCAGTCTTAATGACAAAAGCAGACGCATTCTACTTCACCCAGTCATGATGGTTGTCAAATCTCAAGCTCTACAAGCTTGATACTCTAATATGATTGAGTGGAGATAAGAAAGAAGGCATATTATTAAAGTTTTCTTCAAAGTTTTTAAAAAGTTTTATTAAACTTATTTCCATATCTGTAGACAAATCTTATGGTCAATTTTTTATTGAAAACGATGGAGAAAGGTTATTATGAATTTAGAACTTAATCTGATTTAATATACAGTACAGTAGATTCTCCTATAACACGAGTTTTTACAACGTGATAAAAAAAAATTGCGACAAATTTATTTATACAAAGCGAATGTTCGTATAACGCGTTATAAAATAAAATACATGATATTTGTCACTAACAATTTACCCCAACAACATTCGCGTTATACAAGTTTTATTTCGTACAACGCGAATTCCTATAACGCGATTTCATACAACACGGAACACATTAATCGCGTTATAGGAGAGTTTACTGTAAAGCTAATGGGTAACAAGTTTGTATATATTTTACTGAATATTTGACCTCTTCATTCAATATACAATGATCATTAAAGGCTACTTTTATTTTTGCCATATAAGTATAATAGCTCTTAAAAACACCTACTGGAGATTTAGCAACCCACTGAAGACGCTGAGAACTATTTCAGAAAAGAAAAATATAGCAATAGAACTCTATAATTTCTACAGATCAATTGTAAATAGATTCATACACAAAAGAGGTAGTGAGGAAATTTTTCGAACAGATGTGTAAATAAATCCCTTTTCAAACAAAGGCTCACATGGACATGGGGAAAGGGAGAAAAATATTAATGTATTATTTTGTTGTTGTGTGGCGAATCCATACAGGGCAATGGGCCTTAATAAAAGCCTTTTTGTTGTTGTTGTTATAAGTATAATAAAATTAAAAATGGATGAATTATTTGTAAAAACAAATCAAACATTCTAAAGCTTTTTCCCGTTAGGAATTTCATCATTTTTTTGTTCTAACTTTTTTAGTACCCAGTTTATAACGAACCACGGAAATTTAAAGGGATTTTTTACCAACAATTGAAACGGTTGAGGACTCTAGCTGTCACTGTGGCAAAGAAATCCAGGACTCGAGACATCTACTGTTGGAATACCCACTCTTCTTTTGCGATATACAACAGACAGCTTTTATTGTCTCAACTTATTTCCATATCTGTTGACAAATCTTATGGTCAATTTTTAATTGAAAACGACAGAGGATAGTTATTATGAATTTATAACTTAATATGATTTAATATAAAGCAACTGAGTAACAAGTTTGTATATTATGAAAAAGTCATCTCCTTATCGTGCAACTGAAAGTTGCTGATGTCTTGCGCCATTTATCGGAATAAATATCAACTATTATCGTTGATTTTTATTCCGATAGATGGTACAAGCCATCAGCAACTTTCAGTTGCACGATAAGAAGATACATTTTTCATAATTTATGGACCTTATTCCAGTACAATATCACATTTGTACTATTTTTTTTTCAAGTTTGTATATGTTTCACTGACTTTTTTTTAACCTATTCACTCAATTTACGATGAACATTCAAGGCCACTTTAATTTTAGTCATATAAGTGTAATTTGTTTGAAAACTGATATACAGTTAAATCTCTCTATAGCGCCCCCCTCTAAATAACGCCTTCCTCTCTATAGCGCCCGATTTTAAACAATAAAATGTAAACATTTTACATTAAAAGTGACCTGTCTATAGCACCCCCTCTCTATTGCACCCAATTTTGGTGAGTCCCAAGAGGGGGCGCTTTAGACTGGTTTAACTGTAACTATTTAATTTGTTTTTATAATGCTTGTTTAGGATGTCACAGTTCTTTAAGACCAAGGTATAGAAGAAATCTCATAGTTTCTGTGACGGCCAATATGTATATATGTTTATAAATTTGTGGATGCCAAGAGGGTGGAAGTAACGGGAAGGGCAGAGTTCAGAGTAATTAGTCCCAAATTGAGATCGCCATGATGGATGGTTATCGTGGGAAGCTTTCGTGATTCCGGAAGGATCTCTCTCAAGAAGGATCTACATGGTTCGCATGTTTGGCATACTTTCTCCGCTACCTGGTTAGATGTAAGTTAAACTTTCTTTGTAGCTTGAATGTATGTCTGGTAAACTTTCTTGGACACCTGGATGAATGACAGGTAAACTTTCTTTGTAGCCTGAATGGATGTCAGGTAAACTTTCTTGGACACCTGGCTGGATGTCAGGTAAACTTTCTTGGACACCTGGCTGGATGGCATGTAAACTTTCTTGGACACCTGGCTGGATGTCAGGTAAACTTTCTTGGACACCTGGCTGGATGTCAGGTAAACTTTCTTGGACACCTGGCTGGATGTCAGGTAAACTTTCTTGGACACCTGGCTGGATGTCAGGTAAACTTTCTTGGACACCTGGCTGGATGTCAGGTAAACTTTCTTGGACACCTGGCTGGATGTCAGGTAAACTTTCTTGGACACCTGGCTGGATGTCAGGTAAACTTTCTTGGACACCTGGCTGGATGGCATGTAAACTTTCTTGGACACCTGGCTGGATGTCAGGTAAACTTTCTTGGACACCTGGCTGGATGTCAGGTAAACTTTCTTGGACACCTGGCTGGATGGCATGTAAACTTTCTTGGACACCTGGCTGGATGTCAGGTAAACTTTCTTGGACACCTGGCTGGATGTCAGGTAAACTTTCTTGGACACCTGGCTGGATGTCAGGTAAACTTTCTTGGACACCTGGCTGGATGGCATGTAAACTTTCTTGGACACCTGGCTGGATGTCAGGTAAACTTTCTTGGACACCTGGCTGGATGTCAGGTAAACTTTCTTGGACACCTGGCTGGATGTCAGGTAAACTTTCTTGGACACCTGGCTGGATGTCAGGTAAACTTTCTTGGACACCAGGCTGGATGTCAGGTAAACTTTCTTGGACACCTGGCTGGATGTCAGGTAAACTTTCTTGGACACCTGGCTGGATGTCAGGTAAACTTTCTTGGACACCTAAATGTATGTCAAGTAAACTTTTTTATGCACCTGACTTTATTCGGGAACCTTTTTTGGCCTCCAGAACGGGTGTAAGCTAAGCCTTCTTGACCGCATGGATGAACGTTAGCTGAAATTTCTTTGCATCCTGAATGAATGTCAAGGAAACTTTCTTGTCCGCCTGGTAGGATGTTCTTGAGAATTTTGATCTAATGAATAGATCCTAAGAAGTCATTGACTCTTTAGTTGATCATTGAGAAAATCCTCTATGGATAACTAAATGTCATTGAGTGTTTCAACAACAACAACAACAACAACAAAGCCTTTATTTAGGGCTTCTCGCCCTATACAGGATTCGCCAGTTCACAAGGGATGGGGAGAACACTGTGTGGCCTTTTTCCGGGATATAGTCTTGTGGAATCCAAATATCGCCATCTCTATATACCTATTCTTTGATATTTCATTAATTAGTGCCGGAAATGAAGGACAAAGTTGCCCCATTTTATCATTTAGTTTTCGTCTTTCCTCAGACAGAGCAGCACAGTCAAATAAGTAGTGCAACATCTCCGTTGTTATTCCTGATCCACAGAAAGTGCATTTCAGGTCTTCACGCCTCAATAAAATCAGATGATGTTCTCTGAAAAAAATTGAAAGGGTTCTAAATTGTGCGATTAATCTGATGACAGGAAAAGGGAGTTCACTTAAGAAATATTCTTCGGTGGTAAACGTTGTATATATATCTCTATAGTGGGAATATAACTTTGATTGGGTTATTCTTGTTAAGTCGTTTTGTATTGTTTGCTCTATCGCAGTTCTTAATATTCCTGGGATAGCATTCCTTAGTGAATCAGGATCATTACAATATGTAAGCCACGAGGATCCGTTATTATTGAGTAAATTGCTTAATTGTTTTATAAACCCGATGGGCGCACCTGTAGCACAGGATAATTGCCTCATTCTATTTAAACATATTCGAGGCAATCTATTTGTATCCATACTCAGCACCCTCAGCCAATATTTCAAGGTCAATTTCAGAGCTGTTATTATTAACTAGACGAAAGGCCCGGGCAACGCCCGGGGTTTACCCGAGTGCGAATATATTTTAAAAACGTTGTCTAGAGTGGTCGCTATAGACAGGGTGGTCTGTATAGACAGGTGGATGTATCACACTGCTGATAACAGGGTTGCCTAAGGTGACCGCTATAGACAGGGTGGTCTGTATAGACAGGCAGCTGATAACAGGGTTGTCTAGAGTGGTCGCTATAGTCAGGGTGGTCTGTATAGACAGGTGTATGTATCACACTGCTGTTAACAGGGTTGCCTAGAGTGACCGCTATAGACAGGGTGGTCTGTATAGACAGGTGAATTTAACACACTGATGATAACAGGGTTGTCTAGAGTGGCCGCTATAGACAGGTGTATGTATCACACAGCAGATAACAGGGTTGTCTAGAATGGCCGCCATATACAGGGTGGCCTGTATAGACGGGTGGATGTATCACACAGCTGATAACAGGGTTGCCTAGAGTGACCGCTATGACAGGGTGGTCTGTATAGACAGGTGGATGTATCACACAGCTTATAACAGGGTTGTCTAGAGTGGCCGCTATAGACAGAGTGGTCTGTTTAGACAGGTGGATGTAGCACACTGTTGATAACAGGGTTGTCTAGAGTGGCCGCTATAGACAGGTGTATGTATCGCACAGCTGATAACAGGGTTGTCTAGAGGGGGGCAGGGAGGCCACGTGTTCGCTGGCAGCCAATGGGCGCGCATTCTATCCGTGAGCTTCAGACATACAGACAAACAGACAGAATAAGGCAAATATATAAGTAGATGAGACGCGGCCTGTTTCTGGTTTTATTATGTATCCTGGTGTATATCTAGGCAAATTCAAGAACCTACGAATAAATGTATCTTGTATATGGTCTAATAAATCTTTATACTCTGTTGCCCAAATTGGAGCAGCATACATCAAAGCAGCCATCACAATAGAGTCAAACAGTTTCATTGCAGAGTTTAATGAATTCATTTTTGATTTTGCCAATATTGGGGTTGTAGCATTTATTGCCGCAAGTGCTTTTCCTTTGAAAAAGTTTGCAGCTTGAGTGGTTTTAGTTGTACTGACCAGAGGGTATCTCAAGTAATTATATCTTCTTGTTACCATCAGAGGTTTACCATTCCAGTACCATCTATCTTCTCTTGAGGGTTTACCACCATTTCGAAATACCATAACCTTCGATTTGGACTCGTTCAGTGTCATATGGTTCTCACCAAGATATTCTTTCAATATATTAATCTTTTTTGGAGGTTTATCCTCGACTCCCCTATAATAGCAATATCATCTGCATACATCAGCAGGTGAACATCACCAAATTGTCATTGAGTGTTTCTTAATTGGTTAAATGTAAAAGTTTAATCGAAGAATCTTATTGAAAATAGAGCAATCCATATATAAATCTTTAAATAAAATGGCATATTTTGGATATATTGGAATAAATGATATTTTAATCCAATATATGCCTTTTAAATTGAAGAATATTATATTAAAATATTCACTGATTTTCCATTTCATCACACATAACAGAAATTTTGTACACCACCTGTTCTACCATTGACCAGTATTGGAGGTTGTACTGAAAGATTCAGAGAGAAAGAAGAAGGTCGTGCTATGGTTGGGAAAGCCGTTGGTGGATTGCAACAAAAGGCTAAAGCAGCTGTGTCTAAGCCGCGGTAAATCCATTCAAACGGTTACCCAATTTTTCAACCTACTCTATGATGATTAATCATTAAAATGATTTGCCGTTTGTTTCAAACGCATATGCAAATGAAGTAGAATGCGTCTGTCATTAAGACTGGGAGCACTACTCAGTAGCAGGCCAACTTCGCACCAATATGAAATGGTGACATGAGGAACAGACACCATGTACAGCCAACATGGAGTACATCCTGAATTCTCTTTGTCTTTAAGACTGGGAGCACTACTCAGTAGCAGGCCACTGACTTAGCTCCAATATGTAATGGCCGCCTCTGACATAAAGAACAGACACCATGTACAGCCGCTCCTAACATGGATAACAGACTCATTCTGTTTTCCAGGACCTCATACAAGGTACTATCAGCATGGCCAACTGAGCCCAGATTTTTTTATCAAGCTTGTTACTGCTTCCCCTCGTCCTTTTTCATCCAGGCTTGAGACCGGTAATGGCGAAGTTTTTTTTATATTATGATTGAACTAAATAAGCAAGCTTTCGAAAATTTTGTTCTATTTTCTACAGACTTATAATAAATGTGAATAATAATATTATTTACAAATAAATATCTGGGTTTCTTAAGTCATATTGAACTACACTCATGGACAAATTTTAAGGAAAAGGAAAGTCTTCGATGTCGTCTGTTTTTTAAGGAGAGAGATGTTTTTCACATTTGGTTACCTCGTGTGTCTTCAATAAAGGTCACTGTAATATCTTTCAGAGTTAATGTCTGAATCCCGATATACATGCTAAAAGTTACAACTTCCTTAAGTTTTGTCCATGAGTGTATACACACTTGGTTATCTCGTGTGTCTTCAATAAAGGTTACTGTAATATATTTCAGAGTTATTGTCTCAATCCCGATATACATGCTAAAAGGTACATCTTCCTTAAGTTTTGTCCAAGAGTGTATCTTTCAGAGTTATTTTCTTAATCCCGATATACATGCTAAAAAGTACAACTTCCTTAAGTTTTGTCCATGAGTGTATCTTTCAGAGTTATTGTCTTAATCCCGATATACATTCTAAAAGGTACATCTTCCTTAAGTTTTGTCCATGAGTGCATCTTTCAGAGTTGTCTTAATTCCGATATACATGCTAAAAGGTACAAATTCCTTAAGTTTTGTCCATGAGTGTATCTTTCAGAGTTATTGTCTCAATACCGATATACATGCTAAAAGGTACATCTTCCTTAAGTTTTGTCCATGAGTGCATCTTTCAGAGTTGTCTCAATCCCGATATACATTCTAAAAGGTACAACTTCCTTAAGGTTTATCCATGAATGCAATTCTAAAATTTTATAAATCGAAAGTATATATCATATTTTAACAACCATATCTACTCTAATGTGTACCAAAGGATTTAACTGCAAAGATATTTAACGTTATTAAAATAAAAATATTTTATCCTCAATTTACACTCGACTTTATGGAAAGGTAGTCTACACAATGTGAGGTCATACGAAATAGTTGAATGTAAAAAAAAGCAAGAACTTTAAATATGCCCTTAAAATACTCTAGGGACACGTCTCCAGGTCTATAATTATATTGTTTGGAAAGGAAGGTGATGTATTGGAGTGTTGACCTTGGAAATGGTAATACCTTAATTACACAACAAAATACATTCTGGTTCGTTTCCAAGGTGACTAACGTGGCAACGGTACCCATTTTCCAATGAAGAGCATCAAGATAGTGGACATTGTGACTGCTGTGATAAAGACATCACAATGACATGGAGACATCTGAGACTCTTTATTAGACACAACAACAACATAAAATTGACCCAGAATAGCAGATTTACACACCTAAGAGCATAGCGACTTCTGTGATAGAGATGTATGGAGACATCTGAGGCTCTTCATTGGACACGACAACAACAGAAAATTGGCCAGAACAGCAGCTTTACACACCCAAGAACATTACGACTGCTGTGATAGAGATGTATGGAGACATCTGAGGCTTTTCATTGGAGACGACAATAACAACAGAAAATTGACCCAGAACAGCAGCTTTACACACCCAAGAACATTACGACTGCTGTGATAGAGATGTATGGAGACATCTGAGTCTCTTCATTGGGCACGACAACAACAACCTACCTATAGAAAGAATTTTACAATATATCTATGATGTGTATGTTTGATAGGGTGGTTCTACAATTAATCTATAGAAAATGGAAAGATGGAAATGTGTAGGGTATTTGCATGCTTGGATATTTGTAGATATGCAAAATATCCTTTTTGCATACTCAAAAATTACTTTAGGAATTTGTATATAAATAGCGGCACCATTTTTGCTAATAGTAAGTCAAAAGGATATATCTATTGTGTAGGGTATCAAAATTCGAAACTATTATAGACGTGTATGATTATTTTTCAAATTAAACAATTTCTACTGTCCTTACTGCAATAGAAAAATTAATGGGGAGGGCCTGGCTCATTATTAGTGAACCCTCTCAGCGGTTTCACCAGTTTAATCTACCATACCGCTATTATATTTGCATTTTTCGATCTTCCTTTTATAGTGATACTGATGCTAGACTCTTTGATTCTTTTAAAAACGATTCACTTGTTTATCACATTAGTGAAATGATGATAAATAATGATAATAAAGAATGAGCGACAACACCAGTTTTGACAAATTCAGACAAAATTCCAACTTGTACTAAGTAGGCCTATAGCCTTGTGTCTTCTTCAACAAACAGACGACTGGCGACATTAAAGTATTTCCACTTTCTTAAGTTTCATCCATGTGTGTATATAAATGCGTCTATAATAGTTTCGAATTTTGATAACAGATGGCGCGCTAATGTATTATAATATAATTATAGGGTGTGTGTATTTCTAATAAACTACTACACCTAAAGATAGAGGTTGCCTGGCCGGCATTCATATTTCTATAAAAAATAGACACTTCAGCCAGTTAGTTTTTTTTTTTTACTTTCTCAACGTTTCGACAAAAATCTTTTTTTTTCTTCGTCAGTAGAAGTAAACAATATTGTAATAAAGTATTTATTAATTTTATTATTTTTATTAACAGAGTGGTCATTTTTATGTTTATATTTTGCTACTCTGTAAATTTCCTTCGTGGCTTATCTTTGTTTACCATTGATAGTTTGTCCTTTTCCTACAATATTGTAATAAAGTATTTATTAATTTTATTATTTTTATTAACAGAGTGGTCATTTTTATGTTTATATTTTGCTACTCTGTAAATTTCCTTCGTGGCTTATCTTTGTTTACCATTGATAGTTTGTCCTTTTCCTGAAATAAATTGTTGTCTCCTCCTGAATTTTTTGTCAGGGGATGTAAATAAAGATATTTTCTCTGAATTTTTTGTCTTCCCTAATTTTCCACGTGGCAATATGCTTCATTTTAAAATTTTAAAAAGTAGTTTAAGTTAGATATAAATTGTACATAATAGTTAGAAATTTATAAACTAATCTTTGTAATTATTGTTATTATTATATTATTCTATTTATTTGATTATAATTTTATTATTATATATTTATTTATTTCCAAGATCATAGTCTTTGACGAGTTTAATATTTGTTTTTGACTCTGGCTTTAGATGTTGTACTAAATTCGAAAAATCACGTGAGAACGCCTTTGCAACCTCAGAACAATTTTTAACGCCATGTCAAATGCTTTATTTTTATTTACTTTTCTCCTGACGAAGACAAAAGATTTTAAAACGACATTTGAAATACTATCCCGCATGTGTTTCTTTTCAACGAAAATTCAAAATTTATTTCAAGGAGAAATAACGATTATTTCTAACCTTTTAGATGAGGTATGAAAGGGTGAATTGTGAAGAGTAATGATAAACGGAAAAATAAAATATTTTTGTCGAAATGTTGAGAAAATAAAAAACTCTAACTGGCCGAAGTGTCTATTTTTCATAGAGAAATATAACACCTAAGTTCGTGGACTAATCTAAGCATTACTTCATCCTGGCTATTCCATCTATCTAGCGATACAATATGTGGAATGATAGAAAATTCTGGAATGAGCCAGTATGTAAAGTGGGTGGTAAATATTGGTTGCGGAAGAACTGGCTGGCAAAAAGGTCAAAGGGTAAGGTCACTTAGATAACGGTTTTGTTTATACATTGGAAGTTTTAGTCGTCTGATTAGTTTTTAGAAGATTCTTTTCCA
This sequence comes from Cordylochernes scorpioides, assembly GCA_030710605.1. Lineage (NCBI taxonomy): Eukaryota > Metazoa > Arthropoda > Arachnida > Pseudoscorpiones > Chernetidae > Cordylochernes > Cordylochernes scorpioides. The sequence continues at coordinate 57,960,142 of CP092870.1, forward strand.
ATGTACAGAATTCCTACCTGTTTCTTACCTGTATTTACAATTTAAGAAGGGGTCGGTGAAAGAATGGTTTAACATCAAATGAAATTCTTTAGGTGTTTACGGTTGTTTGAATGCAATTTTTGTTAGAGTCAGGAATTTACTTCAATAAGATTTTTTTATAAAGTCATTCGAGAGAAAGTTTTTTTATCTCTTATTGTATTTTTTTTCAAACCAATGCGGTTCGCGAGCCACATGCAGTTCTTTGGATGTGAAGCTCTTTATATAGTTCCATATGTAAATATTATTTATGTGAGTACTGTTTATTGTTGGGAAGAAAAAATGTTGTGGCTCTTTAAAAACTTTGAAATTTCGCAAATTGTAATTTTTAACTCTTCCGATTCAAAAGTTTGCCGAACCCTTGTCTAAACCGTTGGTTTTCGACCACTACGACCCAGGTTCGATTCCCGCATTGGGCATTTTTTTCTGATTAAAAAAAAATGCTCCAATGGCCCCTTATTTTTGCAAAAATCCAACCCCACCAGCGAGTGCAAGTAGCCAGACGAGTCTGATACATTTAAAAGTGCAAAGTCGAACTGCTTTTCACATATGTAGACATGTGGTGTACTTACAGTAAAAGCAATCGCTAACTACCCACCATGATTATCATGGCCTATACCACGTGTACTAGGGATAAGCAAAGAAAAAGCAAATTTAAAAATCAACTAGAATTCCAGGGTCAATTTTCTTTATTTATATTTTCTCTCTTTTAAAGACGAATAACGAATAAAAATGGGTGAAAGTGGAAATTGTATCTGTTCTTCTTCTTTCTTATCTCCATTCAATCATATTAGGGTATCAAGCTTGTAGAGCTTGTTGATGGTGTCTTCTAGAACTTTTCGAAATTTCGGCAAAAACTTGAAAGTTTTGGGTGAGGTTTGTTTGGGCTTGCAGCCCATTTTATTGGCTCTTGACCAATACCCCAAAGTGGTTACAAATTTCCATGTCCTCTATCCCAATCTCAGAACACGCTCATCAATGGATGAACCGATACAGTCAATAATGTGGTTTAGGGGTTGTAGGTTGAGATTTTCACTTAGTACATTAAAAACAAAAAAGGCAAATCCTGATCAACCTCACATGAGCATTTCTAGATAGCAGAGCGCCATCTAGTGGAACAGAAATCAACTAAATATTGATTTAGCGTGTTCCGTGATATTTGACCAACCCAATTAAAATATAGCTATCAGAGTCATCAAGCAACAATTCTTTATAATCAATTCTGTCACCGTTTGCTTTTTTGAATGGAATAAATACCCAAATATGGCCATTTCTCATAACCATCGGTGGTTCCGTGGTAGAATGCTCGCCTGCCACGCGGGCGGCCCGGGTTCGATTCTCGGCCAATGCATTATTTTTTTTACAATTTTTAAAACTCATTTATATATTATACAAGACATCCACGGCGCCAATTTATAATTGTAACGAATAGTATTTGAATAAAAGCATTTAATCGGGTACAACCTGGGCGCTGCCCGGGTCAATCGGCTAGTTTCTTGATAAATCAAGAAAAGCTATCCACAAACGCGTTTGGCGCTGTTGGCCCTCGTCACCATTGTGCTGACTGTACCTCTAAGACCAAAATTTGATCCCCAGAGGCTTCCTGAGAAATCAAGAAATGGGTATTTAAGGCTAAATTTGCGTAAATACGCTTTTCATGAAAAAAAAACAATAAAAAAATATAAAAAAAGGTCAGGTGTTGATATAAAAATTAAAAAAGGCATATCATGACCAGGCTCACATAAACATTTTTAGATGAATGAACGCCATCTAGTGGAACAGAAATCAACTAAACGTTGATTTAGCCTTTTCCCTGATATTTACCAACCCAATTTCTTGATAAATAAAGAACTCCGAAAGAGTTACTGTTCTTCATTTCCTCTATCCCAATCCCAGAAAACGCTCATCAATGGATAAACAAATACAGTTAATTATGTGGTTTAGGGGTTGTAGGTTGACACTTAGTACACTTATCAAAATTCGAAACTATTATAGACGCTTATGATTCTTTTTTTTAAATAAACAATATCTACTGCCCTTACTGCAATGGAAAAAAAAATAATGGGAGGGCCTGGCTCCTCTGTGGTGAACTCTCCCAGCGGTTTCACCAGTTTAATCTACCCTACCGCTGTTATATTGCATTTTTGGAACTTCCTTTTATAGTGATATACTGATGCTAGGACTCTTGTAATGGGTATTTTAGTTGAACTATGGACATAAGGTTTGAAGACAGCAGAATTGCATACATTGTTGTTGTTGTCGTGTCCAATGAAGAGCCTCAGACGGCTCCGTACATCTCTATCACAGCAGTCGTAATGTTCTTGGGTGTGTAAAGCTGCTGTTCTGGGTCCATGTAAATTTTCTGCAAGGCTGCGGTCGTTGCTGGGCATGAAAAAATGTGGGTAGGCGTTAGTTCTACACCAGGACAGTTGTTGCATGTCCTATAGGTTCTTGTACCATCTGGATATATTGTCATTCCTTTATAGTGTTTTGTTCTGAGTCTTGTTATAGTTTTTATTACATACATTTATAAATATATAAAACTCCGTCTTTTCCGGTCCCAAGCCCGGGTGAAAAAGGAGGAGGGCAAGCAATAACAAGCTCACTAGAAAACCTGTGCTCAGCTGGCCCGGCTGATAGTACCCTGTAAAGGCTCCTAATCCAGGAATGAGCAGCGTTTGTACTCCATGTTAGGAGCGGCTATACATGACGTCTGTTCCTCATGTCAGAGGCGGCCATTTCTTTTGGAGCTAAGTCAGCCTGATACTGAGTAGTGCTCTCATTCTTAAGGATAAAGACAGACGCATTCTACTTCACCCAGTCATGATGGTTGTCAAAGCAGACACCATCAACAAGCGCTACAGGCTTGATACCCTGATATGATTGTTGAACGTTGATAAGAAAGAAGAAGAGACTCATCCCCAGCACAGACACCATCAACCAGCTCTACAGACTTGATACCTCAATATGATTGAGTCGAGATAAAAAAGAGAGAAGATAAATATATAATATGTTTCGAGAAATCGCTCCTCCGCAAATATCAATTTGTGAATAAGTAACATAAGTATATAGTTGTTCTAATTAGTCTTTGATGTTATCTCAAATAAAACATGTTTAAGAGGGAAAGTGTTGCGACGATAATAAATTAAGTTTAAGATTAGGAGGACAGGTAGAAACTGGTTTCGGTCACGTTGTTTGTCCGAACAGCTGTTGGGTCCAGCTTTGCCACTCCCTTTTACCGCAGAACGTGCGTCACTAGCAATCCATCATCTTAGGAAAATAGGTTTAGTAAAGGATGATCATAGAAAGAAAGATTTCACAAACATCCTGGTTGTAGCTCTTTTGATTCCAGCAAGAATCTCTGAAGCAGTTCAAGTCTATTATGTAAATTTTGTTACTTTAGCTAAATATGCTAGTTTTGATTGTATAAGACTGACAGCTGGACAAAGCTGGGGATGAGTCTCTTCTCTTTTCTTATCTCCACTCAACAATCATATTAGGGTATCAAGTCTGTAGAGCTTGTTGATGGTGTCTGTGCTGGGGATGAGTCTATTCCTCTTTCTTATCTCCACTCAACAATCATATCAGGGTATCAAGCTTGTAGAGCTTGTTGATGGTGTCTGTGCTGGGGATGAGTCTCTTCTTCTTTCTTATCTCCACTCAACAATCATATCAGGGTATCAAGCTTGTAGAGCTTGTTGATGGTGTCTGTGCTGGGGATGAGTCTCTTCTTCTTTCTTATCTCCACTCAACAATCATATCAGGGAATCAAGTCTGTAGAGCTTGTTGATGGTGTCTGTGCTGGGGATGAGTCTCTTCTTCTTTCTTATCTCCACTCAACCATCATATCAGGATATCAATCTTGTAGAGCTTGTTGATGGTGTATTCTGGAACTTTTGCCGATATTTCGGCAAAAAAATTGAGAGTTTAGGGTCAATATAATGAGTCTGTAGTCACAGTCGTAGAATCGGTCTAATTCTTTGAGCCTCTGCTCCAATTATTTAGGCGTTTGGAGATTCACCTAGTCGAAGAGGTTTGATGTTGCTCATGTAGTCAGAAGGTTTTATAAAGATTCGAACGGCTCTAATTCAAGGTAATATTCAGCTGGTCTGGTCTATCTAGATACAGGCTCTACCAAACCAAAACATAAAGTACTAACCAGGCTTATAGATAAAGGAAGTAGATTCCTAGCTATCCCTGCTAGGCCCTATTATTATATATTATTATATAAAAACATCAATATAAACCTGATTCTAACTAATATAATTACTTTTATTACATTTTTCTCTCCTTAATAAGATATAAATATAATACATATAAACAACTATTTAATCATCTAACTTAAACACAAAAAAATATCAATTTTTATCTTATATATTTAATTTAGATTTAGCTTGCTAATCTAATAGAATTCACTATTTATATATAAAATATTACTATTATTACAAGTTTTAAATATAGTTCTGTCAATATATAAATCCATGTTAACTTACTCTATAATATCAACTTAATTTAAATTATATTTAAGATTTAAATTTTTATTAGATAAACTTTATTATTTATTATTATTTTTATATTACTACATATATATATTATGTATTATTACCACCCAGTAGCCTTATAAGCATATGTCCATAATCCCTTTGAAACACCCATTTACTGTAATACGATGATAGAGAGAAAAGTAATCATTTAAAATATTTGCTAAATTTATATTCAGATAAATTAATTGTTCAATTATGAAATATATTAATGAAAAAAACAATGTAAAAAAATAATATACATTCATAGATAAAACTTAAGGAGATGGAAAGTATTTAATATCGCCACTGTCTTTTTCTTTTCTTTCTTTTTTTTTTTTAACAGAGGCAATTTTGTTCACATTTATTTATCTCGTGTGTCTTCAATAAAGGTCACTGTAATATCTTTCAGAGTTATTGTCTCAATCCTGATATGCATGCTGAAAGTTACAACTTCCTTAAGTTTTGTCCATGAGTGTATCTTTCAGAGTTATTATCTCAATCCCGATATACATGCTAAAGGATACAACTTCCTTAAGTTTTGTCCATTTGTGTATACACACTTGGTTATCTCGTGTGTCTTCAATAAAGGTTACTGAAATAACTTCCAGAGTTATTGTCTCAATCCCGATATACATGCTAAAAGGTACAACTTCCTTAGGTTTTGTCCATGAGTGTATACACACTTGGTTATCTCGTGTGTCTTCAATAAAGGTCACTGTAATATCTTCCAGAGTTATTGTCTCAATCCCGATATACATGCTAAAAGGTACAACTTCCATAGGTTTTGTCCATGAGTGTATACACACTTGGTTATCTCGTGTGTCTTCAATAAAGGTCACTGTAATATCTTCCAGAGTTATTGTCTCAATCCCGATATACATGCTAAAAGGTACAACTTCCTTAAGTTTTGTCCATGAGTGTATACACACTTGGTTATCTCGTGTGACTTCAATAAAGGTCACTGTAATATCTTTCAGAGTTATTGTCTCAATCTCGATATACATGCTAAAAGGTACAACTTCCTTAAGTTATGTCCATGAGTGTATACACACTTGGTTATCTCGTGTGTCTTCAATAAAGGTCACTGTAATATCTTTCAGAGTTATTGTCTCAATCCCGATATACATGCTAAAAGGTACAACTTCCTTAAGTTTTGTCCATGAGTGTATACACACTTGGTTATCTCGTGTGTCTTCAATAAAGGTCACTGTAATATCTTTCAGAGTTATTGTCTCAATCCCGATATACATGCTAAAAGGTACAACTTCCTTAAGTTTTGTCCATGAGTGTATACACACTTGGTTATCTCGTGTGACTTCAATAAAGGTCACTGTAATATCTTTCAGAGTTATTGTCTCAATCTCGATATACATGCTAAAAGGTACAACTTCCTTAAGTTATGTCCATGAGTGTATACACACTTGGTTATCTCGTGTGTCTTCAATAAAGGTTACTATACTATTATTGTGCCTTCTGCATGCTTCGGACAAGCATTTTAAGGCATGACTCATGTTTGGGAGACACCAAGCGCCCGCCGCAATGGAGGGCCAAGGAGAGGGCTGGAGAGGCGCCGGCAAAGCCGTGGGCACCCCGGGGGAGAAGAGGGCGAGTGCGCGCCGTTTATGAGGGAACCAAGGCAGCACCAAGCACAACTAAAGCGCCGCAGGCTTCAAAAATATTTAAGGGATCATTTCAGTGATCAAGATCAAGCGATCAAGATACAGAGATCAAAAGGTCTGGCTTTTATTCTCTCAATAAAGGTTACTGTAATATCTTTCAGAGTTATTGTCTGGATCCCGATATACATGCTAAAAGGTACAACTTCCTTAAGTTTTGTCCATGAGTGTATACACACTTGGTTATCTCGTGTTTCTTCAATAAAAGTTACTGTAATATCATTCAGAGTTATTGTCTCAATCCCGATATACATGCTAAAAGGTACAACTTCCTTAAGTTTTGTCCATGAGTGTATACACACTTGGTTATCTCGTGTGTCTTCAATAAAGGTCACTGTAATATCTTTCAGAGTTATTGTCTCAATCCCGATATAAATGCTAAAGTGGTAGAACTTCCTTAAATGTTGCCCATGAGAGTATACACACTTGTCCATATAGACACCAAAAAACGACTTGATGGTCACTAACAAATCAAATTGTAGAATATTTATCCATATAGTCACCAGAATTCGAAATCAGGATGATGGATACTAACAGAAGATATTTGTTCAATTGTTCATGGTGTGGACGCTAACTGCCCACTAATCCTATGCTTAAAATAACGTTTACAAGATGGATGATTCATCTATCCAGTGTTTTGATGACATAATCTAGACCAAGGACATCTATTACCGTTTTATATCAGGATCTACTCACTATTTAGATGACTAAGCTTTGTTTCTATCCTTTCTTTCATCCTATTCCAGTTGGTCTTGAGGTCCACGTCATCACCTTCTCCTCAGCGGCGAAGCAAGCTATCTACGTATTCTTTGTAGATCACGAAATACGTGATGTCGCTGGAGACCCGCTGGTGATTCTCCACCAAACTCTGTAGCGGCGGTAGAAACGTTATATTCATTGTACATAGTGTATAGAATGCATATTATCTTTTTTAAAAGCTTTTATTTAACATGCCTATCTGTCTGTCTGTCTGGATGTCTGTCGCCAAATCTTGTAATCAATTTTTAATATACTTATAGGGCACCTAGAAATATGAAATTTGGTACACATGTTCAAACCTGATGACAATGCTAGCTGACCAATTTTCAGACTTCTTGGTTGTCAGGTTAGCCAAGAACGGACAAATTTCCAAATTTCCTTTCAAATTTTGTATATTTAATTTTAATATGCTTCTAGACCATATAGAATAATGAAAAACTCACAATACTCGCTCAGTCCAATTAACAATGCAAGTGTACTAATTTTCAGACTTCTGGGTGGTCGGGAAGGCGGGAAATGAACCACTATCTATATTTCTTTTTTAATATTATGTGTTGCATTATATCTACTCGGAAAATGCTGGAGGTTGCGAAAGGAATTTTTCAATAAAGGTTCAAGACATGGAAGGAATTAGAAATCCAAATATTCAGATTCCTATCTAAAACGTCCTTGGAATTACAAGCAAATAAATGAGAAAAGCCAACAAATATATTAATTTTATCTGTTATAATTTAGTCATCTTATTCCAATATCATCACGCATATATTTATATTCATTATATATATATAGGTGTGTGTGTAACAATATACCACCATACATTTCACGACACCTTTTTAAATAGTTCCCCTTTTTCAATTAGTATGTTGTTACTTTTAACTATTTAATCAATTAGAAAGAGGGAATCATATATCGCCGCAACTCTTTTTTATTAACGCGATTAAGGAAGCTTTCGGGCAAGCCCTTCTTCAGCTAATTATAGTTAATCAATTGTTTAATTATAATTCAAATTTTATATGTACCAATTATCCCCTACCAATAATCCACTGGGTGTCTCTAACTTTGTAATATAATTCAATAAATTAAGGGTTCCCAAAAGAGCAAAGAGACGCAGTTCTGTTAGTAACGGATTTTGTTTACGTCACTTCCGACCTCCCACGAGGAATTGACCAATCTGCTGCGAGCAGGCTTGCAGATATTTAAGGCCAACGTCGTCTCAGTGATAAGGCTTTTTTTTTTTTACTGGCATATATACGACTAAAAATAGCGTGAATAATTAATTATAAAAAAAATACTTTTAAAAAAAGCTTTTATTTAAAATGCACTAAAAATAACAAAATAAATATTTCTGAAGTATTGCTTTTTTTGAAGGTACCATTTAACAAATAAAATAATAGATTTAGAAATAAAAAGCGGTGAGGGATAATAGCCATGGATTTGAGATTTTTGTGATTTTATATGAAGCAAATGATTAGGAAGATTACGCCTTTCATTAAATTTTTGCCTATTTAACGCATAAACGATGATCATCCCCCAAGAATAAAATAAATATTTCTGAATGTGCCATTTAACAAATAGATTAATAGAATTAGAAATAAAAGCGGTGGGGTACAATAATAATACATTTGAGATCAATGTGATTTTATATGAAGCAAATGATTAGCAATATTATGCCTTTCATTAAATTTATACCTATTTGCTGCATAAATGATTATCATCCCCCACCGCTTTTATTTCTAACTAGCGGACGTACCCGGCTTCGCCCGGGTTTTACCCGAGTAAAAGTTTGTCTAACGAATCTCTCGATAAAGTGAACATTTTTTTCCCGGTCCCTTGAAAAATACTCGATAAGTTGAATAAAATCAATATTAATTGGTTCCCTCGGTAATTGGAAGTTAAAGGAATAGTATCTTGCCTTTGAATTGTATCATTATTCTTGTCTCAAATAAATTGCCGTGTCATCCTGAATTTTGTCTTTCCTAATTTTCTACATTACAAAATCATCGTATCATCATGATAATATTTAGAGCAGATTGTTGAATTATAGCAGATAAATTAGAATATTTTTCTCGATTATTTCTAGGCGAAAAGTTATTTCAAAAATTGTATTTGCTAGAAACCTTCCCAGTACTATACTAAATAACTTCCCAAAGTTTCATGGCGATCCAATGAGTGGTTTGGTCAGGCATAAAGGACAAACAAACAAACAAACAGACACACATACATTCATTTTTATATACGTATATAGATTCTATTAATCTATTTGTTAAATGGCACATTCAGAAATATTTATTTTATTCTTGGGGGATGATCATCGTTTATGCGTTAAATAGGCAAAAATTTAATAAAAGGCGTAATCTTGCTAATCATTTGCTTCATATAAAATAAAATCTCAAATCCATGGCTATTATCCCTCACCGCTTTTTATTTCTAAAAAAGTCTATTATTTTATTTTCTAAATGGTACCTTCAGAAAAAAAAGCAATACTTCAGAAATATTAAATTTGTTATTTTTAGTGCATTTTAAATAAAAGCTTTTTTTTAAAAGTGTTTTTTATAATTAATTATTAAATAGTACAAACTCTCTCTCTCTCTCTCTCTCTCTCTCTGTGTACTTTGAATGTATTGACAAGATGTCAATAAAATTATTTTAATTGTCAATTGTCTTTCATCCTATTTTTGTGGCGATTCAAATGTCTTTAATGAATTTAACAACATTACAACAAAGAATATGAATCCAAATATTAATTGGAGGCGAAAACGAACGACCTTTCGAGAAGAAAAAGAGATTTATGACTTCCTGTGGCTTTTCAACGCTAAAATGGACAAAATGGCCCCTTGAATTGGTTATTAACGGTTAATTGAGAAATAGGTTCTTTGACTGGCTTATCAATGCTAAAATGAGCAGAATAAATGCTCTTTGACTATCTTGGTAATCCTAAAGTGAGCCAAATATTTTCTCTCTGACTGGGTATTACAGTTACAGAGCCAAAGTGTCCTTAGGAAGAGTAGCTACAGTAGAACTACCTCTCTAGCCAGAACAAATTAACCAGAGCCTCATTTAGTTACTTGCACTCGCTGGTGGGGTTGGACTTTGCAAGAATCGGGATCCATTGGAGCATAAGTGAAAAGAAAAAAGTGCCCAATGCGGGAATCGAACCGGGGTCGTAGTGGTCGAAAACCAACGGTTTAGACCATCCTTCCACCGACCCCCTTAGTCCATATGCAAAATGGCAAAATTCAATGTAATTATTTTTAGGCAAATGAGGAAAAATCCAATAAAGAAGTCGAGCTATGATGGATGAGATTGGAAGATCTTCAGTTCATTGGCACAACAGGTGGTATTCAACACGACAGATACTGAATAAAATTTGATCAAGATTCTAATGAAATTTTCAAACCGCTGTTCTCTTTTGAGAGTAGACAATTGACAATTAACATCACTTTATTGACATCTTGTCAATATATGCAAAAAAGCACAGTCTGCACTCTTGTTTTAAAATGATAATTATATATAACAACAACAAAAAGGCTTTTATTAAGGCCCATTGCCCTGTATGGATTCGCCATACAACAACAAAATAACACAGTAATTTTTTCTCCCTTTCCCCATGTGCACGTGAGCCTTTGTTTGAAAAGGGATTTATTTACATATCTGTTCGAAAACTTTCCTCACTACCTCTTTTGTGTATGAATCTATTTACAATTGAACTGTAGAAATTATAGAGTTCTATTGCTATATTTTTATTTTCTGAAATAATTCTCAGCGCATATATATATGCCCTTTAATTAATATATATATATATATATATAGTGTAGAAACTATATAACAAAATTATAACAGTGATTCTAATTTTAAAAACTTAAGGAGCAAACTGATAATAATGATAACTTATATCAGTTAGATTTGATTAGATTAGCAAGCTAAATCTAAATTAATTATAATAATAAATAGTTATTTAATTTTATAGTCCAGTTTTGTATTAAGATTATCTTCACTATTATGATCATTTAAATACAAATTATAAAATTTGTAAAATGTTATTAATTTGTAGATAGAGAGAGAAAAAAAAAAATCCTTTACTTCTATTACATCCTCAAGTTAATTATATATTTATAATTAATAACAATAAAAAAAATTAACAAAGTAACGTCTATTACATCGGCTTTTACACGTCATTCAGACATACTCTAATCCTATATATAGAATAATCGAAGAGATAATATATATAATAGTTAGAAAAAAGAGAGAAAGACAGAACCATGCACTTTTAAACAAACTAATAATAAGGAAAAAAAAAAAAAAAAAAGAGTTTTATAAAGAAGGTAGATAAGATTGTTAGTATATATATATATTTTTTTTTTATGATTTTATATTTTATCCTTTTTTTTTTTTTTTTAAAAAGATTTTTAAAGGTTTTTTATTTTATAATATGATTATAAATAGTTGTATTTAGTAATATATCTATAGTATGAATTAACATTTGTTATAAGTTTGGATATTATGTTTTGAAACCCTAATGGTAGACCAGACATACACAAAAAACTTTAAATTGAAATAAATTGGAAAAAGAGATCTGCTGGAACGGGGATCATCAGATAAAATTCCAGCGACATTTCAACCCCTTCTTTATTATGTCATAGATCTCTTTTAAACCGGATTTTATGTGTTAATATTAAGTTGTTTCAGTGAAATATTTAAATGAACATATATAACAGATACAAGTGTTAACAAATTCAAACTGTAAACCTACCTCTGCCGTGGAGTCCTCCATTGTGAATATCTATTTCTGGCTAACACATGTCGCGGGAGGGGAATGTCCCCCCACATTTCAAATTTAGACCATTTATTCAGAATTTTTTTGAACAACAAGAAAATTAAAGAAGAAAGGAAAAATAGTTAAGGGAAGAAAGCTAAATTTCATAATCTTTACAGCTAGTTATATCAAAATAACTGATTTAACACTTATTCATCTTTTAATATTCCTTTAAAAAGGCAAATTATAATAGTTTAATAAAGCTATTAATTGTGTAAATTCAACTTTATTTAACCTCCATTTTCCTCCCCAGAAATTGGAGATTAAACAAAAATGAACTATATACTTTAACACTTTAAAAATCTTGTGAAAAAATCTTTTAATCAGTTATTTAATCAAAGTTTAATTAACTGTTAAAGAATATAAATTTGTATTAGTTAATATTAATAGAAATTATAGAAAGTTGAATTCATAAATGGATATTTCCATTTATTTTTTTTTAAATATTTTATAATTGATATACTGTTGAAATATTTTACTTGTTTGATACTAAATTTGTTTTTAATAAATTCCATGTTTAAATTTTTAACATCTTCTATGAAATTATCTAATATATTATTTATTCTATAAAATCTTAGAAACTGACCATAATATATACCTTTACAGCAATTTAATGATATATTAGAATTCATATTACAGTATTTTATAATATTGAAATTATAATTACTCTTTTTGTTATAAACTCTAACAGCACTATTTGTAAGGTCTATATTCAAGTCTAAAAAGTTAACTTTTTTGTTTCTATAAATTTTTTCATTGTTCTTAAGTTTCAAGTATTTAGGATATATTTCAGGTATTAATTTTTTAAACAGTGGATTATTAAATATTATTATGTCATCTACATATCGGAATATTTGCCAATTAATATTATTTTGTAGAAAGTATTCTCTTTCGTACCAGAACAATATTAAATTTGCTAATAACGGACTAGAAGAAGTACCCATGGGAACGCCTTCTGATTGAATATATATTTTATTTTTAAATTCTATATAGTTAAAATTTAAAAATGTTTCCAGTAGAGTTTTTGCTGTTTTAAGATCTAATTTAAATGTTTTATATCTGTTATGAATAATTTTAATGTAGAAAGTTTTGTCATTAATGAATTCATTAAATAAATTGGTTATTTTATTATTTAGATCTCTTAAATTTATTTTAGAATATAGGTCCTCAAAGTCAAATGTGTGTACTGTTTCAATGTTTGTCCAATTGTTCATTAAATAATTAATGATTTTTTTATTTGAGTCGATAAATTTATAATTATATTTATTAGTTAATTTATTTATAATAAATTGTAGTGTTGAGGCTAATTGTATATCAATATTTTTTATGACTGAATTTATACCAGATGTGATTGTTCTGAAAGAAATAGGTTTTTTGTGTAGTTTAGGAATTATATAGAACTTTGGTATGTTTGGATTTTTGTGGTTATTATAAATTTTTAGTGAATTTTCAACATTTTTGATGTCTTTTTTGATTTTTGTGCCTGTAGTTCTAGCCAAAGTGTATTTATGATTATTATCAATTTCCTTTTTTAGTATATCGTGGTATAGATTTTTACAAATTAAAGATAAATTATTGGAACATTTATCTATAGGAGTGATAATATAGTCCTTCTGTAAATTAATTATATTTTCTTTAAAAGAAGGAATGTCTGAATTGGGTTTTGTGTATTTAAGTGTATTATTATAATAATTTATAATTTCCTTTTTAATATTATGTTTCCATTCCAGAAAAGTAAATTCTGGAATACTGTATCTTATACTAGTTTTATTTATGAAAATATCTATATCTTTTAATATAGATTTAATTGTATTATTATAATTGTGTTTAATTTGAGGTATATATTTATACCCTTTATTTAAAATTTCTTGATATTCTGGATTTAAAAAAGAAAAGTTGCTAGTTAATATATGACCTGAGAACTTATATTTATCAATATAGTTGTTGCAATTACATTTAATTTTTTTAAAATTTGCCAAATTATTAATAAATTGGTTATAATTGCAAACTAAATTACCTATATTTTTATTGTATCTCCAGATTGTTTTAAAATTTAAATTTTTTATAGGGAAAAGATTATTGATGATTTGGTTATTAAAAATATCATTAAATTTAATATGATTAAATAAATTGTTATTAAATTTAATGATAATATTAATGTTATTAGTATTTTGTTTAATTTTTCTGTATTTAAAGATGTCGTGTGTGATATCTATTAATCTGTTAGTCAGATTATGAATTTTAATATATTCTATGAGTTTGATAAATTTATTATTATTTAGTTTAAATAATGTTTTAATAAATTTATCGACGAAGTTGTTAGTGTACATTTGTTTTGGGTCCAGTAATTCTTCAAATTCAATGTAACCTAATTTATTTGTAGTTTTACCTCTAGTTTTATTAGGTTTAGTTTTAAATTCATTTTTATATTTGCAACTGATTTCATAAGTTGAAATTTCTTCTGTTTGTGGTTTGTATGTGTAGTTTAATTCGTCGTTAAGTCCATAAGGGAATAATGTGTTGTGTTTATAAATGTAGTTGTTTTCTAATAATAGTCGTTGTTTTTTGTTTTGACATATGTCTAGTATTTCTATCTTAAAGTTGTTAAAAGTATGTAATTGATTGTGTTCTTTCATATATATATTACCAATTGATTTTTTAGCGTGGTTTCTATGTAGGTTTATTCGTATATTTAATGGATTACAAGTTTGTCCTATATATGATAGTTGACAAATTTGGCATGTTAATTTATAAATAGTATTCACTAATTTACAACTAGTTGTTTGAAAAGTGTCATGGTTCTTAAGAGAGGGACAAGTTTGACAATTTTTTCTTAGGCAATTCTTAGCGAGTTTAAATTAACATAAAAGAGGTGCTAACACTAATATGTTTGTAGTTTTTTTTAGTTTTTTTAGTTTGTTATTCTTATGAATTTTTTAAATATATTTTACTTAATTGTTTTTGTGGTGATAAAATTTGTAATAAATTGAATAATTAATCTATAAATATATAGATATTACTGTTTGTTATCTGTTATATTTTTAAGAATAACTAATAAAAAAAACATCTTTAAACTAACAAAAACACTGAAAAAACAAAAGTTCTGAAATTATTTTTTTTTCTAGAATTACTTTTATAATTTAATTTTTAATAATCAAACAATGAAAGATAATTAAAATTTGTATGAAGATTTATTTATATTAGAATATCTAATATAATTTAATTTGTATATTATGTTATATATAAAAAAAATATATCATAGAGCAAGCTCATATGAATTAATATAGTGTAGAAACTATATAACAAAATTATAACAGTGATTCTAATTTTAAAAACTTAAGGAGCAAACTGATAATAATGATAACTTATATCAGTTAGATTTGATTAGATTAGCAAGCTAAATCTAAATTAATTATAATAATAAATAGTTATTTAATTTTATAGTCCAGTTTTGTATTAAGATTATCTTCACTATTATGATCATTTAAATACAAATTATAAAATTTGTAAAATGTTATTAATTTGTAGATAGAGAGAGAAAAAAAAATCCTTTACTTCTATTACATCCTCAAGTTAATTATATATTTATAATTAATAACAATAAAAAAAATTAACAAAGTAACGTCTATTACATCGGCTTTTACACGTCATTCAGACATACTCTAATCCTATATATAGAATAATCGAAGAGATAATATATATAATAGTTAGAAAAAAGAGAGAAAGACAGAACCATGCACTTTTAAACAAACTAATAATAAGGAAAAAAAAAAAAAAGAGTTTTATAAAGAAGGTAGATAAGATTGTTAGTATATATATATATATATATTTTTATGATTTTATATTTTATCCTTTTTTTTTTTTTTAAAAGATTTTTAAAGGTTTTTTTATTTTATAATATGATTATAAATAGTTGTATTTAGTAATATATCTATAGTATGAATTAACATTTGTTATAAGTTTGGATATTATGTTTTGAAACCCTAATGGTAGACCAGACATACACAAAAAACTTTAAATTGAAATAAATTGGAAAAAGAGATCTGCTGGAACGGGGATCATCAGATAAAATTCCAGCGACATTTCAACCCCTTCTTTATTATGTCATAGATCTCTTTTAAACCGGATTTTATGTGTTAATATTAAGTTGTTTCAGTGAAATATTTAAATGAACATATATAACAGATACAAGTGTTAACAAATTCAAACTGTTCTGTCTTTCTCTCTTTTTTCTAACTATTATATATATTATCTCTTCGATTATTCTATATATAGGATTAGAGTATGTCTGAATGACGTGTAAAAGCCGATGTAATAGACGTTACTTTGTTAATTTTTTTTATTGTTATTAATTATAAATATATAATTAACTTGAGGATGTAATAGAAGTAAAGGATTTTTTTTTTCTCTCTCTATCTACAAATTAATAACATTTTACAAATTTTATAATTTGTATTTAAATGATCATAATAGTGAAGATAATCTTAATACAAAACTGGACTATAAAATTAAATAACTATTTATTATTATAATTAATTTAGATTTAGCTTGCTAATCTAATCAAATCTAACTGATATAAGTTATCATTATTATCAGTTTGCTCCTTAAGTTTTTAAAATTAGAATCACTGTTATAATTTTGTTATATAGTTTCTACACTATATTAATTCATATGAGCTTGCTCTATGATATATTTTTTTTATATATAACATAATATACAAATTAAATTATATTAGATATTCTAATATAAATAAATCTTCATACAAATTTTAATTATCTTTCATTGTTTGATTATTAAAAATTAAATTATAAAAGTAATTCTAGAAAAAAAAATAATTTCAGAACTTTTGTTTTTTTCAGTGTTTTTGTTAGTTTAAAGATGTTTTTTTTATTAGTTATTCTTAAAAATATAACAGATAACAAACAGTAATATCTATATATTTATAGATTAATTATTCAATTTATTACAAATTTTATCACCACAAAAACAATTAAGTAAAATATATTTAAAAAATTCATAAGAATAACAAACTAAAAAAACTAAAAAAAACTACAAACATATTAGTGTTAGCACCTCTTTTATGTTAATTTAAACTCGCTAAGAATTGCCTAAGAAAAAATTGTCAAACTTGTCCCTCTCTTAAGAACCACGACACTTTTCAAACAACTAGTTGTAAATTAGTGAATACTATTTATAAATTAACATGCCAAATTTGTCAACTATCATATATAGGACAAACTTGTAATCCATTAAATATACGAATAAACCTACATAGAAACCACGCTAAAAAATCAATTGGTAATATATATATGAAAGAACACAATCAATTACATACTTTTAACAACTTTAAGATAGAAATACTAGACATATGTCAAAACAAAAAACAACGACTATTATTAGAAAACAACTACATTTATAAACACAACACATTATTCCCTTATGGACTTAACGACGAATTAAACTACACATACAAACCACAAACAGAAGAAATTTCAACTTATGAAATCAGTTGCAAATATAAAAATGAATTTAAAACTAAACCTAATAAAACTAGAGGTAAAACTACAAATAAATTAGGTTACATTGAATTTGAAGAATTACTGGACCCAAAACAAATGTACACTAACAACTTCGTCGATAAATTTATTAAAACATTATTTAAACTAAATAATAATAAATTTATCAAACTCATAGAATATATTAAAATTCATAATCTGACTAACAGATTAATAGATATCACACACGACATCTTTAAATACAGAAAAATTAAACAAAATACTAATAACATTAATATTATCATTAAATTTAATAACAATTTATTTAATCATATTAAATTTAATGATATTTTTAATAACCAAATCATCAATAATCTTTTCCCTATAAAAAATTTAAATTTTAAAACAATCTGGAGATACAATAAAAATATAGGTAATTTAGTTTGCAATTATAACCAATTTATTAATAATTTGGCAAATTTTAAAAAAATTAAATGTAATTGCAACAACTATATTGATAAATATAAGTTCTCAGGTCATATATTAACTAGCAACTTTTCTTTTTTAAATCCAGAATATCAAGAAATTTTAAATAAAGGGTATAAATATATACCTCAAATTAAACACAATTATAATAATACAATTAAATCTATATTAAAAGATATAGATATTTTCATAAATAAAACTAGTATAAGATACAGTATTCCAGAATTTACTTTTCTGGAATGGAAACATAATATTAAAAAGGAAATTATAAATTATTATAATAATACACTTAAATACACAAAACCCAATTCAGACATTCCTTCTTTTAAAGAAAATATAATTAATTTACAGAAGGACTATATTATCACTCCTATAGATAAATGTTCCAATAATTTATCTTTAATTTGTAAAAATCTATACCACGATATACTAAAAAAGGAAATTGATAATAATCATAAATACACTTTGGCTAGAACTACAGGCACAAAAATCAAAAAAGACATCAAAAATGTTGAAAATTCACTAAAAATTTATAATAACCACAAAAATCCAAACATACCAAAGTTCTATATAATTCCTAAACTACACAAAAAACCTATTTCTTTCAGAACAATCACATCTGGTATAAATTCAGTCATAAAAAATATTGATATACAATTAGCCTCAACACTACAATTTATTATAAATAAATTAACTAATAAATATAATTATAAATTTATCGACTCAAATAAAAAAATCATTAATTATTTAATGAACAATTGGACAAACATTGAAACAGTACACACATTTGACTTTGAGGACCTATATTCTAAAATAAATTTAAGAGATCTAAATAATAAAATAACCAATTTATTTAATGAATTCATTAATGACAAAACTTTCTACATTAAAATTATTCATAACAGATATAAAACATTTAAATTAGATCTTAAAACAGCAAAAACTCTACTGGAAACATTTTTAAATTTTAACTATATAGAATTTAAAAATAAAATATATATTCAATCAGAAGGCGTTCCCATGGGTACTTCTTCTAGTCCGTTATTAGCAAATTTAATATTGTTCTGGTACGAAAGAGAATACTTTCTACAAAATAATATTAATTGGCAAATATTCCGATATGTAGATGACATAATAATATTTAATAATCCACTGTTTAAAAAATTAATACCTGAAATATATCCTAAATACTTGAAACTTAAGAACAATGAAAAAATTTATAGAAACAAAAAAGTTAACTTTTTAGACTTGAATATAGACCTTACAAATAGTGCTGTTAGAGTTTATAACAAAAAGAGTAATTATAATTTCAATATTATAAAATACTGTAATATGAATTCTAATATATCATTAAATTGCTGTAAAGGTATATATTATGGTCAGTTTCTAAGATTTTATAGAATAAATAATATATTAGATAATTTCATAGAAGATGTTAAAAATTTAAACATGGAATTTATTAAAAACAAATTTAGTATCAAACAAGTAAAATATTTCAACAGTATATCAATTATAAAATATTTAAAAAAAAATAAATGGAAATATCCATTTATGAATTCAACTTTCTATAATTTCTATTAATATTAACTAATACAAATTTATAATCTTTAACAGTTAATTAAACTTTGATTAAATAACTGATTAAAAGATTTTTTCACAAGATTTTTAAAGTGTTAAAGTATATAGTTCATTTTTGTTTAATCTCCAATTTCTGGGGAGGAAAATGGAGATTAAATAAAGTTGAATTTACACAATTAATAGCTTTATTAAACTATTATAATTTGCCTTTTTAAAGGAATATTAAAAGATGAATAAGTGTTAAATCAGTTATTTTGATATAACTAGCTGTAAAGATTATGAAATTTAGCTTTCTTCCCTTAACTATTTTTCCTTTCTTCTTTAATTTTCTTGTTGTTCAAAAAAATTCTGAATAAATGGTCTAAATTTGAAATGTGGGGGGACATTCCCCTCCCGCGACATGTGTTAGCCAGAAATAGATATTCACAATGGAGGACTCCACGGCAGAGGTAGGTTTACAGTTTGAATTTGTTAACACTTGTATCTGTTATATATGTTCATTTAAATATTTCACTGAAACAACTTAATATTAACACATAAAATCCGGTTTAAAAGAGATCTATGACATAATAAAGAAGGGGTTGAAATGTCGCTGGAATTTTATCTGATGATCCCCGTTCCAGCAGATCTCTTTTTCCAATTTATTTCAATTTAAAGTTTTTTGTGTATGTCTGGTCTACCATTAGGGTTTCAAAACATAATATCCAAACTTATAACAAATGTTAATTCATACTATAGATATATTACTAAATACAACTATTTATAATCATATTATAAAATAAAAAAACCTTTAAAAATCTTTAAAAAAAAAAAAAAAAGGATAAAATATAAAATCATAAAAAAAAATATATATATATATACTAACAATCTTATCTACCTTCTTTATAAAACTCTTTTTTTTTTTTTTCCTTATTATTAGTTTGATTAAAAGTGCATGGTTCTGTCTTTCTCTCTTTTTTCTAACTATTATATATATTATCTCTTCGATTATTCTATATATAGGATTAGAGTATGTCTGAATGACGTGTAAAAGCCGATGTAATAGACGTTACTTTGTTAATTTTTTTTATTGTTATTAATTATAAATATATAATTAACTTGAGGATGTAATAGAAGTAAAGGATTTTTTTTTTCTCTCTCTATCTACAAATTAATAACATTTTACAAATTTTATAATTTGTATTTAAATGATCATAATAGTGAAGATAATCTTAATACAAAACTGGACTATAAAATTAAATAACTATTTATTATTATATATATATATATATATATATTTTACATAAATAAATTTACTGGCAATGCGTTTCTTTTTTAACGATAGAGGGCAATAAAATTTAATTTACTAATATATATATATATATATATATATATATATATATATATATATATATCTATATATATATACATGGAATGGATGGAACAGAAATCAACTATTCATGATAATAACACCAGATGACGCTCTGCCTTCTGAAAAGCAAATGTGCTCTTGGTCAGGATATGCCATTTTTTATTTTAACATCAACACCTGACCTTTTTATTTTTTTAAATCATTTTTTCATACATGTATATGTTAAATATAGAGCATTTATGATTATTAAAATAAGGGCTTATTTTGGATAAAAATATTAAAATAAATATTTCGACGAGGCTGTTTGCCTATATATTATTTATTTAAGTAACCCAGGTTCCTGGAGCGTACAGAAGTCGCCAACTACCCGGGATGTCCTTCTGACATAAGTCTTCTTGGATTTATATACAATGCCAGTGGAAGTCCAATTAATGAGATGTCGCCAGGCAGATTTCTTTCTTGGGAGATTTTCTAGGGATGCTGGACATATGTTGGTGATACCTAGGAGAGTGGCTGTCTGGAATCTTTGGTATTGGAAGGTTGGGCAAGTGAAGAGGAGGTGGTCTACGGTTTGGTCTTCATCTTGGCAGTGGGGGCAAGTTGGTTCTTCTTTCGATACCGTTGCAAGGTCTGCCTGAATGTAACCATGGCCGGTCAAGATTGTTGTGGAGGTAGATCCATGCTTGATGTTTCGAAGCATTTTGCCTATATAATCTTCTAGGATCTTAGATAAAACAACACTTCTCGTGCGCGCATCACGCGGATAATAAGTTTACAAGGAGTTTGATTTTTTTCCTAGAAGAAGATAGGCGAACAGCCTCGTCGAAATATTGAATTTCAATAAATATTTTGATCCAAAATATGCCCTTATTTTGATATATAATATATATATGCAAGAATACAAGTCTGTCATGGAATCTGTCATTGAAGATAACAGCCTTCATTGCACGGACTAGAATTACTTCAACTCTAGATAGAGAAAATCATATTCTAATCATCAAAAAGGAAAACATTCACTGCAGGATTTGTGGAAATATGATATCTGATGAAATCTCCCACTATATCATTGAATGCAAATATTTAGGTGAAGAAAGAGAAAAAAACTCTTAAAAACACCTTCTGGAGACCAGCAACCCACTGAAGACGCTGTGAACTATTTCAGAAAAGAAAAATATAGCAATAGAACTCTATAATTTCTACAGATCAATTGTAAATAGATTCATACGCAAAAGAGGTAGTGAGGGAAGTTTTAGAACAGACGTGTAAATAAATCCCTTTTCAAACAAAGGCTCACGTGCACATGGGGAAGGGGAGAAAAAAAATTACTGTATTATTTTGTTGTTGTATGGCGAATCCATACAGGACAATGGGCCCTAATAAAAGCCTTTTGTTGTTGTATGGCGAATCCATACAGGGCAATGGGCCCTAATAAAAACCTTTTTGTTGTTGTTGTTGATAACAAGTCTATGCTTAGATAAATATATCACTTATATAAAAAATCCTTTAAACAGCTAATATTCATTTCATATTTGATATTGCTGTAGAAGGAACGTTATACCCGAATGCTCGAAGTGTTGGTAATAAAAGAAGACATTTATCTTTGGAGACTTGTTGTTAATAATGAAAGATAGCTATAACAGAACCAAAGATGAAGTTATCAGATCTGTATATTCTGAATATCTTTTAGAAGCCGTTGGTATATACCGCTAGAAACACAAGAATAAGAAAACAAGCTTGTTCTTTAATAAAATACAGAAGATAAATATAGATAGAACAGAACCAAAGATTGCGTCTCGATAAAGAGAAAAAGATAGATAAGTAGAGAGGTATATTCTGAATATAGAAGCCCTTGCTATATACCGCTAGAAAGAGAAGAAGAATAATGCAAGCTTGTTCTTAAAAAAAAAATACAGAAGATAAACATAGATAGAACAGATCCAAAGATGAAGTTAACAGAGCTGTTAATTCTAAATATGCTTTAGAAGCCCTAGCTATATACCACTAGAAACAGAAAAATAAGAATATAAACATTTTCTTAAATAAAATACAGATGATAAAGATAGATAGAACAGAGCCAAAGATGAAGTCTTGATAAAGAGCAAAAGATTAATAGGTAGAGAGAGATATTCTGGATATAGAAGCCCTTGTTATATACAGATAAAAACAGGAGAACAAGATTATAAGTTTGTGTTTAGATTAAATACAAAAGATAAAGATAGTTAGAACAGAGCAAAAGATGGCGTCTTAATAATGAGCAAAAGATTAATAGGTAGAGAGGTAAAATATTTTCCCAAAAGTTCGTAAACACTTGCAAAAAAAAATTAAATACCAATATTATTCGCCATAATATTATTCGCGATTATGTATAATGTCTTTATATTATGTATAAAGTAATTGTATTATGTATTATATTATGTATAAAGTAATTGTATTATGTATTATATTATGTATTCGCCGTAATGTATTATGTAACCAATTAAACAGATTTTATTGACTGCACAGTCAATTAGTACACTCCGGAGAGAAAGCTTAAATATTTACAATTATTTTACAATTATTTCAACAGGAGGTCGGACGGCAAGGCGGCCCTAAGCTCAGATAGGTCCCTGAGAGTAAGGGAGTGTAAGTCCCGAGTGTGCTCGGAAAGCTTGTCCAGGACTTGGATGATAGCTTTCTTGTTCGCCGTAATGTATAATGTCTATGTATTATGGATTATTATATATTCGCCGTAATAATATTATTCGCCGTAATGTACCAATTACCAATTAAACAGATTTTATTGACCGCACAGTCAATTAGTACACTCCGGAGAGATAGGCTCAAATATTTACAATTATTTTACAATTAATTCAACAGGAGGTCGGACGGCAAGGCGGCCCTAAGCTCAGAAAGGTCCCTGAGAGTAAGGGAGTGCAAGTCCTGAGTGTGTTCGGAAAGCCTGTCCAGGAATTGGACGATAACTTTCTTGTCCCCCGGCGAAAGTCTCCCGAGAAAGCCCTTCCTATCCTCAGGGTGTAGTACCGCTTCCACGAGGTAAAGGTATAAAGAGTTCAATTGGGGCCTTAGGTTGAGTTCCTTCATCAAATTAATGGCCAAAAGTTGCAATTCATCGCAACGTATATCGATTAGGTCAGCCTCCATTTGGGCAGACGTGGGAGGCGGAGGTGTGGCCATGGCCGGCGTCGACTCCCTCTCTTGGGGAGCGGGTGGTGCTGGCTCGGCAGACCAAGGCGCAGGCAGTGGGGGTGTTGGAGGCACTGCCGCCGGTCCTTTTTTCAATTCGGATTTGACCTGGTGTAAGATTTTATAAACATTAGTATTGCCTGCGGGCTTCAGGCCAAGGATTTGTTTAATCAGACCGGCAAGAGCATCGGTCTGCGGAGGTGTCAGGAGCCAGCGTTTTCTTTGGGCTTTGGTCCTCGAGGAGAGGAGGTCCAAGACCTCCTCCCGCCCAAGACCAAGAGACAATGACAATGAAACAGATTTTATTGACTATTCAGTCAATGGTACACTCAAGTCAGTGGGGGAAATAAAAAATTTACAATTATTTACAATTGTTTCATCAGCGGCACAAGATTGACCTAAAGTCGGACAATTGGTCGAGAGTAGATTGGTCACCGCCTCGAGCACGCTCGATGACAGAGCCCAAGAAGTTCGCAAGGATGCTCCTTTGGTTTGGATGTGCGTTGAGAATAGCATTCCGTTTTTCTCCGGAATGCAGGGCCGCATGAATGATTGATTCCGGTGTGTTCCAGTACAGTAAGGGTGTCAGGAAGGTCTTACAGTTCAATTCCTTGAACAGGTCGAGGAGCCACTTCTTACGGGCCTCATCTGTCATCTTAACAGGCAGTGGAGGCGGAAATGCCACTTCAGCTGGTGCTGACTCCTCCCCCTGAGGAGCGGGCGGCGCCGTCTCAGCAGGCCGAGGCGCAGGCAGTGGGGGTGTTGGAGGCACTGCCGCCGGTCCTTTTTTCAGCTCGGACTTGACCTGATGCAAGATTTTATAGACATTGGTATTGCCTGCGGGCTTCAGGCCAAGGATTTGTTTAATCAGACCGGCAAGAGCATCGGTCTGCGGAGGTGTCAGGAGCCAGCGTTTTCTTTGGGCCTTGGTCCTCGAGGAGAGGAGGTCCAAGACCTCCTCCCGCCCGAGACCAAGAGCGTCCGTGCCAGTAAAGGACACGGTGGGGCTTCTCTGGATGAACGCCACGAGGTCATCTCTCATGGATGTCCTGCTCGATGATGTAGAGGAGGCGGAGGACTCCTCGATGACGTTCATTTCAATGTCCTGAGCGGGGGGTCCCGACTTCGTTGATTGGGGGCTCACGGAACCCCCAGGAGCCCGCAAGGACGGAGCTGGTATCACAGGTGGAGGGGCAGGAGACGCGTCCTCCACAGGTAAGGCCAAAGGCGCTGGTGGTGGTGGCCGGGGTGCAGCAGGTGGAAGCAGCGCGGCACGGCTCGCGGGAGACACGTCGGAGAGCTCCATGGTTGGACTGGGAGACGCCGAAGGTGGAGGCTGGGCGGATGGCTGCTGAGGCAGTCGCTGAAGGGACGCTGGTGGGAGAGGTAGGTGCGGCCGGTCCAGGAGCGTTGGTTCGCCCTGCAAGCAGGGGGCAGTTGGCCCGGCGATGTCCTTGGCCTCGGCACCTGGAGCACCTAATCCCGGAGGATAGGTATGCGGGCCAGGCGTCGCCTTTGAAAGTGATGTTTAGGCGGGTGGGAAGCCTCTCTATTGCCCTTCCTTCGTGGAGGACAATAAACGCCTCGCGGCGGCCGTCGTTGTAGGTGTAAGGGCCAGCCTTCATCAGTTTGGGGGCGATTGATGTTACTTTCCCAAACGGTGCCAGGGCGCTGATGACGGCTGAATCCCCCACGAAGAAGGGGAGGTTGCCCACCGTTATTCGCTCCGCCCTCTTGCGGAACGGGAAGGCCCTGTGGAGTGTTCCCTCCACCTCGAGGCCCTCGTTGACGAGGCGCTCGGCCATGCCTCTGTTTGCCAGTCCCACCAGGAAGTGGCCGTTCATCTTGGTCACTTGGAAGACCTCCCTGGTGCTCCCAAACATTCGATCCATGGCCCTCATGTAATGGTAGGGCTCCAGTTCAGGGCTGCGCTCTACATAGACGCAGTGGTCTTCCGTTGAGGACGCCTGCCGCGCCCTGGCCTCCACGATATGCGCTCGGGTAGTCCTGACTTCCTGGGCGCGCGGCGCCCATCCTGCCGAAGAATGCGGACGGCGGTTAGTTCTGGCACCTCCTAAATTGGAGGAAGGTGCGGCCGCTGGAGACGAATTCGCCGAGCCGCGACGTCTCTTTCTTTTCTGGACAATGGTGAAGTTGCCCTCATATTCGGAGTTGCTATCCTCCGTTAATTCTGCCCAGTTTCTATGGGCTTGGGCAGCAGCCTCAGAGGAAGAAGCAGCGGCAAAGTCGGTCGGCGCGGCCGGATTTGCATCCTTGCCGCCGGTAGCCGGATTTGCATATCTTTGATTCTTCGTCGATTTCATTGAAGAATTGAACTTCAAAGCGTTTATCGCTGGTAATCCCGCACTGGGCTGTGCTTTTGAGCCGAGCCTTACAGGCTTTTCCTCGGCTTTTGAAGGGCTTTCAGCCCGTGCCAAACTCGGCGTAATGCCGGAACTCATACATCCGCCCGAGGCGAAATACGCGGAGCTCGCGCGACGCGTGGCCGCACGGTCTTTGTATTATGTATAAAGTAATTGTATTATGTATTATTATGTATTCGCCGTAATGTATAATGTCTATGTATTATGTATTATTATATATTCGCCGTAATAATATTATTCGCCGTAATATATAATGTCTTTGTATTATGTATAACGTAATTGTATTATGTATTATTATATATTAGCCGTAATGTATAATGCCTTTATATTATGTATACAATATTTTATATATTAGTATGTATTCAACGTAATAATATTGTTTTCGAAGTAAATAGAGAAACACGAACTTTTGGGGACAACCTTATATAATCTAGATATAGCAACCCTTGCTATATACCGATAAAAAAAAACAGAAGAACAAGAATACAAGTTTGTGCTAAGAGAAAATACAAAAAAAAAGATAAAGATAGATAAAACATATCAAAAGATGGAATGGCAGAACGGTATAACCCGTGTGTAGCAGCCGACTTCCATATCGCGCCAGATCCAGGCCAACCAATGACAGTAATTCAGCACCTCTAAAATGGCGCCCAACGTGCGGCCGCGGAAAATTGGCAAATTACTGACACCGGAACTTTATTGTTTTTTTTTGTTTTTTGTTTTTTTTTTTATGTTGAGGCTGACCTTAGAAGGTAGAACTTTGTTCACTTTTACCTTCGTCTTCTTTCTTTGACTATTCTTTTCCAAACGAATTTTAAAAAGTATCATCTAATATACTTAAAATAACGTATTAAGCCGCTGTGTATAATGTCTTTGAATTATGTATTCGCCGTAATAATATTATTCGCCAAGTACTAAGAAAGACAAAGTTTCCAGAAAAAAACGAAATTTTGGGACAAACTTATGTATAATGTCTTTGTATTATTGTATAAAGTAATTGTATTATGTATTATATTATCTATTCGCCGTAATAATATTATTCGCCGTTATGTATAACTAGCCGAATGACCCGGGCAACGCCCGGGTTTTACCCGATTAATTTTTTTTATTCAAATACTATTCGTTACAATTATAAATTGGAGCCGTGGATGTCACTCTTGTGAAACGTCCCGCTCCAAACTTTACATGTACATTAGGTCAGCTGGTATTACCCCCTATTTTCACCGCTAGAGGCGCGAGCGAAAGAGCAAATTTGCAAATAATACGACGGATATTCAGGATAGAGACCTGAAATTTTGACCAAGAGTTTTTCCAGATTCTACTTTATATACTGTTAAAATTTCAGTCAGATTTGTTATGTATTGTGGACGTGTATAGTTGACAAACATACATACATACATACATACGCTGACTTATATATATATATAGGGATGATAATAATATAAATGAGTTTAAAAAATTGTAAAAAAAAAAAAATACATTGTCCGAGAATCGAACCCGGGCCGCCCGCGTGGCAGGCATTCTACCACTGAACCACCTATGGTAATAAAAAAATGGCCATATTTGGGTATTTATTCCATTCACAAAAGCACAAACGGTGACAGAATTAAGAATTGATTGCTAACTCTGATACTTGTATATTTTAATGTCTTTGTATTATGTATTATTATGTATTCGCCGTATTAATATTATACGCCAAGTAATAAGAAAAACACGAAATTTTAGGACAACTTTATGTATAGTGTCTTTGTATTATGTATAAAGTAATTGTATTTTGTATTATTATGTATTTGCCGTAATAATATTATTCGCCAAATAATAAGAAAAAACAACGTTTTAAGAAAAAAACGAAATTTTGGGACAAACTTATGTATAATGTATTTATATTATGTATAAAATAATTGTCTAATGTATTATATTATATATTCGCCGTAATATATAATATTATTGGTCAAGTAATAAGAAAAATATACGAACTTTTGGAAAACCTTGTGCAATAAAGTTTTTATATTATGTACAAATTAATTGTATTATGTATTATTATGTTTTGAAAATAGAGCAATCCATACTTAATTCATTAGATAATAAAAGGCATATATTGGATTTAATAAGATATTTATTTTGCCAATATTTCGGCTGGCTGAACGCCAAATAATAATAAAAAGACGAACCTTTGGGACCTTATATTAATAAAGGTTAGGGAAAATGTAATTATAATACAAAAATGCTAATTGAATATCCTTATTTTCTATTTGGGAAATGTTTAATGATTGAAAGTTCGTGCCATGTTAGGAAGATTCGGACAATGCTATGAATTAAGGTCAATCATCCATCAAACGCGTTTCCCATGATGTCGCTAGGGCATCGATGGTAGAAAGTGGTTTAGTATTCATGAGTTACGTAATTTGCTTATAGCACAGGTAGCTTTCACTACTGGAATAAACAGGTTAGCTTCTTTACAGCTAGAGAAGATGATGTAACTCACTCTATACCCCTTTCTATTGACAGCTTTTTGATAAAATACCATATTTTTATTGACATCTTGTTAATATTGCCACGTTGAGGTACAGCTTGCACCACGGTGATGAGGGCCAACAGCCCGAAACGCGTAGGTGGTTAGCTTTTCTTGATTAATAAAGAATGGGTATTTGGGCAATTATGAAATAATTAAAAATCAACGAGAATAGTTTATATTGTCACGTGGAAAATTAGGGAACTTCGCGATAACACAGCAATTTATTTCAGGCAAGAACAAACTATGAATGATAAACAAATGATAAGTAATGAGGGAAATTTACAGAGTGGTAAAATATAAACATAGAAAAATGATACTCTGTTAATACTAGTGTTAAATAATAAAAACCTCGCTACAATATAGTGTAACAAAGTATTTATTAATTTTATTATTTTTTATTAACAGAGTGGTTATTTTTTATGATATATTTTATTTATTTATTTATTTCCACTCAAATTTACAGTGTACCATTCGAGCATAAAGCTCACGAGTCACTTTGTCGTGGATAAAGTAAATTTTTGGTTAACAGATAAACCACTTTTTGAACTGAACATATTGGATAATGAGGCTTTGGCTATTTTAGATTTTCTTATTATATCCTTCACGTGTGTGGCTGGTGAATTTCAGTTTAGAGTCGAAAGTGACTCCCAAATATTTGACCTGCTGGGTCCAATTTATGGGAGATGAGTAAATTATAAGATTTGTCCTGGGTGTGAACTTGAAGCTATTTTGTGGAGGAAAGATAATTGCTTGAGATTTCTTTGGATTCAGATTGAGTTTCCATTTATCACACCAATTGCAAATGATTTCGAGATAGTTTTGAAGGCGGGAAATTAAAATATCTGGGGAACACGAGCTGGATAAAAGGGCAGTATCATCAGCGAAAAGAGCTAGTCGGTATTGTGGGATATGTGGAATATCGTTTACTACTCTGTAAATTTCCCTCATTCCTTATCTTTTGTTTATCATTCATAGTTTGTTCTTGCCTTAAATAAACTGCTTTCTGATCTATAGATAATAAACAGACATATATTGGAGTGAATAAAAGATTTATTTGCCAATATTTCGGTTGGCTGAATGCCAACATTTATCAAGGCATTACATTTTTGTATAAACAAACTCAGCGCCGCATAGTATTATAATATTGTGACAAAGTATTTATTAATTTTATTATTTTTATTAACAGAGTCTTCATTTTAATGTTTATATTTTGCTACTCTGTAAATTTGCCCCGTGGCTTTATCTTTTGTTTTACCATTCATAGTTTGTCCTTGCCTGAAATAAATTGTTGTCTCCTCCTGAAGTTTGTCTTCCTCAATTTTCCACGTGGCAATATCACAGTTGAAATATTTTTTTAAAATACAAAGGAGTTGGGGAACGGGTTCAAATATTGTGCGTGCATTTTATTCAATTCAATATATGTCTTTTTATTATCTAAAGATTTAATTAAATTATTAATTAATCAGGCACGATATTGAAATATTTACGCCTATTACATAAGAAACAAAACAAATCAATAAACACATTAGAACTTAGAATTAAATATTTACAAATTTACATGTATATTATTCGACAGAGTACATAATATTTATATAGACAAAGATGTAAGAGAATTAAAACAACAACAACAAAACCTTTATTAAGACATTATTGTATTACAAGGGGATAAAAGGTTATATACGAGGTGTGTTCAAAAAGTATCGCGAATTTTGAATTTTCGCGGGTTACGTATATTCGAATTTCGATCTTTTTGTGGCTTTATGTTGGTATTCATGTCTCTCACTTATGCCGACAAGCTCGGCCATTTTGAATGTTCACTTAATTGTTGACAGCTGCTTTGCTTGCATCAAATTTTGTGTGAAAAACGAAATTAAGTGCGCGGATGCATTCCGAATGATGACTGTGGCATACGGAGAAGCTACCTTCGACCGAAGCAACGTTTATCGGTGGTACAAAATGTTCTCAGAAGGCCGAGAAGATGTGAACGACGAAGAGCGTGCCGGACGCCCGAGCACTTCAACAACAGACGAAAAAATTAATGAAGTGGAGAAAATGATATTGGCCAATCGGCGAATCACCGTTAGAGAAGTTGCTGAGGACCTAAACATATCGATTGGCTCGTGCCATTCGATTTTTATCAAAAAGCCTTTATTCAGGGTCACTGACCCTATACAGGATTCACCAGAGGTATGCATAAGAACTCGATTTTTATCAATGATTTGGGCATGAGACGGGTCGCCGCGAAATTCGTACCAAAATTGCTCAATTGCGACCAAAATCAGCATCGCATGAACATTGCTAATGAGATGTTGGACACTGTCCGCGACGACCCAAATTTGCTCCAGAGGGTCATAACTGGTAACGAAGCGTGGGTTTATGGTTATGACATGGAAACCAAAGCTCAATCATCTCAATGGAAGCTGCCGCACGAACCAAGACCGAAAAAAGCGCGCCAAGTTCGGTCGAATGTGAAAGTTTTGCTGACAGTTTTCTTCGATTGCAGAGGCGTGGTGCATCATGAGTTATTGCCACAGGGTAGAACGGTCAATATTACCTGCAAGTTATGCGCAATTTGCGCGAAGCAATCCGCCAGAAACGCCTGGATTTGTGGAAGAACAAAAATTGGCTTTTGCACCACGATAACGCCCCTGCTCACACATCGTTGCTTATGCGCGACCTTTTGGCCAAAAACAACACACTAATGATGCCGCAGCCACCGTATTCCCCAGATCTGGCCCCCTGTGACTTTTTCTTGTTCCCTAAACTGAAGAGGCCCATGAAAGGACGACGTTACGCTACGCTTGGCGAGATAAAGACGGCATCGAAGGAGGAGCTGAAAAAGATTTTTAAAAATGATTTTTTTGAAGTGCTTCGAAGATTGGAAAAACCGTTCGCACAAGTGTATAATATCTCATGGGGATTACTTTGAAGGGGACAAAATAGGTATTCATGAATAAATAAATAAATTTTGAAAAAACACAAAAGTCGCGATACTTTTTGAACACACCTCGTATGTACATGAGTGAGGAGGAATTTAGAGGGGAGGGGGAGCAATCAGCCGTTGTTTGTGGAGTTGAGCACTTCTTCCCTCATTTTATCAATCGCCTTGAAACATTTTAAATATTGTTACATCATGATTAATGGCGTATTTCTTATATCATTTTTAATATATTTGAAATTTAAATTATATATTTATTTATTTTTATATTCTATGATATTTATTTAAAACAGATTATTTTTTAGATTATCATCATTTGTATTTAGGTACACGTGTGACTTCACTGCTCTCTTTGATGTGAGGAAATAAATAAATTATTCTGGAGGCTACTTAAAGTAGACTTATCTCATTATTCCCTTATATAAATTTGTAGGATGGTTGAAACACGCTCTGGTAAGATACAAGACCCAGCACAGGAGAGAATCATGCCTGAAGAGTCTGCCAAGCCGCAACCTGGTGCAACAATTGGTAGAGATGCTAGTTCCGACCCAGTTGTCCTGAATCCCAACATCGACATCCCCAAGTTTGATGGAACGGAAGACCCTCGCCCATGGATTGAATCTCTTGAAGAAATTGGCTTCCTGTACCATTGGGCAGACTACATTATCTCTCGTTATGCTGCCATGAATATGATTGGTAGCGCCAAAACCTGGCTGAACCTACACAAGATAAGTTTCACCAGCTGGGAAAATTTCAAGAGCCGCCTAATTCAGGATTTTGCCTCAGACGCCAACAAAGAAGAAATGAAGATGAGGCTAAACAGAATGCAGCAGTGGAATGAACCTGCAATCAGGTTCGCAGAGGATATCCTTGTACTGTGCAACAAGGTCGACCCCCAAATGGAAGAAGAGACTAAAATAAACTGGGTTATTGGAGGGTTAAAGAAAGAATACTCTTTTGCCCTTCACCTAAACCCTCCTAAAAATACCAATGAACTTCTAGAAATTTGTAAAAAGCTGGATTTGTTCGAAAAGAATTACCAAGAACGTGCAGAAAAATCAAAAGCTCTTTATAATGGACCACGCTCTCCTCGTCCCCATCATCAAGAGCAATGGAAGAATGCTACGTCGTTCAGAAGACCATATCAGAACACCTCCAAGCCCCAGGCCCCCGCTCCGAGGTACTACCAGAACACCTCCAAGCCCCAGGCCCCCACTCCGAGGTATTACCAGAACAAGCCTCTGCCCCTAGACGATCTTACACTCCCAATCCTGAGCCAAAACCGGTCTACCCAAGTAAAACATACAATAAGAATCCAAATTCAAATAGGAATAGGACAGAAGACGGGAGACCAATATGTTTCAAGTGTAACAAGCCAGGACACGTAGCGCGGTATTGCAGAGTCAGGTTTGTAAGAATTGTGGAAGAGGACCCCATAGTTACACAAGACAAGGTCGAAGAAGAAATCCGAATGGATAATGGAACTCAGAAGTCGAGACCTCTGCTCTACGCGGACGTAAGTAATAGCCCGTACTCGAGTATCCCTACAAGGAATAGATATGCCGCATTAGAAGATTTAAACTAAACATCGCGCCTGAGTCCGTCAATCAAAGCAAGTCGACCATAAATGGAATTAAAAAGTTGGACCCCAAATATAAAATGAACATTAACGTGGATAGAATCGGTATCTGCGAAGCTTTGATTGATACAGGCGCCGATCTTTCAGTGGTCGACCTTAATACAGCTCTCAACACAGGTCTTGAAATAATAAATCCTGATAAAATGTGCTCCGGACCCGATGGCAAAGAATTAGATATCGTAGGAAATATTATTTTTAATATAAAATTTGATGACAAAACAATCACACATCAATTTGTGATAATGAGAACACATTTGCGAATATTTATACTTGGACGTGATTTTCTTAAGAAAATGAACGCAAAAATTGATTGTCAGTGTGAAAAATTCAAATATGACTTGACAGAAAATCGTGACGTAATCAAATATCAACAGAAGAAAATAAAAAGTGCAAAGGATGCCATTATACCAGAACTTTCTATTAAATTGATTAATGCATTTGTAGAAGCAGAGGATGGCGAATACATCATCGAGGAGAACCATAAAATGTTTCAAACAAATGGACTTCGACTAGCGAGAAGCTTAATAAATGTTGTGAATAAGGAAACATATATCTGGATAACAAACCCTTACCCTCGACCATTAAAAATATTTAAAAACCAAACATTGTGCTTTGGAAGCCAGCCAGCCGAAGTGAATCTTGTGGAAGAAAGTGAACAAAAAGAGCATGAAGAACCCCAATTTCAGATAAACGAAAATTTAGCATATAAGGAAAAGGAGCAATTGAAACAAGTTTTGGAAAGGTACGAGGATTTGTTTTCGTCGGGATTAGGAAGATCCAACTTAGCGAAACATCGGATCGATACAGAAGGCGCGAAACCGATCAAACACAAGCCGTATAGGGTGAGCGCGAAAGAGCGAGAAATCATAAAAGAACAAATTGATGAAATGCTCAGAGACGGCATAATTAGACCATCCTCGAGTCCATGGTCCTTCCCTGTAATCTTGGTCAAGAAGCGAGATGGTAAGTACAGATTTTGCGTTGACTACAGAAAATTGAATGATGTAACAGTGAAGGATGTTTACCCAATTCCCAGAATTGATGAAGTATTGGATACACTTCAAGGATCCAAATACTTTTCAGCAATTGACCTTAAATCAGGATATTGGCAAGTAGAGGTTGAGGAGAAAGATAAAGAAAAGACAGCCTTCACTACAGCACATGGCCTATATGAGTTCAACGTAATGCCCTTTGGTCTATGCAATGCCCCTGCTACATTTGAGAGGAACATGGAAAATATGCTTGGTAATCTTAGATGGCAAATTTGCTTATGTTATCTAGATGACGTAATCATTTATAGCTCGGATTTTTCAACACATCTCAAAAGAATAGAAGCTGTTTTAAAATGTTTTCGCGAGGCTAATTTAAAATTGAACAACAAAAAATGCCAATTTGCTTTCGAAGAACTGGAGATTCTTGGCCATATAACTAATCAACATGGAATAAAACCAGCGGAGCATAATATCAAGGCTATTAGAGATTTTCCTCGGCCCAAAAAGATAAAAGAAGTTCAATCATTTTTAGGAATGTGCTCATATTATAGAAAATTTATCAAAGGTTTTTCAAAAATTGCCGATCCATTAACCAGTCTTATAAAAAAGAATGTACCTTTTACCTGGACAGAAAATCAAGAAAAAGCATTTCAAACCCTTAAAGTAGCATTGATAAATCCTCCAATCTTAGGGCACTTTGACCCGAATGCAATTACTTACATTCATACTGACGCATCTAACATCGGCCTGGGTGCAACATTAGTCCAAAAGTTCGGCGATAAAGAAAAAGTTATCTCATATTTAAGTCGAACACTGAGCAAACCTGAGCAAAATTATTCGACTACCGAAAAAGAATGTCTAGCTGTTGTGTGGTCAATGTCCAAGTTACGACCCTACCTATATGGAAGGCACTTCAAAATCGTAACTGATCATCACGCACTATGCTGGCTTAAGAATCTGAAAGATCCGACCGGCCGATTAGCACGATGGGCACTGAAGATTCAGGAATATAATTTCGAAATTATACACAAATCGGGTAAAAAACATCTGGACGCTGATGGTCTATCTAGAGGACCCTTACCTGAAAACGAATGGGACGAAGATTATGAAAGACTATTTCTGAATCAAATAATAGACGAAAAGGATGATTTTATTGAGAATATTAAGGAGAACCTTAGTGGAAACAAGCGTTCAATTACACAGAACTTCAAAGAAGAAAATGGGTGTCTCTACAAGAAAAATCCAAATCCTGAAGGTAGGGCATGGTTGCTGGTAGTGCCAAAGAAGAGAAGGAAGGAAGTCATGAGTGAATACCACAACCATATGCTGAATGGCCATCTGGGCGTCGCCAGAACCACTTACCGATTGAAGAATAAATACTATTGGCCTTCCATGTTGAAAGATGTTTCAGAATTTGTAAAGACGTGCCATCTTTGCCAAAGTCGGAAAGGTTCAAATCACTTGCCTTCTGGACTTCTACAACCTATTCCCCCAGCTAACTACCCTTTTGAAAGAATCGGAATTGACTTTGTTGGCCCCTTGCCATCAACGAAAAGAAGAAGGAAGTGGATAATTGTGTTGACTGATTATTATACCAAGTATGCTGAAACAAAGGCAGTATCAGAAGCAACCGTGAAAGAAGTCTCTACATTTTTAATCGAACATATTATTTTACGTCACGGGGCCCCAAAATTTCTTATAAGCGATAGAGGTTCACAATTCACTAGCAATTTGATGAAGGAGGTAATGAAAATGTGCAAAGTGAAACACTGCTTCACAACGAGCTACCACCCCCAGACTAACGGACTAACGGAACGGCTAAATAGAACTTTAATCAATATGATCAGCATGTATGTGAACACAGACCAAAAGAACTGGGATGAAATCCTCCCTTTTATCACCCACGCGTATAATACCACGATTCAAGAAACCACAGGCTACTCTCCATTTTTCCTGTTGTTTGGAAGGGAACCCATGTCCCTCTTAGACGACGAGAATATCCCAACGGACAGTAACATGGACGATTACGACGAATATATAGAAAACTACTTAGATAAAATAGCAAGGACGAGACAGGTAGTCATTAACAACACAGAGAAGACTCAGGAAAGAATGAAAAGAAACTATGACAAAAAACACAATGAGAAAATCTATGAACCAGGACATTTAGTGGCAGTTTGGACACCAGTCAGGAAAATCGGAAAATGTGAAAAACTATTGAGAAAATATTTTGGCCTATATCGAATATTAAAGAAGCTGTCTAACGTAAATTACTTAATTGAGCCGAAAGATAATCCTGGCCAAGACCCATTGATTGTCCATGTCTCAAGACTCAAACCCTATTTTGAGAGAATTGATGAGGTAACTCACGAGGACGTGACGACCTCTGGAGAGGGGGAAGTGTTACATCATGATTAATGGCGTATTTCTTATATCATTTTTAATATATTTGAAATTTAAATTATATATTTATTTATTTTTATATTCTATGATATTTATTTAAAACAGATTATTTTTTTATTTATCATCATTTGTATTTAGGTACACGTGTGACTTCACTGCTCTCTTTGATGTGAGGAAATAAATAAATTATTCTGGAGGCTACTTAAAGTAGACTTATCTCATTATTCCCTTATATAAATTTGTAGGATGGTTGAAACACGCTCTGGTAAGATGCAAGACCCAGCACAGGAGAGAATCATGCCTGAAGAGTCTGCCAAGCCGCAACCTGGTGCAACAATATTTATAAACAAATGTTTTATCCAGCAGGAAAGGATTAAAAATTTTATATACATGTTGTTCATTATAGTGATTTAGCCCCGAAATTTCGTGAATTTCCAGTCTCTTTTCATGTAGAAATGGGCAATGGAATAGATAGTGGACCAAATTGTCTTGGATGACAGCATTGCAGAAGTAGCAATTTAAAAGGTCGCTGTTCCAAATTCCCGTGATATCCTCGCGGAAAATTAGCCATAGAATCTTTTGACGGGCTATAAATCGTTTAATTTTCAAAGGGAGGTTTGAAGTAAGAGAGTTAAATTATTTAGATCAGGGAACAATCTCACTTCTGTAAAGTTCGGACAGTCATAGATAAGGTGAAGTTTGTTCAGTTTCTCCGCAGGAACAATTTGGTGTTTCTGATAGACCTCTTTTATGCAAGTATTTCTGGCCGTGTGATGTGACAAATTGAGTGACTATAAAATTTGGATGGAACTGTGTAGGAATTCCGTTTAGAAATATAGTGCGAATTGTGTAATTATAATTATAACAGTTCGGACATTCATAGATAAGATGTTTTTTCAGTTTCTCTACAGGAATAATTTGGTGTAATAATAAAGGCAATGATAAGTAGAAATTTTAGATTTTCTGTACTATAAGTACAGTTAAACTTGTCTATAGCGCCCCCTCTAAATAGCGCTTCTCTCTCTATAACGCCCGATTTTAAATACGTAGTACAATGCGATATTTACATTAAAAGTGAACTGTCTATAGCACCCCCTCTCTATAGCACCCTATTTTGGTGAGTCCCAAGAGGAGGCGCTATAGACAGGTTTAACTGTAGTACGATGCGATTTACATTAAAGGTGACTTGTCTATAGCACCCCCTCTCTATAGCACCCTATTTTGGTGAGTCCCAAGAGGAGGCGCTATAGACAGGTTTAACTGTAGTACGATGCGATTTACATTAAAGGTGACTTGTCTATAGCACCCCCTCTCTATAGCACCCTATTTTGGTGAGTCCCAAGAGGGGAGGCGCTATAGACAGGTTTAACTGTAGTACGATGCGATTTACATTAAAAGTGACCTGTCTATAACACCCCCTCTCTATAGCACCCTATTTTGGTGAGTCCCAAGAGGGGCGGTAATAGACAGGTTCAACTGTATTTATCCCAGTTATGAAGTGTTGCATGCTCAACTTTTATAAGGATTAGTCAGGTCCTTGTCGCAACCGAAATTTTATCGCCAAAAGATGTAATGGGACGATTGCAGAATTCTTGCCAGCAAGATCAGGTGATGCAAGCAGAAGACCCGGTGTCGTTTGGTTAGATTTAGTTCAACCAAAATATACCTTGTAACGCCATATTTTGCTACAAATAACTTCATTCAAGATCATTTTTATACACACAAACTTTTATTAGGGATCACGCCCCTGTTTTGTGCAGGTTATTAATGTTTAGAACTCATTTAAAATTTATATATTTTATTCAATGAAGATCAAAATTACATAATCACCACAATTAATTATTGTTTACTTTGTTTAGAATTATTAATGAAACTGATTCAAAGAATATTAATCAAACGTTATATTTATTGATTTACAAAAGAGAGAACAAAATATAAAATGGAAAATAATATTAAAATGAAGGAACTTTTCTTTCGGTTAGCGCCTATTTACCTGTGAGCTTACACACACTCTGTGGTAACAATTAATTAAAATATGTACAACAATTATATATCTTAACTATATAACATTAAACTATCTATTTACAGTTTGTTTGGTCAACAGTCAAATGTTCTTATTTTCACAGACTAAATTATGAGATTAATTTATAAATGAAATATAATGCAAAACAATTAAACAATTATATACATCAAGCCCCATACAGGATTCTCCCAGTATAGCAATGGTTTTAAATGAACATAAATCAAGTACTATATACAATTCAATATCAACATGAGCCCAAAAAAAGAAACCTATTTACACATGTTTTTCATCTTTCTGACAAAATTTGTATAAATCTATTGTGTCTACTTTTCACCGTTTCTGAAAGCAGGTCATAGAGTGAAAAATTGATTATTTTTATGAAGAAAAGCGTTAAAATTATTTTCTATTAGTTAATATATACAAACAATATTTCTGTATGAAAAAGTGAGAATTGTATAAGTTTATGATTTTGCTTTGTGTTAAAAATGAATCGATGTTGGTTCTATTTGCTTGAATTGAATATTACACCTTAGTTCTATATATTTTATTGTTTAAAAAGGAACACAACAAAACAAAAAAGAAACTACAATTGCAAATGATTTGATAACTAACAAAGAAAAAAA
This sequence comes from Cordylochernes scorpioides, assembly GCA_030710605.1. Lineage (NCBI taxonomy): Eukaryota > Metazoa > Arthropoda > Arachnida > Pseudoscorpiones > Chernetidae > Cordylochernes > Cordylochernes scorpioides. The sequence goes on from CP092870.1 coordinate 57,999,559, forward strand.
AATTGAATATGTCTGCCAGAAAAATGCTTCTATGAATTAAAAATTAGAATAATTACAAACTTAACATATAAATTTCAAACACATTTCCTTTGGTAAATTTTGTTTTTTCAGTTATTACTTTATTAATTGATTGGTTTAGATATTAAATATGAATTGATATATATATATATTCAGAACTAGATATTTCTTAAGATCTTTTAGCGTTTTTTAAATTGGAATACACTGGCAAATGTAATATGGAAATCTTGTTAAAGGAATTCACTTACTGTTATGTAAGCGATGTCCCAAATGTTCCACTATCGTTACCCAAGATACATGTCATTTACATAATTTCCTCTCGGTGCTTTACTTTCTTCATGTTTGCTTTTATGATGGGATGGAAGGAAAATACTTTGTAAATAAGTCTTCTTCATTCTTATCTCCACTCAATCATATTAGGATATCAAGTTGTGACCCTTGATGGTGTCTGTTTGACAACCATCATGATTGGATGAAGTAGAATGCGTCTGCCTTTGTCATTAAGACTGGGGGCATTACTCAGTGGCAAGCCGACTTATCTCCGAAAGAAATGACCGCCTCTGACATGAGGAACAAGTGCCATGTGCAGCCGCTCCTAACATGGAGTACAAACGCTGCTCATCCTGTATCCCTGGAGCCCTTACAGGGTAATATCAGCCGGTCCAGATAAGCCCAGGTTTTTTAGTGAGCTTGTTACTGCTCCCCCTCCTTCTTTTTCATCTGGGCTTGGGATTAGCAAAGATGGAGTTGCAAATAAGTAAAGGGCTTTTATTGCAATCAAGCTTCTATTCTTTACAAATAAGTAAATGGGCGTCGGTGGAAGGATGGCATAAACCGTTGGTTTTCGACCGCCACGACCCGGGATCAAATCCCGCATTGAGAACTTTTTTCTAATTTAAAAAATGCTCTAATGGTTCCCGATTCTTGCGAAAGTCCGACCCCCACCAGTGAGTGAAAGTAACCAAACGAGGGCTCTAGCATATTTTTTAGTGAAAAAGTCGAACTGCTTTTTATATGTGTAGACATGTGTAAACTTTTCTTTATCCTTCATAGTTTGTTCTTGCCTTAAATAAATTGCTGTGTCATCCTGAAGTTTGTCTTCAATATTATTACGGCGATTACGTAATGATACATAATACAAAGACATTATACAAAACGGCGAATAATATTGGTATTTCATCTTTTTGCAAGCTTTTACGAACTTTTGGGACAACCTTGTAATATAATTTTACACAATCGAAGTATTGTGGATCTATTGTTATGTTTAAAAATATATTCTTGCTTTTTAGTTGAACATATTTAGATATTATTCTTTGAATTATTGTAGAAATATTTGAAACATTTTAAGAAGGCTAGTGTTCCCTGTCTTAATGACAAAGACAGACGCATTCTACTTCACCCAATCATTATGGTTGTCGAATCTCTTTTAATGAGCTCTACTCCTCCCCAGCGCAGACACCATCAACAAGCTCTACAGACTTGATACCCTGATATGAATGTTGAGTGGAGATAAGAAAGAAGAAGAGACCCATCCCCAGCACAGACACCATCAACAAGCTCTACAAGCTTGATACCCTGATATGATTGTTGAGTGGCGATAATAAAGAAGAAGACTCATCCCCAACACAGACACCATCAACAAGCTCTACAAGCTTGATACCCTGATATGATTGTTGAGTGGAGATAAGAAAGAAGAAGAGACTCATCCCCAGCACAGAAGACCAGCACAGACACCATCAACAATCTCTACAGGCTTGATACCACGATATGATTGTTGAGTGGAGATAAGAAAGAAGAAGAGACTCATCCCCAGCACAGACACCATCAACGAGCTCTACAGACTTGATACCCTGATATGATTGTTGAGTGGAGATAAGAAAGAAGAAGAGATTCATCCCCAGCAGACACCATAAACAAGCTCTACAGACCTGATACCCTGGTATGATTGTTGAGTGGAGATAAGAAAGAAGAAGAATGTTAGGATGAGGTAAATAGGTGAAGCGACTAGGTATTAGGGGTAGAAGGACGCTAAGAAATGTCGAACCCATCAAAATCCCAACTGGGTGGTACTGTGGGAATAGAATTAATTTTATTGAAGGTAGGTACTGAGTCGTCTGCATTCAAATTGGCTCTTTCCAGATGGCTTTGACTTCTGAATGAATAAAGACCAATTCATTTGATGCATTCCTTTACCTTACCTTCAACTCTCTTAGAGGTATGTTGACTTTCTTTTCTTCATCTTCTTCTTTCTTATCTCCATTCAATCATATCAGGGTATCAGGTTGTGACCTTTAATGGTGTCTGTTTGACAAACACCATAACTGGGTGAAGTAGAATACGTCTGCCTTTGTCATTATGACTGGGAACACTACTCAGTGTCAGGCCGACTTAGCTCTAAAATAAATGGCCGCCTCTGACATGAGGAACAGACGCCATGTGCAGCCGCTCCTAACATGGAGTATATCCTGTATCCCCTTTGTCATTAAGACTGGGATCACTACTCAGTAGCAGGCTGACTTAGCTCCAAAAGAAATGGCCGCCTCTGACATGAGGAACAGACACCATGTGCAGCCTCTCCTAACATGGAGTACAAACGCTGCTCATCCTGTACCCTGGATTAGGAGCCCTTACAGGGTACTATCAGCCGGGCCAGCTGAACCCAGGTTTTTTAACGAGCTTGTTACTGTTCCCACTCCTACTTTTTCATCTGGGCTTGGGACCGGCAAAGGCGGAGTTTGTATTTCTTCTGCTTACAGTAGATCAAGAATATGTGGACGATGTCTGAACAATGAATATTTTGCCAATTACTACATTAATCATTATTGTTTCGAAGATTTTTTCATTATTTTTGTAGAACTAACATTTAGTATATTACACAACTCTCTGATAGTTATTCTTCGATCATGACGGATAGGGTCATCAACCTTGTCTTTGTTTTGTGGTTTGTAATCCAAAGAAGTCTCATCATTTTGGAATATTTTCATCCATCTTTTAACATTGCTTATCTCAATTGTAGTTTCTTTGTTTGCATTTTTCAGCCTTAGACCTAAACCAGGGGTCGGAAAACTGCAGCTCGCGAGTCACATACAGCTCTTTGGATGTGAAGCTCTTTATATAGTTCCATACGTAAATATTATTTATGTGAGTACTATTTATTGTTGGTAAGAAAAATGTGTGGCTCTTTAAAAACTTTGATAATTTATAAATTGTAAATTTTGACTCTTCCGACTCAAAGGTTTGCCGATCCCTGAGCTAGACAGTAAGTAAATAATTGAAATTTAGTAAGCAAATGGTATCCATGTACAAAAAGTTAGTCTTTAGAATAATATTAATCTTTAGTATGATTCGCTGTTTTTATGCATTTCTCAAAAAGGGAAAGTACCCCAGATTGGAAGTAAATATCGTCTTGAAGCTTATAATCCAATGTAGTTTGTGCTAAAATCAGCCCTATCACTTTGGCAAATTCTGTCAAAGTAAGGACAGTAGAAGTTTGATTTATTTGTGAAAATAAACATTTGTGTCTTAATGTCTTCATTCGTTATATATAGATGGCGCGTTGTTGTTTTGCCTAACTCTTCTTGTTAGATTCTACTAAACCATTGCCTTCTTTTTCTGAAGAAGGCCGTTGCCTGAAGATGCAAAATATGGTTGCTGTTTTAGACATGACATGTTGTGAAATCTGGAATTGATCGAGGCGGTACCCCTGCCGAAAGTTTTTATAAATATTTTATTGAGATCAACTTTAAATAGGCAATTCAAATATGTGCGTGTTTTTTCTGGAACCTTTCAATGAATTATGAAAAAAAGAGACATATTCTGAAATCGCGGAAAACTAAAAGTTGCTGATGGCTTGTACTCTCAGTCGGAACAGAAATCAACTAATCGTTGAATTTCAATTATTTGAAAGTGTTTAAGAACTTTTGGGACAAACTTGTATTAACTACAAATATGCAAAACTATTATCTCAAGGCTATTGGTGGGCCTTCTTTCAGGGTGTGCCATTATGAGAAATCAATTTTTAAACAGTAAAATGTTTTGTTTGTTATTATTACAAGTTAACGTGCACTCATGGAAAAAACAAAAGGAAGTTGTACCTTTTAGCATGTATATCGGGATTGAGACAATAACTCTGAAATATATAACAGTGACCTTTATTGAAGACACACGAGATAACCAAGTGTGTATACACTCATTGACAAAACTTGAGGAATTATACCTTCTGGCATGTATATCGGGATTGAGACAATAACTCTGAAAGATATAACAGTGACCTTTATTGAAGACACACGAGATAACCAAGTGTGTATACACTCATTGACAAAACTTGAGGAATTATACCTTCTGGCATGTATATCGGGATTGAGACAATAACTCTGAAAGATATAACAGTGACCTTTATTGAAGACACACGAGATAACCAAATGTGTATACACTCATTGGCAAAACTTGAGGAATTATACCTTCTGGCATGTATATCGGGATTGAGACAATAACTCTGAAAGATATAACAGTGACCTTTATTGAAGACACACGAGATAACCAAGTGTGTATACACTCATTGACAAAACTTGAGGAATTATACCTTCTGGCATGTATATCGGGATTGAGACAATAACTCTGAAAGATATTACAGTGAACTTTATTGAAGACACACGAGATAACCAAGTGTGTATATACACATGGACAAAACTTAAGGAAGTTATACCTTCTAGTATGTATATAGGGATTCAAACAATAGCTCTTAAAGATACACTAATGACAAAACTTAAGGAAGTTGTACCTCAAAGCATTTATATCGAGTTTCAGACAATAACTCGGAAAGATATTACAGTGACCTTTATTGAAGACACACGAGATAACCAAGTGTGAACAAAATTGTCTCTGCCTCCTAAAAAAATAATAATAAGCAGACAACAGGCGACATAGTTTCCACTTTCCTAAGTTTTGCCAATTTGTGTATATTGATACAATTTTTTTATTATGTATAGGTAAATAGTCGTGTTCATAGTTGGTCTTCCTAATATGTATCTCCATGCGTGATGCTTTTGCCGGTCCCAAGCCCGGATGAAAACCAGGGCTCAGCTGGCCACGCTGATAGTACCCTGTAAGGGCTCCTAATCCAGGGATACAGGATTAGCAGCGTTTGTACTCCATGTTAGGAGCGGCTGTACATACGTCTGTTCCTCATGTCAGAGGCGACCATTTCTTTTGGAGCTAAGTCGGCCTGCCACTGAGTAGTGCTTCCAGTCTTAATGACAAAGGCAGACGCAATCTACTTCACCCAGTCATGATGGTTGTCAAGTTTCAAGCTTCACAAGCTTGATACCCTAATATGATTGTTGAGTGGAGATAATAAAGAAGAGACTCATCCCCAGAACAGACACCATCAACAAGCTCTACAGGCTTGATACCCTGATATGATTTTTGAGTGGAGATAAGAAAGAAGAAGAACAATTAGGGTTATCAATAAAATTGTAATAAAATCTAAAAACAATGAGGTCGATATGTGATTTGTAACTGAGGGAAATCAGGAACTATGTTTCTTCCTCAAGAGAAAGCCCTAGGACAAACACTTCTCCTAAAATGAAAGGAGGAAGCTACCGAAATTAGGATTCACTCAGCACAGCGGCACTAAAATCTCATCCTGTCGTATTTCTTCTGGAGTCACATCATAAATGTCTTCCGAAATCTTTCCTCTATCAGAGAATCTTATAGATGCTTGCAAATTTTATAATGGTCTTCATACTTATCACGACCTACCTTTTGCATAGGACCATATTAACAAACTAGAACTACAACTGATAAGGAACCTTAGAGCTAGCTTCCATCATTCTTGGTGCCAAATAGAAAACCCCAAAAAACAGACCCTCCAACTAAACAGAAGGGAGTCGACACTGTTGGCCAGATGGAAATCTGGTCACCTGCGCCCTCTAGTTTATAAAGAGGGAGTCAAAAGCTTCCCCATGTGCACTAGGTACAAAACCGAAGAGGCCACTCCCCAACATATACTAAATTGTATTGGAAAGGACAAAGGATCCCCGTACAGAGATCCAAGAAGAGTTCTTGAACTTCTTTATGAGCACGACCTCCAAGTCTTGTCTAATTTAGACTTATAAAAGGATAAGTAAAAAAAAATAATGTTCTTTATACTTATCATGACCTATTGATAAAACCTATATGCAAATTCGAAACTATTATAAACGCGTATGATTCTTTTTTGTTAATGAAACAATAATTTCAATTGGGAAAATTAGGAAAGACAAACTTCAGGTCGACAAAGAAAGGGCAATAAATATTGTTTCATTTAAAAATAATGAAGGCATATCCTGACCAAAAGCACATTTGCTTTTTAGATGGCAGAGCGCCATCTAGTGGAACAAAAATAGACTAAACGTTTAACTTTCTCCGTGATATTTGGCCAACCCAATTTCTTGATAAATCACGGAGAAAGTTAAACGTTTAGTTTATTTTTGCTCAACTAGATAGCGTTCTGCCATCTAAAAAAGCACATGTGTATTTGGTCAGGATACGAATGAAGACATACGATACTCGTATGTCTTCATTATTTTTAATATAAACACCTGACCTTTTTTTATTTTTTTCTATTGTTTTCTCATTGTTTCGTTTGTAAAAGAGTCATACGCATCTATAATAGTTTCAAATTTTTCACAACAGATGGCGAGCTAATGCATCATAATAAAACCTACAGTTAAATCTGTCTATAGCGCCCCCTCTAAATAGCGCCTTATTTTGGTGAGTCCCAAGAGGGGGCGCTATAGACAGGTTTACCTGTAGTACGATGTGATTTACATTAAAAATGACCTGTCTATAGCACCCTCTCTCTATAGCACCCTATTTTGGTGTGTCCCAAAAGGGGGCGCTATAGACAGGTTTAACTGTAGTACGATGCGATTTACATTAAAAGTGACCTGTCTATAACACCCCCTCTCTATAGCACCCTATTTTGATGAGTCCCAAGAGGGGGCGCTATAGACAGGTTTAACTGTAGTACGATGCGATTAGCAATAAAAGTGACCTGTCTATAGCACCCCCTCTCTATAGTATCCTATTTGGGTGAGTCCCAAGAGGGGGCGCCATAGACAGGTTCAACTGTATTACGATGCGATTTACATTAAAAGTGACCTTTCTATAGTACCCCCCTCTCTATAGCACCCTATTTTGGTGAGTCCCAAGAGAGGCGCTATAGACAGGTTTAACTGTAGTACGATGTGATTTACATTAAAAGTGAACTGTCTATAGCACCCTATTTTGGTAAGTCCCAATAGGGGGCGCTATTGACAGGTTTAACTGTAGTACGATGCGATTTACATTAAAAGTGACCTGTCTATAGTACCCCCTCTCTATAGCACCTTATTTTGGTGAGTCCCAAGAGGGGAGTGCTATAGACAGGTTTAACTGTAGTACGATGCGATTTACATTAAAAGTGACCTGTCTATAGTACCCCCTCTCTATAGCACCCTATATTGGTGAGTCCCAAGAGGGGGTTCTATAGACAGGTTTAACTGTATATGCAAATTAAGAAAATAATTATCTAATGGTAAAGAAGATGATCTTCCCATGTTAATCAAATGATCAGAACAATGGATCTTCAGCCAATTTGTCAGTTCACTATAACAAAAGGATGACGACCCTATCAAAGAGGTAGATGTAGATGATGATGATGATAATCTAGTTGTACATCGATATAATGGAAGATCAGCATTAAGGAAGTAAGATTTAGGTCAGTCGTAAAGAATCAATTCTCTTTAGGCATCAACTCTTTAATTCAGATGTCGAGAGAGGCAGTAATGGCTTTTAGATCATGCTATGATGTAATGAATACTAGCTGCCAATCAAAAAGGCTTGCATCTTCAAATTTCGTTATGGATGAATTCTTTTCAATACAAGAAGTAAGGTAAGAGCTTTGTGACCTAAAATCTTCTGCTATTGTCATTGTTATTCACTTTTTTTAAAGTATCTTACTTGAGATGTCACAAATCCATTTACTAAAACTTAATATACAGTAATAAAGAAGATAGAAAAACGTTTTATTTGTATCTTTTTTTTTTCAAAAAGGTTAAACCTGTCTATTGCGCCCCCTCTTGGGACTCACCAAAATAGGGTGCTATAGAGAGGGGGTTTTATAGACAGGTCACTTTTAATGTAAATCGCATCGTATTACAGTTGAACCTGTCTATAGCCTCCCCTCTTGGGACTCACCAAAATAGGCTGCTACAGAGAGGGGGTTTTATAGAAATGTCACTTTTAATGTAAATCGCATCGTACTACAGTTAAACTTGTCTATAGCGCCCCCTTTTGGGACTCACCAAAATAGGCTGCTATAGAGAGGGGGTTTATAGACAGGTCACTTTTAATGTAAATCGCATCGTACTACAGTTAAACCTGTCTATAGCCTCCCCTCTTGGGACTCACCAAAATAGGGTGCTATAGAGAGGGGGGTTTATAGACAGGTCACTTTTAATGTAAATCGCATCGTACTACAGTTAAACCTGTCTATAGCCTCCCCTCTTGGGACTCACCAAAATAGGGTGCTATAGAGAGGGGGTGTTATAGAGAGGTCACTTTTAATGTAAATCGCATCGTACTACAGTTAAACCTGTCTATAGCCTCCCCTCTTGGGACTCACCAAAATAGGGTGCTATAGAGAGGGGGTTTATAGACAGGTCACTTTTAATGTAAATCGCATCGTACTACAGTTAAACCTGTCTATAGCCTCCCCTCTTGGGACTCACCAAAATAGGGTGCTATAGAGAGGGGGGTTTATAGACAGGTCACTTTTAATGTAAATCGCATCGTACTACAGTTAAACCTGTCTATAGCCTCCCCTCTTGGGACTCACCAAAATAGGGTGCTATAGAGAGGGGGTGTTATAGAGAGGTCACTTTTAATGTAAATCGCATCGTACTACAGTTAAACCTGTCTATAGCGCCCCCTCTTGGGTCTCACCAAAATAGTGCGCTTATAGAGAGGGGGTGCTATAGACAGGTCACTTTTAATATAAATCACATCGTACTACGTATTTAAAATCGGATGCTATAGAGAGGAAGGCGTATTTAGAGGGGGCGCTATAGACAGGTTTAACTGTATTGTAATTCATGTGATTCAAAATTCACATTTTATTTTAAAAATAACACATCTTGGATAGAAAGAATAAATTGAAAATGTTTATTGCATCATATTCGAACGATGAAAACGTTCATCTTTTTCAAAATTTTCTAAAATAAAAAAAGGTTTATTTACATATATTTAAATTAACTATAAGGTTGTCCCAAAAGTTCGTAAACATATTACGATTTATATTTTGCAAGTGTTTAGGAACTTCTGGGACAACCTTGTAAGTCTGAAACTTGGCCCACCTGCTGATTGGCCACTCTTGATATAGAACATCAGAGATTAAATCATTCTTCTCTATAAGAATTCTGTTATAATTTTACCAAAGTTACCAATATTACCAAGGTTGTCCTAAAAGTTCGTAAACACTTGCAAAATATAAATCATAATATGTTTACGAACTTTTGGGACAACCTTATATTCTATTGAAAAAAATTGAATTAATCTTTATACAAAATCTATCTTCAGACAATTCAATATGAATAGAACAAATTTTCTTACAATTTAAAAAACTTTTAGAAAAAAGACGAACATTCTAATTGTCTATCATTCATTAAAAAACGCAGTTTATTCTTTCTATTCATAATGTCTTTTTTTGTAATTTGAATTAGCATATTTGTTAATTATTTAATTTCATTAATTTTGCAAGAAGCTTATATATAATTCATGAAAGTTGCAAAGTAGACCAGTTCGTCTGTGTGGAATCACTCAGTCAAAAAAGTCTCATCTTTTGTTCAGCTAATTGTTCCTATGGCTGAAAGAGGTTTGACACTACCACCTGTTGACAACCGGTTTAACCTACAAGTTTTGAAGAAGACCTTTCTTCACTTTCTTTCTTGATTCTTTAATGGACATAGTTTTTTTTTTTTAGGTTGGTAATCCTTTATTGCTATCTCTTCTGAACAAGTGGACTGTTCAATTTACAGCTTGATGCGCTTCCAATGTGATTCCTCTTTGCGTTGAATCTGATCTTGTTATTGGTCTTCATACAGATTCAGTGGAGAATGATCCTATTCTGCTGATCCTTTTAGGTCAACTTCATCTTTATCTTGAAGGTCTTGTAAGATGATATCTCAAATGTTCTTTTAATTGAAGATACTTGGGCCAGTAAATCTTTTTTTATTTTCTCGATGTTTCGACAAAAATCTTTTGTCCTCGTCAGAAGCGAACAAAAATCAAAACATTTGGATAAGCGTTAAAGCGTTAGGCTTAAGCGTTTTAACGCTTTGCCAAATGTTTTGATTTTTGTTCGCTTCTGATGAGGACGCAAAATTTTTGTCGAAACGTCGATATAATAAAAAAAAATTTACTGGCCCAAGTATCTTCAATTTAAAGAACTATGAATTCCGGCCAGGCAGCCTCTATCTTTACAATCTCAAATTTTTGATATTAAAAAAGGATTTTTGTCTCAATCCGATCGTCAACAAATATATAACTGGATGAATGCTATGATGTTTGATCAAGGTCTTTGGTTTATATAAATTCTACAAGACCGCAGTCAGTGTTCGGAGGAGATTAATAGAATCGCCGAATGTCGTGGTCCACTAGAAGACTAGAACGTGGCTGATTCCATACTAGCTTTTTCAGTGATACGCTAACAATGACGTATGCACGAAGGAGCGTGTGGCCACTGGACATGTGTCGGACCTGGAGGCTGTTGTTGGGTGCTGTGCTGCCTGGAGTACAGGAGCTCCATTTATGATACCTTCCTGCGGTGAATCTGTGGTGAAAACCCGGGTTCGATTCCCTGCGTGTGCATTTTTTTTTGGGGGGAGGGGGGGGGGGGGGGGGGCTCGAAAATCATACACTCTGGTTAGTAGTCCGTTAAACCATCTTCTCTCTTTAGAGAAGTGAGACATTGTTTGTTCTCATATTTAAATGATTTAACTCTCTTACATCAGCAACTTTGTCTATATAAATTTTATGAACTCTGTCGAATAATACATGCAAATATTTAATTCTAAGTTTAAATTTGTTTATTGTTTTTGTTTGTTTCTTCTGTATAATAGGCGCAAATATAAGGTTGTCCCAAAAGTTCGTAAACATATTATGATTTATATTTTGCAAGTGTTTACGAACTTTTGGGACAACCTTGTGATTCTGAAACTTGGTAAAATTATAACAGGATTCTTATAGAAGAATGATATAATCTCTGATGTTCTATATCAAGGGTGGCCAATCAGCAGGTGGGCAAAATATAAATCATAATATGTTTAAGAACTTTTGGGACAACCTTGTATTTAATTCAAAGTTTTAATCTGTTTGTTTGTTGTTTTGTTTGTTTCCTCTGTAATAGGCGCTAATATTTTAATATCGTGCCTGGTTGATTATTAAAATTTAAAAAATACAACATTTTACTGTTATCCGTCAATCAATTTAAGCATTATTACGTTCCCCAAGCTAGTGCACATTGCTGCTGCTGTGATAGAGATGTATGGAAACAACTGAGGCTCTTCATTGGAAACGACAACAACAGAAAATTGACCCAGAACAGCAGATTTACACACCCAAGAACATTACGACTGCTGTGATAGAGATGTATGGAGACATCTGAGGCTCTTCATTAGACACGATAACAACAGAAAATTGACCCAGAACAGCAGATTTACACACCCAAGAACATAGCGACTGCTGTGATAGAGATGTATGGAGACATCTGAGGCACTTCATTGGACACGACAACAACAACAACATTATTACGTTTCAAGTTTCTTGGATAATAATGTTGTGGAAATATTAAATAACATTGGCTTCCTGTGACTTGTTAGATATAAAGATTCCTATACTTTACAAAGAAACATTTCTCTACTTATTAGAACTACCAATGACCAGTCTATATAGTTAGATTATGTAAGAATAAGAAATTCTGTACTCTATTCTCACTATAGCATTTCCATACATCAACTACTATGGATCTTAACTCAACGATGATATCCTAATGACTGTAAAGCGGCGCGTTGCCTAAGTGAGAATTCCTTTTCCATTATTTAATTTTTTGCTTATCCCTAGTACACGTGGTACAGGCCATGATATGGTGGGTAGAAATTGGTGACTGCTTTTACTGTAAGCGCACCACATGTCTACACATGTGAAAAGCAGTTCGACTTTACACTTATAAATATGCTATATCCCTGTTTGGTTACTTGCATTCGCTGGTGGGGTTAGACTTTTGCTAGAATCGGAGGCCATTGGAGCATTTTTTTTCAAATCAGAAAAAAAGTGCCTAATGCGGGAATCGAACCTGGGTCGTAGCGGGCGAAAACCAACGGTTTGGACCATCCTTTCACCGATCCCCTCCCCCTCTGACGTCACCAATATGATATAAGCTGGGTGGCTCTGAGATCAGACAGACAGGCACCAACAGGGTAGGAGAGAAGCTAGGTCGCCATAGTGCCCGATTGACCAGAGCTGTCCCAGGACTCCCCCTTAGTCCATCTTAACCTTCCCGGGTGCTGCTCCTTAAACTGAGGTAACCATGTTCCTATATGTGTGGTCTTCTGTCTTCACGCTAATGCGCCTTCAGTTTCGGGCCTATGACTGCATGTTGGATGAGAAGCCTACTGTAACGTTGTAGTTTCACTAATTTTATTACAACATATATATTGTAAAATGGATGACAAGGCAAAGATTTCAGAGTAAAGTTGGGGGAAGATGTGTGAGGGATGGCCATCTATTGTCGAGGAGGAGGGGAGGCGCCAAAAACAGCATTACTGTGTGGGGGAGGACAGAGTCTGGTCACATCTGTGGCAAATAGAAGACGTAGTGAGTTGCCTTCGGGCGTGTGGATGATCCTACAAGACGGTACCAGGAGAGACTGACATCGGAGCGGCCTACAAGACGGTGCAGTCCAGTCTGTACAGTGTGGAGCGGAACACAAGAGTGACATTCACAGCACCAAGGATTCTTCTGACGGGAATGTTAAAGACAAGTCCCACTTATTGTATTCATTCTGTTTAGTGCAACGTATAATAAAGCGCTAACTTTAGCTGCATCTCTTCAAACTCACATGTGTATCTTTGTGGCATCCTGATTAGACAAAGAACACGGAAAACGTCTGGGTACGACGTAACAATATATAAGACATAATCTAAGATAATGCGTGATTACAATATACTAGGTGTACTCTCTTAAGTTCAGTGCCACGTATAATAAAGCGATAACTTTAGCTGCATCCCTTCAATCTCACATGTGTATCTTTGTGGCATCCTGATTAGACAAAGAACAACGTCTGGGTACGACGTAACAATATATAAGACATAATCTAAGATAATGCGAGATTACAATATACTAGGTGTACTCTTCTAAACTTAATATAGAATACAAATTTGGAAATTCAGTTCAATCTCAACCTTGCCTTCATAGATTTCCAAACTAAGGTCACCACTTCCGCACTAGAATGACACGCGACTCTAGACGTCGTTGTTCGGAATGGAGGTCGCACAATAGATTCAGCAAGTCCTTGCTGGGGACAATGCCATTCTAATTGTCGAAGTACTGGCTCGAATTGTGTGTTGTTAGACAGCTTGGTTCTGAACCCCAAGTCCACTATATGAACAGATATAGTCCATAGTACTATAGGATGAATCCCCAGATATCATTTCTAAGCAGTTACTGTAGCAAAGTATATATTGTTTTATTAACAGAGTATCAATTTTGATGTTTAAACATTTTATTAATCTGTAAACTTCCCTCATTGCTTATTTTGTATTTATCATTCATAGTTTGTTCTTGTCTTAAATAAATTGCTATGTCATCCTGAAGTTTGTCTTTCCTAATTTTCCATTTAGCATTTTGGTGGAGATGCTGGGTAAATTAGGGAAGACAAACTGAAGTTATCCGTGAAGACCCCGAGGCCATAGTGCTGTGATCTACATTTTCAGAGACTGGCTCCAGCATTCCACCGCCGTGTCAAAGCCAAGACTTCCCTTCAAGACGACGATGTCCCTATAGATGATACGACGACAAAGCCGCTCTTCACGCCGCAAGAAATAGGACACAAAGGTACTAGGGACAAAGTTCCAAGACTTCAATGAAATCCTTGGCAGAAGCACGTCAGATCCATGTCAGTAACTACATTAATTGCAAGCTGTGGGTCACATCTCTCATAGGGAAGGAGCTATGTAACAAAATATTTATTATTTTATTAACAGAGTATCATTTTTATGTTCATATTTTGATACTCTGTAAACTTCCCTCATTGCTTATCTTTTATTTTATCAATTATAGTTTGTTCTGGCCTTAAATAAATTGCTGTGTCATCCTGAAGTTTGTCTTTCCTAATTTTCCACCCGCAATATAAAAGATAAAAGCGAAAAGTTTGTTTTTTAAAGCAATAACGTTCCGTATATATTGTTGTTTCTTTTCCCTTTGTGTGAAGATTAAACGAATTCCGTGTCTGATCTCATGTAATGGGGTGTGAGGGGTGCAGATTTCGTTGATCATGGTACAATTTGGTGAAGTCTGACTTTGCTTGTAATTTGAGACTGTTACTAATATGAAAGCAGACTCCTTTGCTGCTGACTCTAACATGACCTTCCATACACACACACAACATATATATATATATTGGCAAATAAATATTTTATTCAATCCAATATATGCCTTTTTATTATCTAATATATATATCGTAATTTAAACAATGTGATATGTAAGTAATAAAGTATGACGTCTTTTCTAGTCGTCTCAAAGTGACACCAGCTTGCCACCGGACACCCGGGGGATCCAGAGAACGACAAAAAAGGGGCGTTGGTCCGGATGTTGACAGTTAGTTATGTTATAGTGGATATTTCTGACAGGCCCGCTCAGTACTAGGTTGGTTGTCATCTCACGGCGGCCCTCGTGGCTGCCGTTTTGGCTCCTCTCTGCCTCCGCGGCTTCATGCAGGACGCCGAGCTTTCCTCAGTTGATCCTCAACTCTCCACTGGTCCTGGTGCCACGTGAGACGTACTAGGAGAGCGTCTTTTGATCCCAAACTTTGTCTTTACTGTCCCATGCGGACTTCCCACTCTGCACGCCTTGCCACTCAACCTCGACTGCTTCCAACTCACTTGTTGGCTTACCCGGGTTTACGACATATATATATGAGCTATATGATATAAAAATTATATTTTTTCATTAGATCTTTGCGAATTCTGGGTTATTTCTACATCTTCCCATCTCAATCGTATACTTTCCTTAAACTTTCAATTTATCATAGCATCATCATATCATCTAATCCAAACCTGTCATTTGTCTGAGCACCCAACGATCATCATTAGCTTCAATTAGAAATGCTAATCTTTCAGCCAAGTCATAATCTAACTTTCACAATCACCAAAGTACTAAAAGGTTGTTTCAAAAGTTGATGTTTTTCTTAAAACGTTGTTCTTCTTATTACTTGGCGAATAATATTATTACAGCGAATACATTATAATATATAATAAAATTACTTTATACATAAATATAAAGACATTATACATAACGGCGAATACTATTATTACGGCGAATACATAATAATACATATAACAATTACTTTATACATAATACAATTACTTTATACATAATACAAAGGCATTATACATAACGGCGAATACATAATACAATTACTTTATACATAATACAAAGACATTATACATACAACAAATAATATTGGTATTTCAAATTTCTATAAGTGTTTACAAACTTTTTGGACAACCTTGTAATTAAAAGAAAGTCAATTTTTGCATGACAACTCTATTCTTTTCCTAACGTATTTCCAAGAAAGGCAGAAGATGGATCACAGGCTGTCAATTCCTAGCGCTGCCATCGTTTCTTATTTATTAGTATGGAAATAAGGCCAGTGTCCCCTACGCTTGCATAGAGGACGTTGAAGCCTACAGGTATGCAAATTAAAGAAGGTGGAGGTCTCTTGATGCATCGTTCCTGATATAATTGGAAGATGTTTCGCCCGAGTAGGTGAATGAAACAAGTTACCCTTTATGGATAACCCTGTTTGGTATGTCACTTTATTCAAATTGGATCGGATCTATGGATGCATTTTTAAGTATCCATGTTTTTACCTATCTATACTTGGTTATCTCTATGTCTTTGATAAAGGTCACTGTAATATCTTTCAGAGTTATTGTCTGAATCTCGATATACATGTTAAAAGGCACAACTTCCTTAAGTTTTGTCCATGAGTGTATACACACTTGGTTATCTCGTGTGTCTTCAATAAAGGTCACTGTAATATATTTCAGAGTTATTGTCTGAATCCCGAAATACATGCTAAAAGATACAATTTTCTTTAGTTTTGTCCATGGGGGTATGCTCCTTCAACTGTTTATAGACAGTGTTGTTGTTGTTTCCTTTCCTCTTGTGTAAAGATTACACCAATTACATGAGTCCATGCTCCTCCAGCTGTTTATAGACAGTATTTTTGTTGTTTCTTATCCCCTTGTATAAAGATTACACAAGTTCCATGAGTCCATGCTCCTCCAGCTGTTTATAGACAGTGTTGTTGTTGTTTCTTATCCCCTTGTATAAAGATTACACAAATTCCATGAGTCCATGCTCCTCCAGCTGTTTATAGACAGTGTTATTGTTGTGTCTTATCCCTTGGGTAAAGATTACACGAATTCCATGGATTCATGCTCCTCCAGCAGTTTATGTACAGTGTTTTTGTTGTTTCTTATCCCCTTGTGTATAGGTTACACCAATTCCATGAGTCCATGCTCTTCTAGCTGTTTATAGACAGTGTTGTTGTTGTTTCTTATACCTTTGTGTAAAGATTACACCAATTCCATGAGTTCATGCTCCTCGAGCTGTTTTATGATAAACAGCGGCCTCTCCCAAAGGTCCTGTACATCTAATACAAGCCAAAATGTGTTCTGAAACTGCAGGTGCCGAACTACATTTTGACAAGTGGGGTAGATTGTAAAAAGAATAATTATTCACACAACTTATATTTGTTATACAATTATAACCTTGAGTTCTACTTGTGGCTTTATTCAAATTGGTTTGAATATATAGATGACCTTGTGTCCAGTATGGGTGTTAAATTAGGTCAGGTGACCTTCAACACTGCTAATCAGTTCTATATTAAAATTAGATCAACTATAGGGTTGTTCTTTTTCCCTATAGTTGTTCTTTCAAACAGTATCATTGGGGTTATATAATGTCAATTTTGGACGGATGATGGTATTAATATAACAAAAGAGACACCTCTTCCTTCAAATCGGGATTGAGACAATAACTCTGAAAGATATTACAGTGACCTTTATTGAAGACATACGAGATAACCAAGTGTGTATACACCCATGGACAGTACTTAAGGAAGTTGTACCTTTTAGCATGTATATCGGGATTGAGACAATAACTCTGAAATATATTACAGTGACCTTTATTGAAGACACACGAGATAACCAAGTGTGTATACACTCATGGACAAAACTTAAGGAAGTTGTACCTTTTAGCATGTATATCGGGATTGAGACAATAACTCTGAAAGATATTACAGTGACCTTCATTGAAGACATACGAGATAACCAAGTGTGTATACACTCATGGACAAAACTTAAGGAAGTTGTACCTTTCAGCATGTATATCGGGATTGAGACAATAACTCTGAAAGATATTACAGTGACCTTTATTGAAGACACACGAGATAACCAAGTGTGTATACACTCATGGACAAAACTTAAGGAAGTTGTACCTTTCAGCATGTATATCGGGATTGAGACAATAACTCTGAAAGATATTACAGTGACCTTTATTGAAGACACACGAGATAACTAAGTGTGAACAACCTCCATCTCCTTCAGAGAAGAAGAAAACAGACGATATAAAAGAATTTACACCTACTTAAGTTTTATCCGTGAGTGTATTTAATGCCTCATTGTAGATGCATAAAGCCTTTTGATAGAGATAAACTTCATATAGATATAAATGACTTGTTTTCTTTACACATTCAACATTTTCCAGAAAATAATGGGGTAAAATGATATGAAATAGAGAGAAAATTTGGGAAATTCAGGTCGTATATTCATGAGTTTTATTTATTTTGGGATGAAACAATCCAAGAAACTTTTTGTATCTTCTTTGGTTACAGTATTCAACAAAGTAGAAAACATCCATGAAGCTGAAAAATATCTTTGTGATCAATTTTATCTTTTGGTTCAATGTTCATTTCGAATCTACCTTCATTTTTCTCTTATAAGATTGTACTAAAGTTTGTTTTTTTCTTTAGACGTTGTTTTTCTTATTATTTGGCGAATAAAATTATTACGGCGAATACATAAAAATACATATTACAATTACTTTATACATTTTATAAAGACATTATACATAACGGCGAATAATATTATTACGGCGAATACATAATATAATAGATAATACAATTAATATATACATAATACAAAGACATTATACATAACGGCAAATACATAAAAATGCATAATGCAATTACTTTATACACAATACAAAGACATTATACATAAGGGCGAATTATATTGTTATTCCAATTCTTTTGCAAATGTGTTACGAACTTTTGGGACACCCTTTGAATTTCTTATCCCTTACTCCAATGATTAAACAATGATCTGTTAGCATCTCAATGGTTTAAACTGTATAATTCCATGTCCTTCCTTTAGATATTCTTTAGGTCAGAAAACGTCCAATTGGGTAAAAAGCTCTCTCTCTCTATGGTCGGGTTATATATGCCCAGAAGACCTCTTCAAGCGAAGCCACAACAATGAGGAAGTCTTGAGTTCCCAGGCGAAAAAAAATCCAAAAGAAAAAAACGCGTCGAAAGTCGTTCTTAATTGTTTTAAATTTTCCTCTTAATCAAGCGTTCCATAGGTTGCCTCACATAGCAACAAGCACGGTTACTCTTTCTTACCTTGACTCTATACTGGATGGTTGGCTTGATGCTTCTACGTTGGCTTTCCCTGAATGGTTGAAAGGTTTTCTCACTATGTACTAAGTGTCAACCTACAACCCCAAATCTATTATTGATTGTATTGACTTATCCATTGATGAGCTCTACCTATCCCCAGCACAGACACCATCAACAAGCTCTACAGACTTGATACCCTGATATGATTGTTGAGTAGAGATAAGAAAGGAGAAGAGACTCATCCCCAGCACAGACACCATCAACAAGCTCTACAGACTTGATACCCTGATATGATTGTTGAGTAGAGATAAGAAAGAAGAAGAGACTCATCCCCAGCACAGACACCATCAACAAGCTCTACAGACTTGATACCCTGATATGATTGTTGAGTAGAGATAAGAAAGAAGAAGAGGATCATCCCCACCATCAACAAGCTCTACAGGCTTGATACCCTGATATGATTGTTGAGTGGAGATAAGAAAGAAGAAGAGACCCATCCCCAGCGCAGACACCATGAGCAAACTCTACAGGCTCGATACCCTGATATGAATGTTGAGTGGAGATAAGAAAGAAGAAGAGACTCATCCCCAGCACAGACATCATCAACAAGCTCTATAGGCTTGATACCCTGATATGATTGTTGAGTGGAGATAAGAAAGAAGAAGAGACACATCCCCAGTACAGACACCATCAACAAGCTCTACAGACATGATACCCTGATATGATTGTTGAGTGGAGATAAGAAAGAAGAAGAGACTCATCCCCAGTACAGACACCATCAACAATCTCTACAGACTTGATACCCTGATATGATTGTTGAGTGGAGATAAGAAAGAAGAAGGAAGAAAATTGGTACAGAGCAAGAGGGACAAGCACCAATTCTGTTCTCCCAAGAGAACAATAGTCTTTGATTTCCAGACTGAAGTCTGGTCATCTAGGGACAATGACTTTCCAGAAAGGTTGCAGGGTTAACCCACTATTTACTAAGTGTCAACCTGCAACCCCAAACCACATAATTCACTGTATTGACTCATCCATTGATGAACTCTACTCATCCCCAGCAGACACCATCAACAAGCTCTACAAGCTTGATACCTTGTACAGTAACTTTCCTATTAGCTTTTACGTTGACTTTCCAGAATGCTCTCTCTCGCAAGGTTTTCTCACTATGTACCAAGTTCATGGAATGGTAAATGCGGTTAATTCTAGATATATAAGACACGGGATCACACACACAAACCCCGTATTGGACATTCTTATTTTCTGAAGTGAAAAATGTTTCAATGGACCCCGATTATTGAGAAAGACCAACCCCACCAGCGAGTGCAAGTAACCAAACGGGACTCTGGCACATTTGTAAGTGCAAAAGTCAAACTGCTTCTCACACGTGTAGACATTTGGTGTATTTATAGTAAAAGCAGTCGCTAACTACCCACCATGATTATAATGGCCTGTACAATGTATAGACATGTGGTGTACTTACAGTAAAAGCAGTCGCTAACTACCCGCCATGATTATAATGGCCTGTACCATGTGTAGACAAGTGGTGTACTTACAGTAAAAGCAGTCGCTAACTACCCACCATGATTATAATGGCCTGTACCACGTGAAGACATGTGACAATTAAAAAACAGACTTTATTGACGATCTAGTCAATAATTACACTCAATCAAGAGTTAGGGAAAATTTACAGATTAGGGGGGGGGAGCATTTCGCTGAGTATGCGTAGGACCTCACGCACAAAGGGATCTGAGTTTCGAGCGCACTTTCGAGAGGTTCTCTATCCTCGGGGAAAATAATCGCCTCCACGATGTCACCCTCTGTGACTCCTATGTTGGACAAGGGCTCCGAGAAGCGCTCACGGCTCAACGCATAAATAATATCGTTTGCCTGGTCGTAGCAGGCATCTATGAATTGGGTAGACAGAGGAGGTGGAGGTGTCGCGATGTCCGGCGACGTTCTTTCCCCGTGGAGAGCGGGTGATGTTGTCTCATCAGGCCGAGGCGCAGGCGGTGGAGGTGTAGGCACTGCGGCTGGTGTTGTCCTCAGCTCAGCTTTTACCTGTCCGAGGACTTTGTAAAGATTGCTGGCTGCTCCGGGCCTCAGATCCAAGATTTGCCCGATTAGGCCGGCGAGGGCGTCGCACTGCGGAGGCGACAGGAGGGGTCCTTTCCTCTGCGCCTTGGTCCTCGAGGAGAGGAGGTCTAAGACCTCCTCCCGCCCAAGACCAAGGGCGTCCGTCCCAGCGAAGGATACGCTGGGGTGCCTCTCGATGAACGCATCGAGGTCGACTCTCGTTGCGTTCTTTGCTAATGACGTGGAGGACGCAGAGGTCTCCTCCACGATGGACATCTCCACGTCCGGTGTTGGGGCCGCAGGTCCGAGGGTCTTCTGGGCGGGCAGAGGGTCACGCGGGGCAACGAAGTCCGGCCGAGCGGGAGGCGGCTCTGGATGTTGTGAATTGGCCGAGCGAGGGCCCACGGAACCCTCAGGCGCCTGCAGGGACGGAGCAGAGATCACAGGTGGAGGGGAAGAAGGCGTCTCCTCCATAGGTAAGGCTGGAGCCGCTGGTGGAGATGGCCGAGGTGCGGATGGATGGAGCACAGCTCGGGCCATGGGAGGAGCGCGCTGAGGCGGTGCAGAGGTGGTCGGTGGTGGGACGCCAGCAGGAGTGGTTGGTGGGGCCATTCTGGTGTTGTTGGCCAGCCCTGCAAGCAGGGGGCAGATGGCCCTCCGATGCCCTTGTCCGTGGCACCTGGAACACCTGATGCCTGAGGATAGGTACGCAGGCCAGGCTTGGCCTTTGATGTTGATGTCGAGGCGGGTTGGAAGCCTCTCGATGGTGATCCCCTCATGCAGGGTGATGAAGACGTCACGCCGGCCATCGACGTAGACGTAGGGGCCCGCCTTCATCTGCTTAGGGGCGATGGACGTAACCCGCCCATATGGAGAGAGGGCGGTGATGACAGCAGAGTCCGCCACAAAGAAGGGGAGGTTACCCACTGTAATCCTTTCCGCTCTTTTGCGGAAAGGGAATGCCCTGAGGAGTGTTCCCTCAACATCGAGGCCCTCACTTATGAGGCGCTCGGCCAGGCCTCTGTTGGTTAGTCCCAGTAGCTGGTGGCCGTTCACCTTGGTGATCTGGATGACTCCGGCGGTTCCTCCGAGTTTCCTATCCAAAGCCCTAAGGTAGTGGAAGGGCTCAAGTTCGGGGCTGTGTTCGATGTACACACAGTGTTCCTCGGAAGAGGACGCCTGCCACGCCCTGGCATCCGCGATGTGAGCCCTGGTGGCCCTGATTTCTTGGGCTCGGGGCACTGATCCCGCCGATGATTGAGGTCGGCGAATGGTCCTGGAAGCTCCGGCATTGGAGGAGGGTGCAGCCGTCGTAGGTGAATTCCCCGAGCCACGGCGCCTCTTCCTACCCTGGACGAGGGTAAATCCTTCCTCAGCTCCAGGATTCACCTCTTCTGTGATGTCAGCCCAGTTTCCCCGGACTTGAGCAGCGGCGTTAGAAGTTGGAATAGCCGCAAGAGAGAGAGAGGTCGACAGGCGCGGCAGAATTTGCATCCTGGCCGCCGGCGGGCGGATTTACATAGTTTTGATTTTTACTCAAAACAATTGGAATTTCGTTCTGCAAATCTTGATTTGCGGATAATTCTGCACATGGTTGTGCAAGTGAGCCGTGCCTTACAGGCTTTTGCTCGGCTTTTGACGGGCTTTCAGCCCGTATAAAATTTGTCGCCATCCGCGACACTTTTCGCCCGCCAGAGGCGAAAAACTCAGGAGCACGCGCGACGCGTGGCCGCACGGCCGAGTGTAGACATGTGACAATGACAATGAAACAGATTTTATTGACCATTCAGTCAATGGTACACTCAATTCAGTGGGGGGGAAAAAAATTACAATTATTTACAATAGTTTCATCAGCGGCACAACATTGACCTAAAGTCCGACAATTGGTCGAGAGCAGATTGATCACCGCCTCGAGCACGCTCGATGACAGAGCCCAAGAAGTTCGCAAGGATGCTCCTTTGGTTTGGATGTGCGCCGAGAATATCACTCCGTTCTTCTCCGGAATGCAGAGCCGCACGAATGATTTGTTCCGGTCTGGTCCAACCAAGTAAGGGTATCAGGAAGGTCTTATAGTTCAATTCCTTGAACAGGTCGAGGAGCCACCTCTCACGGGCCTCGTCTGTCATCTTGACTGGCAGTGGAGGCGGATATGCCACTTCAGCTGGTGCTGACTCCTCCCCTTGAGGAGCGGGCGGCTCCGTCTCAGCAGGCCGAGGCGCAGGCAGTGGGGGTGTTGGAGGCACTGCTGGTGTTGTCCTGAGCTCAGCCCTGACTTGTCCGAGGACCTTGTAAAGGTTGCTGGCTGCTCCGGGCCTTAGATCTAAGATTTGCCCGATCAGGCCGGCGAGGGCGTCGCACTGCGGAGGCGACAGGAGGGGTCCTTTCCTCTGTGCCTTGGTCCTCGAGGAGAGGAGGTCCAGGACCTCCTCCCGCCCAAGACCAAGGGCGTCCGTCTTAGCGAAGGATACGCTGGGGTGCCCCTCGATGAACGCATCGAGGTCGACTCTCGTTGCGTTTTTTGCCGATGACGTGGAGGACGCAAAGGTCTCCTCCACGATGGACATCTCCACGTCCGGTGTTGGGGCCGCAGGCTCGCGACTCCCAGGTGTTCGCAGGGACGGAGCAGGGGTCACTGGTGGAGGGGCAGGAGGCGTCTCCTCCATAGGAAAGGCTGGGGCCGCTGGTGGAGATGGCCGAGGTGCGGATGAGTGGAGCGCAGCTCGGGCCACGGGAGGAGCGCTGCAAACCTCCATGGCTGGATTGGAGGGTGTCGGCGCAGGAGGCTGGGCTGCTGACCGCTGAGGAGGTGCAGGGGTGGTCGGTGGTGGGACGCCAGCAGGAGTGGTCGGTGGGGCCATTCTGGTGTTGTTGGCCAGCCCTGCAAGCAGGGGGCAGATGGCCCTCCGATGCCCTTGTCCGTGGCACCTGGAACACCTGATGCCCGAGGACAGGTACGCAGGCCAGGCCTCGCCTTTGATGTTGATGTCGAGGCGGGTTGGAAGCCTCTCGATGGTGATCCCCTCATGTAGGGTGATGAAGACGTCTCGCCGGCCATCGACGTAGACGTAGGGGCCCGCCTTCATCTGCTTAGGGGCGATGGACGTGACCCGCCCATATGGAGAGAGGGCGTTGATGACAGCGGAGTCTCCTATAAATAAGGGGAGGTTACCCACTGTAATCCTTTCCGCTCTTTTGCGGAAAGGGAATGCCCTGAGGAGTGTTCCCTCAACCTCGAGGCCCTCACTTATGAGGCGCTCGGCCAGGCCTCTGTTGGTCAGTCCCAGGAGCTGGTGGCCGTTCACCTTGGTGATCTGGATGACTCCGGCAGTTCCTCCGAGCATCCTATCCAGTGCCCTAAGGTAGTGGAAGGGCTCCAGTTCGGGGCTGTGTTCGATGTAAACACAGTGTTCCTCGGAGGAGGACGCCTGCCGCGCCCTGGCTTCCGCGATGTGTGCTCTGGTGACCCTGATTTCTTGGGCCCGCGGCACCGAACTCGCCGATGGTTGAGGTCGGCGAATGGTCCTGGAACCTCCGGCATTGGAGGATGGTGCAGCTGCCGTAGGCGAATTTGCCGAGCCACGGCGCCTCTTCCTACCCTGGACGAGGGTAAATCCTTCCTCAGCTCCAGGATTCACCTCTTCTGTGATGTCAGCCCAGTTTCTCAGGACTTGAGCAGCGGCGTTAGAAGTTGGAATAGCCGCAAGAGAGGTCGACCGGCGCGGCAGAATTTGCATCCTGGCTGCCGGCGGGCGGATTTACATAGTTATGATTTTCTTTTGAATTCATCGAGGAATTGGTCTGCAAAACGTTTTTTGCTGTTATTTCCGCACTGGGCTGTGCTTTAGAGCCGAGCCTTACAGGCTTTTCTTCGGCTTTTGACGGGCTTTCAGCCCATACCATATTTGTCGCCATCCGCGACACTTTTCGCCCGCCAGAGGCGAAAAACTCAGGAGCTCGCGCGACGCATGGCCGCACGGCCGAGTGTAGACATGTGGTGTACTTACAGTAAAAACAGTCGCTAACTACCCACCATGATTATAATGGCCTGTGCCATGTGAAGACATGTGGTGTACTTACAGTAAAAACAGTCGCTAACTACCCATAATGATTATCACGGCCTGTACAACGTGTACTAGGGATAATAATAAAAAGATACTTACTAAAAAGAACTTATTTACCTAACCAACATTTTAAATAATATATAGCTTTTCCCTTCTCCCCCATCTCAAGAGTTGAGAAATGTTCACACACAACCTTCGCTCCCCAACTTTTTGACGTCTTTATAAATTACAAAGATTTGAAATATGATATATAAATCATAGCAGAAGATTGTAGCAATCGATGATGCCACGCGTCACCTTTCGAAATCGACTATGTACAGTAGAACTACCTCTCTGTAAAGGACAACACCTAGTTACAGAGTCAAAGTGTCCTTTAGGGAGAACAGCTACAGTAGAACTACCTCTCTGTAAAGGACAACACCTAGTCACAGAGTCAAAGTGTCCTTTAGGGAGAACAGCTACAGTAGAACTACCTCTCTGTAAAGGACAACACCTAGTCACAGAGTCAAAGTGTCCTTTAGGGAGAGCAGCTACAGTAGAACTACCTCCCTGTAAAGGACAACACCTAGTTACAGAGCCAAAACGTCCTTTAGGGAGAGCAGCTACAGTAGAACTACCTCGCTGTAAAGGACAACATCTAGTTACAGAGTCAAAGTGTCCTTTAGGGAGAGCAGCTACAGTAGAACTACCTCTCTGCAAAGGACAACACCTAGTTACAGAGCCAAAATGTCCTTTAGGGAGAGCAGCTACAGTAGAACTACCTCTCTGTAAAGGACAACACCTAGTTACAGAGCCAATGTGTCCTTTAGGGAGAGCAACTACAGTAGCAACTACAGTAGAACTACCTCTCCGAGAAGGACAACACCTAGTTACAGAGCTAAAGTGTCCTTTAGGGAGAGCAGCTACAGTAAAACTACCTCTCTGTAAAGGTCAACTCCTAGTTACAGAGCCAAAGTGTCTTTTGGGGAGAGATGTTCTCTTTCCGGAGAGTTGCTAAATTATAAAAATGGTAATTTTACAAATTATAACTGTCCTTTATAGAGAGGTGTCCGCTAAAGGGGGAGTGTCTACTGTATTTTTAAAAGATTTGACTATAAAAAAGTCCCATGTGTGTTGCGTTAAATTATTAATAAAAATTATATAAGAAATAATTAACATGAAATGTTAAAAAACAGTACAAAAGTGAATTCGTACTTGGATCAGGTAGATAAATTAAGAAAAAAAGGCATTTCCTGGTCGTGTAACTGAAAGTTGCTGATGGCTTGCGCCATCTATCGGAATAAATATAAACTAATCGTTGATTTTTAATTATTTCAGAATTGGCCAAATATCTTTTCTTGGTATATCAAGAAATTGGGTTGGCCAAATATCAGGGAACAGGTTAATTCAATGTTTAGTTGATTTCTGCTCCACTAGATGGCGCTCTGCCTTCTAAAATGCATATGTGCTCCAGGTTAGGATATACCTTTTTCATTTTTTATATAAATCTATTTATTCTTTCATATAATCTTATTCATATATAGTGAACAGTCTGATGCACGCCCACACATGCCAATAACACATTTTCAATTATTACTGTACAAAGTTGATCTTCATATTGTACATAGAAGTACACCCATACCTCGCTTTGCGTCAGGGTTAAGTTCCAAAAAAACACGACGCAAAGTGAAAATATATGAAGGCGCAATCAAAAACAAAGGTATTGCCATATTTTAGGAAAAAAATTCAAAAAAAAATATTAAAGACTCGAATCCAAAACAACGCAACTTCGAAAATCTAACGACACACAGTGAAAATCAGTAAAAATTAAGCAGCGACGCAACTTCGAAAAAAATGCAAAATGAAACAACGCAAAGCGAGGTATTGGTGTATATGCCGTTTGAAAAAGCAGAAATTTGTATCGAGAGCTTGCGAAATCAAAATTGAAAGAAACTCATTACCTTAATTTTATTTATTCTTTTTTTTTTAAATATATATTTAGTAATTTATTTTATATTTAACCTTATATAATCTTATATGAACAATTAATAAATCAGTTTCAATCTCTCTTTATATATATATGTTATATAAAGGTATTATTTAAAATGTTATTTTATCCATATATATATAAAAATGAATGTATGTGTGTGTGTGGGGTGTGTGTGTGTGTCTGTCATTTATGCCTGACCAAACCACTCATTGGAACGCCATGCAACTTTGGGAAGTTATTTAGTATAGTACTGGGAAGGTTTCTGAAAAATAATTTCTTGGATATCTTGAATATCCTTAGAGTTATTTGCAGATTTGTATATTTAACTCGCAAGCAGCGCCCCCATTGCGACGATGATAACAAGTTTTTTATCTATAAGTTTTATTTTCACTAAGTTTATTATCTTAAAGATTATTTATCAAAAGTAAGATTTTCTACCTATTAATTGCGCACAAGTCAAAGTTAGTTATCGAGTATTTTTCAAGGGACCGGGAAAAAATGTTCACTAGATAAAACGATGATTTTGTAATATGTAGAAAATTAGGAAAGACAAAATTCAGGATGACACGGCAATTTATTTGAGATACAATTCCAAGGCAAGATACTATTCCTTTAATTTCCAATTACCGAGGGAACCAATTAATATTGATTTTATTCAACTTATCGGGAAACAGGAACCGGGAAAAATGTTCACTTTATCGAGAGATTCAAATTTACGAGTTTCAAATTATCTAAATATATCTTTTTTTTTTATAAGTTTATAGAGAATTGTTTTAACAAATGTTCGTTAGACAAACCTTTACTCGGGTAAAACTCGGGCGAAGCCGGGTACATCCGCTAGTTTTGAATATATTTTATAGATTCAAATATTCTGTTAAGTCGATCGCCAGAGGTCGCGCTTTCTGTTTATATAACCATTTGTTGTTGTTTCCCGATGGCCGGCTCAAACCTTTTGTACATTAAGTAAATAAGTTTTTCATTTTTTTATCCTTTCGCCTTAAGCCAGGCATTACTTTTATCAAATTATGTTTTTATATATATTCCTTTAGCTCAATTAAAGCAATTACTGATCAAAATCATTTATATTATTATACTTTAAATAATTTTAACCACGACTACATTACCATAGCATATTCTTAAAGATATCAAAATCAGCAGAAAATATCATTATTTTTATAACATATATATATATGAAAAAATAGTACAAATGTAACATTGTACTGGGATAAGGTGCATAAATTAAGAAAAAGGCATCTCCTTATCGTGCAACTGAGAGTTGCAGATGGCTGGCGCCATCTATCGGAATAAATATCAACTATTATCGTTGATTTTTAATTATTCCAGAATTGGCCAAATACCCATTCTTAATATATATATATATAATATTTAAAAAACGAGATTTCTGTTGATTTTTGAATATCTTGAGGATTATGCTATGGTAATGCAGTCGTGGTTAAAATCGTGGAAAGTATGATTATAAAAATAGTTTTGATCAGTAATTGCTTTAATTACACTAAAGGAATATATAAAAAAAAAACAATTTGATAAAAGTACTGTCTGGCTTAAGGTGTAAGAATAAAAAAAAATGAAACACTTATTTACATAATGTACAAAAGTTTGAGCCGGCCATCGGGAAACAACAACAGTGAGTTTTTATAGAAGTGTGACCTCTGGCGGTCGATTCAACAGAGTATTTGAATAGATGAAATATAATTTTAAATAAAATAATATTTTAATATAATATATATATATATGTCGTAAACCCGGGTAAGCCAACAAGTGAGTTGGAAGCAGTCGGAGTTAAGTGGCAAGGCGTGCAGAGTGGAAAATCCGCACGGGACAGTAAGGATAAAGTTTGGGATCAAAAGACGCTCTCCTAGTACGTCTCACGTGGCACCAGGACCAGGGGAAAGTTGAGGATTAACAGAGGAAAGCTCGGCGTCCTGCATGAAGCCGCGGAGGCAGGGAAAAACCAAAACGGCGGCCACGGGGGCCGCCGTGAGACCTAGCACTGAGCGGCCTGTCCGAAAATATCCACTGTAACCTAACTAACTGTCAATATCCGGACCAACGCCCCTTCTTTGTCCCGCTCTGGATCCCCCGGGTGTCCGGTGGCAAGCTGGTGTCACTTTGAGACGACTAGAAAAGACGTCATACTTTATTACTTACATATCACATTGTTTAAATTACGATATATATCCTTATTTAATCCTATTTATCCATATTTATTCTGTATAAAACTTTATATAATCTTATATTTAAATAAGAGATATATATTTTTATCCAATATATATGCCTTTTATTTAAAGATTTATTTATGGATTGCTCTAATTTCAAAATAATCTTATATGGATATTGAAATAAAGAAGTTTCTATCTCTCTGTCTCCAGTAAGATCTAGTTCAAGAAGGTAGTTACACACATGTTTCCAGTAGCTACTGAATCTTATTATGTCTTCCATCATTATACATTCAGTAGAGCTACTGACCCAATTACTGTTTCTAATGAGAGTTGGCTGCATAGAAGATGAGTTTTGGATGAGGGAATCAATAGACAGGAAGTTTCCTCATCTCTTGTGAAACTTCGTTCAACATCATTCATCATATTTCTTCTTCTTTTTTATAACATCCCATACATAATCATTAGTGGAACAATAGTTTGAGGTATGAAATATATTCAAAGATTTTAGTTAGAATTTTAATTACTGTTACAACACCCAACTCACTCCGAACCACATATACAGTTGCCTGGCCATCCTTGCAGCCCTTTATATGGCAGACAACAATCAAGAACAGGACATTTTAAAGGAATGAAGATAAACCCAGACATGACTAGATCCTACAGGAACTGCTGTTAAAACACCCAACCCACTCCGGACCATATATACCCGGCCAGCCCTCTATATGGCAGACATCAATCCAGAACAGGACATTTTAAAGGAATGTAGATAAACCCAGACATGCCTAGATCCTACAGGAACTGCTGTTACAACACCCAACTCACCCCGGACCATATATACCCGGCCAGCCCTCTATATGGCAGACATCAATTCAGAACAGGACATTTTAAAGGAATGAAGATAAACCCAGACACGACTAGATCCTACAGGAACTGCTGTTACAACACCCAACTCACTCCAGACCATATATACCCGGCCAGCCCTCTATATGGCAGACATCAATCCAGAACAGGACATCCATACGGACCCCTCAGTTGCCCGGTATTGGGATCAGGGTTCACAGATCGATCTGATATGCTCCATGGACAAGACACTACCACTCTAAGAGAGCTTGCAGCCCTCTATATCACAGACATCAATCCAGAAGAGTACATCCATACGAACAAGGCACCTTTGTTTGCTGGTATTATGATCAGGGTGCATGGACCGATCTGATCCATGCACAAGACACCACCACCATTCTAAGAGAGCTTGCAGCCCTCTATATGGCAGACATTAACCAGAAGAAGACATCCATACGGACACCTCAGTTGGCCGGTATTGTGATCAGAGTGCATGGACCGATCTTATCTGCTCAATGGACAAGACACCACCACCACCAGTTGAAAACTTTCATAAAACTAATCAAACCTATTTTTTAGTATTCTATAGAAAGAACATCATATCAATTAAAAAAGGTTTACAGAAAGGTATTTGATGGACTCAAGGTATGGATAATCACACCGCCGTGAAGCCACAACAGTGGGTCTGGACAACCACCCCCCTGTGAAGCCACAACAGTAGGTCTGGACAACCACACCGCCGTGAAGCTACAACAGTGGATCTGGACAACCACACCGCCGTGAAGCCACAACAGTAGGTCTGGACAACCACACCGCCGTGAAGCCACAACAGTAGGTCTGGACAACCACACCGCCGTGAAGCCACAACAGTAGGTCTGGACAACCACACCGCCGTGAAGCCACAACAGTAGGTCTGGACAACCACACCGCAGTGAAGCCACAACAGTAGGTCTGGACAACTACACCGCCGTGAAGCCACAGCAGTAGGTCTGGACAACTACACCGCCGTGAAGCCACAACAGTAGGTCTGGACAACCACACCGCCGTGAAGCCAAGACAGTAGGTCTGGACAACCACACTACGTGAAGCCACAACAGTAGGTCTGGACAACCACACTACGTGAAGCCACAACAGTAGGTCTGGACAACCACACTACGTGAAGCCACAACAGTAGGTCTGGACAGCCACACCGCCGTGAAGCCACAACAGTAGGTCGGGACAACCACACCGCCGTGAAGCCACAACAGTAGGTCTGGACAACCACACCGCCGTGAAGCCACAACAGTAGGTCTGGACAACCACACCGCCGTGAAGCCACAACAGTAGGTCTGGACAACCACACCGCCGTGAAGCCACAACAGTAGGTCTGGACAACCACACCGCCGTGAAGCCACAACAGTAGGTCTGGACAACCACACCGCCGTGAAGCACAACAGCAGGTCTGGACAACCACACTACGTGAAGCCACAACAGTAGGTCTGGACAGCCACACTACGTGAAGCCACAACAGTAGGTCTGGACAACCACACCGCCGTGAAGCCACAACAGTAGGTCTGGACAGCCATGTCGGGGACAGTAGGTCTGGACAACCACACCGCCGTGAAGCCACATCAGTAGGTCTAGACAACCACACTACGTGAAGCCACAACAGTAGGTCTGGACAGCCACACTACGTGACGCCACAACAGTAGGTCGGGACAACCACACCGCCGTGAAGCCACAACAGTAGGTCTGGACAACCACACTACGTGAAGCCACAACAGTAGGTCTGGACAACCACACTACGTGAAGCCACAACAGTAGGTCTGGACAACCACACTACGTGAAGCCACAACAGTAGGTCTGGACAGCCACACCGCCGTTAAGCCACAACAGTAGGTCTGGACAACCACACTACGTGAAGCCACAACAGTAGGTCTGGACAGCCACACTACGTGAAGCCACAACAGTAGGTCGGGACAACCACACCGCCGTGAAGCCACAACAGTAGGTCTGGACAACCACACTACGTGAAGCCACAACAGTAGGTCTGGACAACCACACTACGTGAAGCCACAACAGTAGGTCTGGACAGCCACACCGCCGTTAAGCCACAACAGTAGGTCTGGACAACCACACTACGTGAAGCCACAACAGTAGGTCTGGACAACCACACTACGTGAAGCCACAACAGTAGGTCTGGACAACCACACTACGTGAAGCCACAACAGTAGGTCTGGACAGCCACACCGCCGTGAAGCCACAACAGTAGGTCTGGACAACCACACTACGTGAAGCCACAACAGTAGGTCTGGACAACCACACTACGTGAAGCCACAACAGTAGGTCTGGACAACCATGTCGGGGACAGTAGGTCTGGACAACCACACTACGTGAAGCCACAACAGTAGGTCTGGACAGCCACACCGCCGTGAAGCCACAACAGTAGGTCGGGACAACCACACCGCCGTGAAGCCACAACAGTAGGTCTGGACAACCGCACTACGTGAAGCCACAACAGTAGGTCTGGACAACCACACTACGTGAAGCCACAACAGTAGGTCTGGACAACCACACCGCCGTGAAGCCACAACAGTAGGTCTGGACAACCACACTACGTGAAGCCACAACAGTAGGTCTGGACAGCCACACCGCCGTGAAGCCACAACAGTAGGTCTGGACAACCACACCGCCGTGAAGCCACAACAGTAGGTCTGGACAGCCACACCGCCGTGAAGCTACAACAGTAGGTCTGGACAGCCACACCTCCGTGAAGCCACAACAGTAGGTCTGGACAGCCACACTACGTGAAGCCACAACAGTAGGTCTGGACAGCCATGTCGGGGACAGTAGGTCTGGACAACCACGACCGGTCTGGCGGCCACTAGGTAAAGAAGTCACGTCCCCGCAGTCACAGCCGCCCTATGCAAATTCCTCAGTAGGCGGGCGTGAATACCAAATGCCAATTTAATGTCCCGACGTAGGCAGCTCGGCGCATTCTTACATAATTGAATCCACTTGTACTTAAATATATCACCTCACTTGTCTGAACTAATCTGTTAATATCTGTTATGTTTCGTTGGGATGCAAATTTCAAATTACATTAGAATATGTTCTTAAAACCTTCAAATGTTGTCGTGTCCAATGAAGAACCTCAGATGTCTCCGTACATCTCTATCACAGGAGTCGCAATGTCCTTGGGTGTGTAAAGCTGCTGTTCTGGGTCAAATTTCTGTTGATGTTGTGTCCAATGAAGAGCCTCAGATGTCTCAATACATCTCTATATCACAGCAGTCGCAATGTCCACTATCTTGGGTGTGTAAAGCTGCTGTTCTGGGTCAATTTACTGTTGTCGTTTCCAATGAAGTGCCTCAGATGTCTCCATACATCTCTTTCACAGCAGTCGCAATGTTCTTGGGTGTGTAAAGCTGCTCCTCTGTGTCCATGTCAATTTTCTCCAAAGCTGCTGTCATTACTGGACATGACAATATGTAGGTAGGTGTTAGTTCCACACCAGGACAGTTGTTACATGTCCTATAGGTTCTTGTACCATCTGGATGTATTGTCATTCCTTTATAGTGTTTCGTTCTAAGTCTTGTTATAGTTTTAGTAATTCTTCTCTCTAAGTTTATTTCACATATTTAATCTTTTGTTGAATTATATTGTATTTTTCCAAAGCATCAGCATCAAATACTGATATTAGTTATTTTCTTTGACTCAGCTTTCTGGCTTCCTTTTCTGATTCATCTGCCATCTCATTACCACCGATCCCAACATGGACAGGAATCCATTGTAGAATGCGGTTCTTCTCCAATGGTTCCAATTGATTAGTAACGAGTAACCTTTCAATATTTACTTATTAAAAACAAGCACCATATGTCTACACATGTGAAAAGCAGTTCGACTTTGCCCTTACAAATGTGCCAGAGCCCCGTTTGGTTACTTGCACTCGATGGTGGGGTTGGACTTTTCCAAGAATCGGAGGCCATCGTAGCATTTTTTTTTTATCAGAAAAAAAGTGCCCAATGCGGGAATCAAACCCGGGTCGTTTCGGTCGAAAACCAATTTCTTTCCACCGACCCCCTACAAAAATGAACTAAACGTCGATTTAAGCTTGTTCCTTGATATTTGGCCAAATCAATTTCTTGTTGATGAACAGGTGCAATCTACAACACATTGACGAATGCCAACCGCCTGAAAGGCATTCGTTGTTGGATTTTATTGATTTATCAATATAATGGGTCAGCTAAATATCATACAACAAGCTAAAATCAATGTTTAGTTGATTTTTTTGTTCCACTAGATGGCGCTCTGTCATCATAAATGCTTCTATGAGCGTGTTGGATATGCTTTTTTGTTTTTAATATCAACACCTGACCTTTAGGCAAAATATCCTAGCTGCGAAAGCTTTAGACTTTAGAACCTGATGTCTCTGGTTCGAACACGCTTTTCCCTATACACCTATCCTCCGATTTACACGATACTTGTTTTACACGTTTTCGCTTTTACACGGTTTTCCAAATAAGTTTTTTTTTTTTTGTTTTTATCGCACTATACTAAATGCTTCTGTGATTGAACACATGCGCTGTGTACACATCTCACGAGGAATCCCGAGCTTATGTGCTGACTTGCTGCACACGCACACTGTGTCTGTATTTCTTCGCATAAAAATTTGGCGAAAATTTTTAATTTTCGATTTACACGTTTTTCTCAGGAACGTATCTACCGTGTAAATCGGGGGATAGGTGTATTCTTATTTTCTCTAATTATTTTTGTGATCTCTTCCTCATTTTGATAAATATTGATTGAGTTGTCATTTGTTTTAATTGTAGAAAATTGTCAACATCTGATCCCTTTTCCGATTTTCTTCTTTTTTTTCACAGTTTTGTATTAAATAAAGTTTCGGGAGGATGGTATACATGTACAGAAAGAGGAACCTTCAATTCATAACGTAAGATCTTCTTCTTTTGGAACACTTTTTGTCCAGAGCATTTTTCAAATATTTAAGTGATTAAAAATCAAACATGAATATATAGGGTAGCCCATAAATCCCAAACTCTTTTATTTTTTAATAAAAACTGAAAGACAAACTAGAATAAAAAATGATAACTATTATATATTAGGTAATAAATTATAGTTTTTTTCTCAAATATATTTAAATTTTAATTATTCTTGTTACGGTTGATTTAGAAGGTGCAGAAGACTCGGAATGATTTGACCATTGACGTCGTAGAGTTGTGAAACTACCATGTTGATAATAGAGCTTTATAATTTTGATTCTTTCTTTAATATCACACACACAAACACACACAAAAACCTTTATTAAGACACTCGGGTCTTACAGAGGATTCTCCTTGGGGTTACAAGACGGAGAAACCCATGAAAGTGGGAAATATACAAAAGGGTAAAAATGGAGAAAGATTATATACACATGGTAAATATATACAGACTTTCTTTAATATCGAGGGATGATATTTTCTGAATTAAACTTGCATGGAAACGGTAGATATAATAATATAGCTCTCTTCTTGAACCTGGGAATGTTTAAATAAATAAATATTCAAGTTTATAGAAGAAAAAAGAATAAGTAACCAAGGTATATAATTGTGGATATAACAATACAGCTCTCTCAAGCCTTAGAGTGTCTACACACGTGAGTAGATATACAGGTTTATAAAAGAATAAAAGCTCAAGTAACCAAGGAAATGGTAGATGCAGGACGTCTAGCATGGCAACTATTCCTCTAGGCTGTCCATGTTTATAGGAGGTAGACAACATAAATCCAAGATAGACAATGCCCACCAAGACTTTATTTATTGTTATTTACATTTAACGATCAGACGATGTCTTTATATATGGCAGCAGTGTCGTCTGCTAGAGGTCAGGTTGTGCAACAGACTTTCTTCTATCTCAAGTTATTTATTGATGTACATCGAACTCTCCTGGTGACACACTTTACTGAGAAGCTATGCAGATTGTCGAATTATGTGACAAACATAAGCCGTTTTATATTTTAGGTTATGCGGGAAGAATGTTGTTTATTTTTTAAGTGAACTGTGATCTTCCAAGACTTTGAATCCACGAAGTCTTTGATTTCCACACTTAAGTCTGGTCATCTACCGACAATGACAGAATGGTTACAAGGTTTTCCCACTATGTACTAAGTGTCAACCTGCAACCCCAAAACATATTATTAACTGTATTGACTCATACATTGATGAGCTCTACTCATTCCCAGCACAGACACCATCAACAAGCTCTACACACTTGATACCTTAATATTGAGAGTAGAGATAAGAAAGAATAAGAAGCAGATCATTGTAGTAAGGTCTGTAGAGATGATATATGATAATATTTAAGAAAATCACGATAATTATGTTAATTCTTTGATGCATTTTATAACTATCTGAATTGTTTGAAACTACAGACAAGCTGTTTGAAGATGATTTTATGCTGAAGGAAAGTTTTTCATACCAGTTCGATACCAGTTAGATCTCAAATTTAGCACCTACCCAAATGTTTTAAGAAAAACACGAACATTTGTGACAACCTTATAACCTGATATCAATCTTGATAATTGTGTGGATTCTTTGGTGTATTTTAAAACTTTCTGAATTGTTTGAAACTACAGACAAGCTGTTTGAAGATGAGTATATGCTGAAGTTTTTCATACCAGTTCTCAAATCTCAAATTTCGCACCTGCCCAAACGTTTCAAGAAAATCACGATAATTGTGCGAATTCTTTGATGCATTTCAAACCTATCTGAATTGTTTGAAACTAACGACAAGCTGTTTAAAGACGAGTATATACTAAGGAAAGTTTTTAATACCAGTTCGATACCAGCTAGATCTCTAATTTTGCACCTGCCCAAACGTTTTAAGAAAACCACGAATTTTTGGGACAACCTTATAACCTGATTTCAATTTAGATAATTGTGTGGATTCTTTAGTGCATTTTATAACTATCTGAACTGTTTGAAACTACAGACAAGCTGTTTGAAGATGGTTTTATGCTGAAGTTTTTCATACCAATTCTCAAATCTCAAATTTTGCATCTGCCCAAACGTCTTAAGAAAATAACGATAATTGTGTGAATTCTTTGATACATTTTAAACCTATCTGAATTGTTTGAAACTAACGAAAATATGTTTGAAGATGATTTTATGCTGAAGAAGGTTTGTCATACCAGTTCGGTACCAGTTGGCTATCAAATTTCGCACCTGCCCAAACGTTTAAGAAAATCACGATAATTGTGTGAATTATTTGATGCATTTCAAACCTATCTAAATTGTTTGAAACTACAGACAAGCTGTTTGAAGATGATTTTATGCTGAAGTTTGTCATACCAGTTTGGTACCAGTTGGATCTCAGAATTTCGCACCTGCCCAAATGGCTGTAATTCCACCCCGGCGCCAGTCACGGGCGTGGCCAAGGTTGACCGGTCGCTGTGCTAATTGCCGCTCGATTTATTCCAAATCAATCGTTCTAAAGTCGTCAAAGGACGATGCTTGATATTCACCGATCGAATTTGGATAGGGAAATTCCATGCGTAGGTTGTAACTACAGGCACATTGATAATATTGTTATTTACACTGGCTCGAAAAATTAAAGGAACAACTTTTTTTTTCATTTATCTTCTATTTTATTCAACATTTATCAATGAAATTTTCTACACAAATTTATTATTCCATTATTAATTAAAATATCCGAAATCAAAGGAATCGAACACTTATTTTAGGCAAATTAACCGGTCAAGCAATGATCTTCTTGTAGTTAATGCATAAATATCTTGGATATTGTTGTTAATATGGGGTGTGATCGCTTTTAACTGATAGACAGGCTCGGTGACCCATATTAAGAATTAGGGAGTTTATCAGCTCCTGTGGAATCAACGCCCACTCTTGTGTTAAGGCTGATTCTAGCTTATGAGAGTTTCTAGAAGGGGGTTGGAGGAATGAGATCCACCGTCCTAGGTTGTCCCATACATGCTCAATGGAATTTAGGTCTGGAGATCGAGCTGGCCAATTCATCCGAGCAATTGCATGGCTTTGGAGAAAAGTGTCGGGCACACCAGCCCTATGTGGACGGGCATTATCATCCATTAGAAGAAAGTTTTCTTCCATTTCCAATGCTTGAGGCATCACATATGCTGCCAAGATCTTGCCGCGATACCTCTGTCCAGTCAGGGTTCTTTGCCGGAAAAATAAGGAGTGCTGTGCGACCGCCCAAGAAGATTCCAACCCAGACCATAAAACCTTGGCTTCTGTAGGGATCCCTTTCAACCATATTCCGGGGATTATTTCTGGTTCCTACCTCTCTCCAGACAAACACACGACGAGAATCACTGTTTAGATAGAATCTGGACTCATCAGTGAACATTAGACCACTCCATCCATCTGGATTCCAGGCGACCTGTTGTCTGTACCAAAGTTTCCTTGCTCTCTTTTGAGGTGGTGTCAATGGCACACAAATTATGGGTCGTCGAGCATAGAGGCTCTTCGTGTGAAGCCTTCTGCGTATAGTTTAAGTTGATACTAAGACTCCCGTGGCTGCATTGAGGTCACTTCGTAGTTGCGATGCTGTCATTCTTCTATTGCGACGCGCAAAAAGACTAAATAACGGTCTTTATTCAACGTTGTGACCCTTAGCCGTCCTTGTCCGGGTGTTCTGGCAACATTAGCTATCGTTTTAAATATTTTCCAAAGTCTTGAAACAACGTTTCTTGTTACTTCAAGCAATCTTGCTACTTCTGCCTTTGATTGGCCTACTTCTATCCTTCCAATAGCTTGCCATTTTTTCCCTTATGATAAATGTTGCCTATAAGACAAGAAAACTTTAAAAAACAGCACATAACCCAACAACAGCCTCCAGGTCTGACGCATGTTCAGTAGCCACAGAGAATGTATATAGAAAAAAAACGATCGAAATTTCAGAAAAATAAATTGTTTTATTCCAGATTTTGATTGTCACAAATTGAGAAAGTGAATATGTCGTTGGACCCCCACTGGCCTGGATTTAGGCTGTTATCCGGCGTGTCATGGACTGATAGAGATTCGTTTTCCTTCTAATTGAGTAAAATCACTGTTTGAGTTGAGGTCGCTGGTGTAGTGGTATGAACCATCGATTTTCGACAGTAAGGACCCAGGATCGAATCCCGCATTGGGAACTTTTAAAAAAAAAGATAATGCTTCAATGGTCCCCGATTTTTACAAAATTCTAAACTCATTAGTGAATACAAGTAACCAAACGTCGCTTTGGTACATTTGTAATTGCAAAAATCGAACATGCTTTCTGCATGTGTAGACATGTGGTGCATTTATAATAAAAGCTGCTGCCAACGATTACCCACCATTATCAAGGCGTGTACACTAGATAACCAAGTGTGTATACACTCATGAACAAAACTTAAGAAAGTTGTACCTTTTAGCATGTATATCGGGATTCAAACAATAACTATGAAAGATACACTCATGGACAAAACTTAAGGAAGTTGTACCTTTTAGCATGTATATCGGGATTGAGACAATAACTCTGAAAGATATTACAGTGATATTTATTAAAGACACTCGAGATAACCAAGTGTGAACAAGATTTCCTCTGTCTCCTAAAAAAAAATAGACAACTAACAATAACAAATAATTTCCACTTCCATAAGTTTTGGCCATGAGTGTATTACGGGTTTTATGGAAGGATCCACAAAGTTAAACTTGTATACAAGTTTTTTTATATAATCAAGTTATTTTAAAGAGTTGAGTTGTCGGTTTTTCCTTAAAACAAGGAACCTATGAGTCAGGTGTCGTTTTAAAGTCAGTGCGTGGGCGAATATATATCTTTAGTGAGTCAAGGTCGCTTCCCATTAGTAAAAAAGTGCCCTGCATGCTCAATCTATGCACATACACTTGATTTTAAGTTGCTACACGTACACAAAATATTGTCGCGTCTTGACCCATCCGGGTCTTCGCGACGACGTCGCTTCCTCCTTCATTGATCACCTACCCGTTGCTCTTCCTCTGCAGCTCGACTCTGCAGACCACCCAAAAACCTCCGAGAAACACCGCTCAGGTGGAACTCCTTTCCTCTGGCAGTATCTCTCGGCCTTACCATACGTTGGGGGACACGAGAGACTTACCAGAAAAGTAGCGACTGTGGTGTTGGCGAGAGTCATGACAGCAACCGGCAACAAGACTTCTAACACTCCTTCTCTTTTATTGTCAATTCTACTACACATTACATATAACTAGAATAATATTCAACGGGTATTTACATTACGTTACCTCCTAGGGCCAATATAAACGTGTATTTACAAACATTTGCCCCAGGAAACAGGACCACAGCAGTCGGCGATTCCCACATTATTTCCAGAACGGAAACAGGCGAAAGCGCCATCTATTGGTGGAGGTTGTAGGTG
This sequence comes from Cordylochernes scorpioides, assembly GCA_030710605.1. Taxonomy (NCBI): domain Eukaryota; kingdom Metazoa; phylum Arthropoda; class Arachnida; order Pseudoscorpiones; family Chernetidae; genus Cordylochernes; species Cordylochernes scorpioides. The sequence goes on from CP092870.1 coordinate 58,040,075, forward strand.
TTTTCAGGTCTTATACGCGACAATAGTTTGGTGGAGATGCTTGTAGATTAAGAAAGACAAACTGAAGATTCAAAATTCGAAACTATTTTAAAGGCGTAAGATTCTTTTTGAAATTAAACAATTTATACTGCCCTTACTGCAATGGAAAAATTAAAGGAGGGCCTGGCTCATCAGTGGTGAACCCTCCCAGCGGTTTCACCAGTTTAATCTACCATACCGCTGTTATATTGCATTTTTGGAACTAACTTTTATAGTGATACTGTTGGTAGACTCTTGTAATGGGTATTTTAGAAGAACTATGGACATAAGCTTTGAGGACAGTAGATTTACATACATTTATAAAATTATAATATGCATCGAGAAATCGCTCTTCCGCAAATATCAAATTGTGTCTTTTATTAGAACATTTATAATATGATGCACTAGCGCGCCATCTGTTATCAAAATTCGAAACTATTTTAAAGGCGTAAGATTATTTTTGAAATTGAAAAAACTGAAGATTACCGAGTCCTTAAGGCCATGGCTGCTATCATCTACATTTTCAGAGATTACTTCAGGATTCTATCAACGTGTTAAAGCCTAGACTTCCCTCCAAGATGACGATGTCCCTATAGACGATACGACGACAAAGCCGCTCTTCACGCCGCAACAAAAAGGACGCAAAGGTACTAGGGACAAAGTTCCAAGACTCCGAGGGAATACTTGACAGAAACACGTCAGATCTATGTCAGTAGCAACAAGATTTTCAAGCTGTGGGTCACAGATCCCATAGGGAAGGAGCTATGTAGCAGATTATTCATTATTCAATGAAAATATTTTAAATTTCTATATTTGTATATTAATACACTGTAAATTTTTTTCTCGTTGCCTCTCTGATATTTTTTAGGTTTAATTTGTGTTTGCCTTAAATAAATTGCCGTGTCATCCTGAAGTTTGTCTTTCCTAATTTTCAACGTTACCATATGTTACGATCGGTGTTACCTATCCACGAAGAATTATGAAGCATGTTAAAGAAACAGGAAAGATTTGGCGATTATATTTATTTTCTTATTAATAGATAGAAAGAAAGCAACTATCCCAACTGAACCGAATAGAAAGAATTTTGATATGTCTATTGCAACTACACTCATGGACGAAACTTGAGGAAGTTGTACCTTTTAGCATGTATATCGGGATTCATACAATAACTATTAAATATATTACAGTGACCCTTATTGAATACACACAAGATAACCATGTGTGTATACAGAGGATGTTCACACTTATAGGGGAAACAAGTTTTATTATAAAATATTAAAAATTAACACCATATTTGAAAATTTTCAAATATTCTATTTGAAAGCCTTTTTGTTTATTTACAGAACGTCAGCTGATTTTCCACGATAGAAGACACTTTCTGATCATGGTCATACTCAAAAGATCCCATTCTTCCTTTACCACTTTCCAGAGACCTTCAATTGTCCTAGGGTGTCTCTTTCCAAGTGCTCTTTCAAGGCATCCAAAAATGCAAAAATCCATCGGGGCTAAATCAGGAGATTTTACAGGGGTTCTGTTCTTTGGAATAGTGTTGATTCCTGTTCTTTGCCTTAGATCTTCCAAATAAGCTTGGGTTGAAGATGAGGTATGACTTGTGGCGTTATCATGGTGAAACCAAACTTTGTTGCTCTGTTTTCCATAGATAGAGGGAATATCATTTAAAAATATAGGTTATAAAATGTTGTTTTGATAGTACTCCGAGTTTATTTTGGCCGTTCTTTTAACTTTCTTATTTTTAATTTTCCTTCATATGATATACCGCATGCCACCATAAATCCTTTGGGGTAACTTTCGGCACAATCCTTCAACCAAATTTGCCTAGATTTTCCACCCTTTTTTGATAGTATACGAGGTGTCTTTATCTCGTCAAGCGTAGCGTAACGTCGTCCTTTCATGGGCCTCTTCAGTTTAGGGAACAAGAAAAAGTCACAGGGGGCCAGATCTGGGGAATACGGTGGCTGCGGCATCATTAGTGTGTTGTTTTTGGCCAAAAGGTCGCGCACAAGCAACGATGTGTGAGCAGGGGCGTTATCGTGGTGCAAAAGCCAATTTTTGTTCTTCCACAAATCCGGGCGTTTCTGGCGGATTGCTTCGCGCAAATTGCGCATAACTTACAGGTAATATTCCTTATTGACCGTTCTACCCTGTGGCAAGAACTCATGATGCACCACGCCCCTGCAATCGAAGAAAACTGTCAGCAAAACTTTCACATTCGACCGAACTTGGCGCGCTTTTTTCGGTCTTGGTTCGTGCGGCAGCTTCCATTGAGATGATTGAGCTTTGGTTTCCACGTCATAACCATAAACCCACGCTTCGTCACCAGTTATGACCCTCTGGAGCAAATTTGGGTCGTCGCGGACAGAGTCCAACATCTCTTTAGCAATGTTCATGCGATGCTGTTTTTGGTCGCAATTGAGCAATTTTGGTACGAATTTCGCGGCGACCCGTCTCATGCCCAAATCATTGATCAAATCGAATGGCACGAGCCAATCGATATGTTTAGGTCCTCAGCAACTTCTCTAACGGTGATTCGACGATTGGCCAATATCATTTTCTCCACTTCATTAATTTTTTCGTCTGTTGTTGAAGTGCTCGGGCGTCCGGCACGCTCTTCGTCGTTCACATCTTCTCGGCCTTCTGAGAACATTTTGTACCACCGATAAACGTTTCTTCGGTCCAAGGTAGCTTCTCCGTATGCCACAGTCAACATTCGGAATGCATCCGCGCACTTAATTTCGTTTTTCACACAAAATTTGATACAGGTTCTTTGATCCATTTTTTTTTAATAGGTAAAACTCGAAGACGATCCAAAACACCTGCAAGCAAAGCAGCTGTCAACAATTAAGTGAACATTCAAAATGGCCGAGCTTGTCGGCATAAGTGAGAGACATGAGTACCAACATAAAGCCACAAAAAGATCGAAATTTGAATATACGTAACCCGCGAAATTTCAAAATTCGCGATACTTTTTGAACACACCTCGTATAGCTCTTTTTCTGTCGCAATCGGTTAAATATACCCATGCTTCGTCATATGTAACAATAAATTTTCATCTATCAGCAGCCAAGAAATTTTCATAAAAACATCTGCTGATAGTGTGTCGCTGACGAATATGGTTCTGAAACAATTTGTGAACTGCATGTTTTTTTTTAGCTTTTAGGCCTAAATCTTTATTTATTATTTTATTTATTGTTGACACTGATATTCTTATTAATTTGGCTATATCTCTTTGTGGTATAGGATTTTCTTTTGTAATATATTTTTCACTTTTTTGACAGTTGCAGGAGTTCTCACAGATATAGGGTTATAATCTTTTGTCCATTTCTCCGTAGGTGCTTTGAATAAAACTTGATATTTTTGTCGTGAATAATATCATAAATACCTTTTTTAGAAATGTTGATATCATCTTGTTTGCATATTTTAATTATGTCCAAATAGGTAATCTTAGCTCTGGAAAGTCCTAAAGGAAGAATGGGATCTTTTGAGTATGACCATGATCAGAAAGTGTCTGCTATCGTGGAAAATCAGGTGCCGTTCTGTAAATAAACAAAAATGCTTTCAAATAGACCATTTGAAAATTTTCAAATATGGTGTTAATTTTTAATATTTTATAATAAAACTTGTTTCCTATAAGTGTGAACACCCTCTGTACACTCATGGACAATACTAAAGGAAGTTGTAACTTTTGGCATGTCTATCTGGATTTAGACAATACCTGTGAAAGATATTACAGTGACCTTTATTTAATACACACGAGATAACCAAGTGTGTATACACTCATGGACAAAACTTAGGGGAGTTGTACCTTTTAGCATGTATATCGGGATTGAGACAATAACTATGAAAGATATTACAGTGACCTTTATTGAAGACACACGAGATAACCAAGTGTGTATACATTCATGGACAAAACTTAGGGGAGTTGTACCTTTTAGCATGTATATCGGGATTGAGACAATAACTATGAAAGATATTACAGTGACCTTTATTGAAGACACACGAGATAACCAAGTGTGTATACATTCATGGACAAAACTTAGGGGAGTTGTACCTTTTAGCATGTATATCGGGATTGAGACAATAACTATGAAAGATATTACAGTGACCTTTATTGAAGACACACGAGATAACCAAGTGTGTATACATTCATGGACAAAACTTAAGGAAGTTGTACCTTTTAGCATGTATATCGGGATTGAGACAATAACTCTGAAAGATATTACAGTGACCTTTATTGAAGACACACAAGATAACCAAGTGTGTATACATTCATGGACAAAACTTAAGGAAGTTGTACCTTTTAGCATGTATATCGGGATTGAGACAATAACTCTGAAAGATATTACAGTGACCTTTATTAAACAACACGAGATTAACAAGTGTGAACAAAATTGCCTCTAACATCAAAAATTTTCCATTTTCTTAAGTTTTGTGTATGAGAGTACTTTTATAAACTAATTTTAAAGAATATTAATGTATTAGGAATATTGGAAAGTAATTCAGCAAAATATCTCTGCTTTTCCTAAAAATATTTTCCCAAACATCTACAAGGCTATAGTGCTGAGAATATGAGGAATTGGGGTTTTGCCCGCTGATCTAACATTGTGAGCGCCACAGAAGGTATCAGTTGGGGACGGATGTCGGATGGGAAAACCCCTCCCCAGATTCTCCCTCTTTTGATTGATGCACTAAATGTCCACATCTTTCATTTTTATCTTCAATTTACCTTTATTGTTTCCGATATCAAATCAACCAGAAAGTTTACATATTTAATATATATATTATATAAAGAATGATATTTCTGTTGATTTTAATTATCTTGAAGATTATATGCTATGTTAATGCAGTCGTGGTTAAAATCTTGAAAGTATAATAATAAAAATAGTTTTGATCAGTAATTGCTTTAATTGAGCTTATGGAATATATAAAAACATAATTTGGTAAAAGTACTGCCTGGCTTAAGGCGTGAGAATGAAAAAATGAAAAACTTATTTACATAATTACAAAAGATTTGAGCCGGCCATCGGGAAACAACAACAATGAGTTTTTATAGGGAAAGCGTGACCTCTGGCAGTCGATTTAGCAGAGTATTTGAATCTATGATATATAATTTTAAATAAAATAATATTTTAATATAACATATATATGTTAGAAACATTATTAATAGAATATTTACATGGTAGGATATTGAATATGTATAGTGGTATGTTATTTATGGATTACTAATAAAATGGTGTTCAAATGTGCATTTTGTTCTGGTTATAACATTGTAATGGTATATATAAGCTTGACATCAAAATAATAAATATGTTTCTTAATAGCTTCTTCCTTATTGAAGCTGTAACTCACAACTTGAAATCTTGTTGCTACTGACATAGATCTGACATGTTTCTGTCAAGTATTCTTTCGGAATCTTGGCATTTTTAAAAGCTTTTATTTAACTTGCTTCCCTGTCTGTCAATTCACATATTCCCATTTATCTATCCACAAATCTTGCAATCGATTTTTAATTTACTTTTAGAGTACGTAGGAATCTGAAATTTGGTACACCTTTCAGAACCCGATGATAATGCAGGTTAACGATTTATCACACTTCTGGGTTGTCAGGTTGAAGAGCGAGATTTCGAAAGCTCGGGCTGTTTTTAATAAATTAACTTATTGAAAAAGGTTTTGATATTTTATAATAGTAAATCGAAATTTATATTTTATATCTATATATAGGCCTCACTACAAAATTCTTCAGTTATCCCGTGTGTCTTCAATAAAGGTCACAATTGAAAAAACAATTTGGAAATTTGTCCATTTCCGGCCACCCTGACAATCCAAAAGTCTGAAAATTTGTCAACTTGCATTGTCATTGTAATTTAAATAGTGTACCAAATTTCAGATTACTATCTGCTCTAAAAGTATATTAAAAATAGACTGCAAGATTTGTGAACAGACAGATGGGAAGATGTGAATTGACAGACAGGGAAGCAAGTTAAATAAAAGTTTTTATTGTTTATTTTATTTCAACACACAATACGCGATATCCCGGCGAGGGATAATTGCGTCGATTTACATTTTTTTTAAACAGAAACAGTTATAAACATATTATACAAAAAAAAAAGTAATCGAAATAAAAAGAGAAACAATTAAAATATACAAGTATCAGAGTCATGATCAATCAACATTTCTGTCACCGTTTGCTTTTGTGAATGGAATAAATACCCAAATAGGGCCATTTCTTATAAGCATCGGTGGTTCAGTTGTAGAATGCTCGCCTGCCACGCGGGCGGCCCGGGTTCGATTCCCGGCCGATGCATTTTAATTTTTTTACAATTTTTAAAACTCATTTATATTATTATTATTAAAATATACAAGTATCAGATTCATCAATTCTGTCATCGTTTGCTTTTGTGAATGGAATGCTTTTACGTAAAATACGTAACTTATATGAGTGAAATTTTAGCAGTATGTATAGTAGAATCTGGAAAAACTTATATTGAATATTTCAGGTCTCTATCCCGAATATTCTTCGAGTTATTTGCAAATTTGAGTTGCAAATTTGCTCTTTCGCTCGCAAGCAGCGCCTCTAGCGGTGAAGATGGGAGGTAATATCAGCTGACCTAATATACATGTAAAACGTGTTTCAACAGGACATAGAAAAAAATATGGAAGAGATATTTGTCGCATTTTTAGCAAAGAAAAATTGAAATTGACAGTTTCTGGGCAAAAATAGTTGTTTTTTTTTTTTTATCAGAAAATGATTATGACAATATTGCTGTATCATATTTGATTATCAGATACAAAATTATATCCGGAAAAATTCCAAAAAGCAGAGACCACGGGTGAAGCCAGTTCATTTTTAGTATGCAGGAACAAAATTCTAACAGAAAAACATTCATTCGAGCAGAAGACACAAAGCCAGATCATCTCTTAATAAAAATATCGCTTCTCAGACACAAAGTTTGGAGTGGGACGTTTCACAAGAGTGACATCCACGCCGCCAATTTATAATTGTAACGAATAGTATTTGAATAAAAACATTTAATCGGGTAAAACCCGGGCGTTGCCCGGGCCATTCGGCTAGTAATATATATTAGGAACCTGAATCTTTCAGGTTAGAAAAAAATTAATGAATATATTTACAAAAATTAGTTAAACCTATGATAATTCTCTCTGCTATTTACAAATTGATATAGATCTACAACATTATTTATTGTCTGTTGTCTAGCGGTGAAGAAGAGTGGACATTCCAGCATTAGGTGTCTCGAGTCCTGGAATTTGTTGCCACAATGACAGCTAGAGTCTTCAATAAAAGCTTTTAAAAATGTCAAGAATCCGAAAGAATATTTGTTAAAAAACATGTCAGATCTAGGTCAGTAGCAACAAGAGTTCAAGCTGTGAGTTACAGCTCCCATAAGGAATAAGCTATGAAGAAAATATTTATTATTTTATGGAAATATTATTAATTTTGATTTTTATATTTTTCTACTCTGTAAACTTCCCTTATTGTTTCTGTGATATTTTCTAAATGTTTATTTGTTCAGCTGTCCAAGTATTCCAACTACAGAGATTCCAGACGGCTACACTTCTTGGACTGTCCTCATTCAATGACACCGCCTTGTTGAATCTACCCAGAAACAAACCGTGGACCATGTCCCAGTATTCCACTACAGAGATTCCAGACGGCTACACTTATTGGACTGCCCTCATTCAATGACACCGCCTTGTTGAATCTACCCAGAAACAAACCGTGGACCATGTCCCAGTATTCCACTACAGAGATTCCAGACGGCTACACTTCTTGGACTGTCCTCATTCAATGACACTGCCCTGTTGAATCTACCAAGAAACAAACCGTGGACCATGTCCCAGTATTCCAACAACAGAGATTCCAGACGGCTACACTTCTTGGACTGTCCTCATTCAATGACACTGCCCTGTTGAATCTACCAAGAAACAAACCGTGGACCATGTCCCAGTATTCCAACAACAGAGATTCCAGACGGCTACACTTCTTGGACTGTCCTCATTCAATGACACTGCCCTGTTGAATCTACCCAGAAACAAACCGTGGACCATGTTCCAGTATTCCAATTACAGAGATTCCAGACGGCTACACTTCTTGGACTGTCCTCATTCAATGACACTGCCCTGTTGAATCTACCAAGAAACAAACCGTGGACCATGTCCCAGTATTCCAACAACAGAGATTCCTGACGGCTACACTTCTTGGACTGTCCTCATTCAATGACACTGCCCTGTTGAATCTACCCAGAAACAAACCGTGGACCATGTCCCAGTATTCCAATTACAGAGATTCCAGACGGCTACACTTCTTGGACTGTCCTCATTCAATGACACTGCCCTGTTGAATCTACCAAGAAACAAACCGTGGACCATGTCCCAGTATTCCAACAACAGAGATTCCAGACGGCTACACTTCTTGGACTGTCCTCATTCAATGACACTGCCCTGTTGAATCTACCCAGAAACAAACCGTGGACCATGTCCCAGTATTCCAACTACAGAGATTCCAGACGGCTACACTTCTTGGACTGTCCTCATTCAATGACACTGCCCTGTTGAATCCTGTAAGAAACAAACCGTGGACCATGTCCCAGGTATTCCAACAACAGAGATTCCAGACGGCTACACTTCTTGGACTGCCCTCATTCAATGACACTGCCCTGTTGAATCTACCAAGAAACATTCCGTGGACCATGTCCCAGTATTCCAACAACAGAGATTCCAGACAGCTACACTTCTTGGACTGTCCTCATTCAATGACACTGCCCTGTTGAATCTACCAAGAAACATACCGTGGACCATGTCCCAGTATTCCAACAACAGAGATTCCAGACAGCTACATTTCTTGGACTGTCCTCATTCAATGACACTGCCCTGTTGAATCTACCCAGAAACAAACCGTGGACCATGTCCCAGTATTCCAACAACAGAGATTCCAGACAGCTACACTTCTTGGACTGTCCTCATTCAATGACACTGCCCTGTTGAATCTACCCAGAAACAAACCGTGGACCATGTCCCAGTATTCCAACTACAGAGATTCCAGACGGCTACACTTCTTGGACTGCCCTCATTCAATGACACCGCCTTGTTGAATCTACCAAGAAACATACCGTGGACCATGTCCCAGTATTCCAACTACAGAGATTCCTGACATCTACACTTCTTGGACTGCCCTCACTCAATGACACTGCCCTGTTGAATCTACCAAGAAACAAACCGTGGACCATGTCCCAGTATTCCAACAACAGAGATTCCAGACGGCTACACTTCTTGGACTGTCCTCATTCAATGACACTGCCCTGTTGAATCTACCCAGAAACAAACCGTGGACCATGTCCCAGTATTCCAATTACAGAGATTCCAGACGGCTACACTTCTTGGACTGTCCTCATTCAATGACACTGCCCTGTTGAATCTACCAAGAAACAAACCGTGGACCATGTCCCAGTATTCCAACAACAGAGATTCCAGACGGCTACACTTCTTGGACTGTCCTCATTCAATGACACTGCCCTGTTGAATCTACCCAGAAACAAACCGTGGACCATGTCCCAGTATTCCAACTACAGAGATTCCAGACGGCTACACTTCTTGGACTGTCCTCATTCAATGACACTGCCCTGTTGAATCCTGTAAGAAACAAACCGTGGACCATGTCCCAGGTATTCCAACAACAGAGATTCCAGACGGCTACACTTCTTGGACTGCCCTCATTCAATGACACTGCCCTGTTGAATCTACCAAGAAACATTCCGTGGACCATGTCCCAGTATTCCAACAACAGAGATTCCAGACAGCTACACTTCTTGGACTGTCCTCATTCAATGACACTGCCCTGTTGAATCTACCAAGAAACATACCGTGGACCATGTCCCAGTATTCCAACAACAGAGATTCCAGACAGCTACACTTCTTGGACTGTCCTCATTCAATGACACTGCCCTGTTGAATCTACCCAGAAACAAACCGTGGACCATGTCCCAGTATTCCAACAACAGAGATTCCAGACAGCTACACTTCTTGGACTGTCCTCATTCAATGACACTGCCCTGTTGAATCTACCCAGAAACAAACCGTGGACCATGTCCCAGTATTCCAACTACAGAGATTCCAGACGGCTACACTTCTTGGACTGCCCTCATTCAATGACACCGCCTTGTTGAATCTACCAAGAAACATACCGTGGACCATGTCCCAGTATTCCAACTACAGAGATTCCTGACATCTACACTTCTTGGACTGCCCTCACTCAATGACACTGCCCTGTTGAATCTACCAAGAAACAAACCGTGGACCATGTCCCAGTATTCCAACTACAGAGATTCCAGACGGCTACACTTCTTGGAATGTCCTGATTCAATGACACTGCCCTGTTGAATCTACCAAGAAACAAACCGTGGACCATGTTCCAGTATTCCAACTACAGAGATTCCTGACATCTACACTTCTTGGACTGCCCTCACTCAATGACACTGCCCTGTTGAATCTACCAAGAAACAAACCGTGGACCATGTCCCAGTATTCCAACTACAGAGATTCCAGACGGCTACACTTCTTGGACTGTCCTGATTCAATGACACTGCCCTGTTGAATCTACCAAGAAACAAACCGTGGACCATGTCCCAGTATTCCAACTACAGAGATTCCAGACGGCTACACTTCTTGGACTGTCCTGATTCAATGACACTGCCCTGTTGAATCTACCAAGAAACAAACCGTGGACCATGTCCCAGTATTCCAACTACAGAGATTCCAGACGGCTACACTTCTTGGACTGCCCTCATTCAATGACACTGCCCTGTTGAATCTACCCAGAAACAAACCGTGGACCATGTCCCAGTATTCCAACTACAGAGATTCCAGACGGCTACACTTCTTGGACTGCCCTCATTCAATGACACTGCCCTGTTGAATCTACCCAGAAACAAACCGTGGACCATGTCCCAGTATTCCAACTACAGAGATTCCAGACGGCTACACTTCTTGGACTGCCCTCATTCAATGACACTGCCCTGTTGAATCTACCAAGAAACAAACCGTGGACCATGTCCCAGTATTCCACTACAGAGATTCCAGACGGCTACACTTATTGGACTGCCCTCATTCAATGACACCGCCTTGTTGAATCTACCCAGAAACAAACCGTGGACCATGTCCCAGTATTCCAACTACAGAGATTCCAGACGGCTACACTTCTTGGGCTGTCCTCATTCAACGACACTGCCCTGTTGAATCTACCAAGAAACAAACCGTGGACCATGTCCCAGTATTCCAACTACAGAGATTCCAGACGGCTACACTTCTTGGACTGCCCTCATTCAATGACACTGCCCTGTTGAATCTACCCAGAAACAAACCGTGGACCATGTCCCAGTATTCCAACTACAGAGATTCCAGACGGCTACACTTCTTGGACTGCCCTCATTCAATGACACTGCCCTGTTGAATCTACCAAGAAACAAACCGTGGACCATGTCCCAGTATTCCACTACAGAGATTCCAGACGGCTACACTTATTGGACTGCCCTCATTCAATGACACCGCCTTGTTGAATCTACCCAGAAACAAACCGTGGACCATGTCCCAGTATTCCAACTACAGAGATTCCAGACGGCTACACTTCTTGGGCTGTCCTCATTCAACGACACTGCCCTGTTGAATCTACCAAGAAACAAACCGTGGACCATGTCCCAGTATTCCAACTACAGAGATTCCAGACGGCTACACTTCTTGGACTGCCCTCATTCAATAACACTTCCCTGTTAACTGGTTAAATTTGGTGAACTGGTTCACTAAGGCTACCAAGACCTAAACTACAGGACAGCCCGGGTAGTTGGTTATCCATGGATACACTCTAGGAGCCTGGGTTACCTATGTGTTAATAACAAAATAGATGTTTATTTTACCAGCCTTAAATAAATTTGCCTTTCATTTTCAAGTTGGTCTTTTTTATTTTCTCAGTAACAATATAATCAAATATTCATGTTGACCAAACATGTGAAGTGTAACGATATACACTCATGGGTAAAACTTAAGGAAGTTGTACATTTTAGCATGTAAATCGGGATTCAGACAATAACTCTGAAAGATATTACATTGACCTTTATTGAAGACACACGAGATAACCAAATGTAAACAAAATTACCTCTGTCTACAAAAAAAAAAGCAGACGACGAACGACATTAACATCTGAAACTTCCTTAAGTTTTGTCTATAAATGTATATACTAATTATGTATTTATGTGTACAATTGTGATTTAAAGAAATCGACAAACATTTTCAATGAAGGTAATTTATTTATTTTTTTCAATGAAAAAAAAAATAGGGGGCTTAGAGAAATATGTACATACATTGCAAAAAAAAAAATCACATAATCAAAAATTGAAATTTGATACTCAGTTCTATCACTATAAGAAATCAAAGTATTTATTTATCTAAATACTAAGGTAGAACTTGTATTTATCTGAATATTTAAAAAATAAAAAGTATCAAATATATATAAAATCTTTCCAAATTATTCAAAATCAATACTCCTTGGTAAAAAAAGAATAATTAAATATTTCCAATTTTTTATTGAATAATTAAAAAAAAAAATACTTTCCAATTCACATATACTTTTATATCGTTTTGAAAATATATCAATCCATAAATAATTATTTAATTAAAAAGACATATATAAAACATATAATGATATTTTGATCCAATAAATGCCTTATATGGCCTTTTTAATTAAAAAATATTTTTATATGCATTCATTTTTTAAAATAATTAATTTAGTAATTTCAAAATAAAACATTTTTATATATTGCATTTTATAAAAATTCTTATTTTTTTAAATGACCAATAAGAAAAGAATTTAATGTAACACACTATGTACAGCGTATTTTTTAAAAAATGAGAGTCCAGTATTTTTCGTTGTATGTAAAGAATGTTCCTCGACACCAAAGAAAAAAAAAAGGAAAAAAAAATAATTAAAAAAAAAAAGTTTGTAACCTAAACATGTTTTAAAATAATTTATCTAAATAAATAAATTATCAAAAACAAAAAGAATAGGTTAAATATAGACAATAAAAGTCTAAAACAAAAAAAAAGTTTCCAAAAAAACAGGAAAAGAATAAAATGTACAATCTTTTTTTAAAAATTTGGGAGAATTCCAATTTAAAGATATATAAGCACCAATTTTAAAATTTTATACACAGAGAGGGTATGTGCAACTATTTATAAGAACTATACAAGAAGGGGAAAAGGCGGCAATAACTTAACTAGGAAGTGGTGAGGTTCGTCTGCTTTGAATTTCTTATTCCCATTCACCAACATACAGTTCCGTACGTGGGGAATAGAAGCCAGAATCAGTATCCGATTGCGTGTACACCTCGAAACCTGTACAAAAACACAAAAATATATTAGTTATATTCTTACATTTATTCTAGAATCAAGCCTAAAACTTCCCCTAAAATATTTAACTTACATTCTAATAAAACTCATCATATTGGATCCCTAAAACATTTATATATTTTTAAATGAAATAACTCACAAAGAAAATAGAGAAAAAACTTTCAAATGTTAGATAATATCATTAAAATTTTTATTTTAAATTCAATTAATGTTGATATTCTCAATTATAATTTTTTAAATGTATTGAAAGAGTCAATGATATATATAATAATTTAATAAAACTCAATAAAAATCGATCTGTAAAAAGCAATATGTATTCCTATATGTAAAGTAGGAAGAGTGAGGAAAACTAACACTGCTTGCTACCCCTGAGGTAGGGTTTACCTTTTGAATCAGCTCAAAAAAACTCCTATACAGATTACATAATTAGTATTCCTATATGTAAAGTAGTAAGTGTGAGAAAAACTAACACTGCTTGCTACCCTTGAGGTAGGGCTTACCTTTTGAACCAGCTAACAAAAACTCTTATACTGATTCCACAATGTGTATTTCTATATGTAAAGTAGGAAAGGGTGAGGAAAACTTACAGCGCTTGCTATCCCCGAAGTAGCGCGGGATATGATGGGGATTGTAGAATCCCATCTTGGGATGAGGGAAGTCCGATGTCACACGGGCACGTAGCCCTTGATAGTAGGGGTCATCTGTACACATATGTTTATACTGAAGACACACTTCTGACTATTGCCAATCCTTCAAAAATTTAACCTCTCAAATTTCCTGAACCTTCATTGTCTGAAGGATTTTCTGATGGTTTTTGCCATTCTCTGCATATTGGCAGTCATTCTTTTCTCACACCTAATTTGTATACGATCATCAAAAAGGGAAAAAGAAGTATATAATAATCATTCATTTCATTTAAAAAAAAATCGAATTATGTAAATATCTATGATGTGTATAATATTCTCAAGAGTCTTGTATAGTAGCCTGTTGAAGGACATCATAGTCCGAAAGCTTGCCAAGATTATATAGCATGAATAAATAAACTCATCCAGATGGCACAAGAACCTATTGGACTTGGAGTGGAACTAACCCACATATTCTCATGTTTAGCAATAACCGCAGCCTTGCAAAAAATTGACATGGACCCAGAGCAGCAGCTTTTAACACCCAAAATAGTGGACATTGCGACCGCTGTGATAGAGATGTATGGAGACATCTGAGACTCTTCATTGGACACGAAAACAACAGAAAATTGACCCAGAACAGCAGCTTTACACACCCAAGGACATTGCGACTCCTGTAATAGAAATATATGGAGACATCTGAGACTCTTCATTGGACACGACAACAACAGAATATTGACCCTTAACAGCAGCTTTACACACCCAAGAATATTACGACTGCTGTGATAGAGATGTATGGAGACATCTGAGGCTCTTTATTAGACACGACAACAACAGAAAATTGACCCAGAACAGCAACTTTACACACCCAAGAACATAGCGACTGCTGTGATAGAGATGTATGGAGACATCTGAAGCTCTTCATTAGATACGACAACAACAGAAAATTGACCCAGAACAGCAACTTTACACACCCAAGAACATTAAGACTGCTGTGATAGAGATGTATGGAGACATCTGAAGCTCTTCATTAGATACGACAACATATGTTATAAATTGAACTAAAAGGGCTAAAACCTAACATCTCAGTTGGTCAAATGTCAATCTTATCTAACCATCCCAGAAATAACCATTTCCTTACAACATCGTGATAAGCTCTAAGTGTTAAATTTCAGAATACACCCACAGATTGTGTCAATCCTCAGATAGGGTGGGCTATGAACAACGATGCAAGAGTTACCGTTATAGCCCGGCCGTTACCAAACTGACTGACCTAGAAGGATTAGGCAACTTGGTTTATTGGGGCACACACACATAGGCCCGCCCTGTTGAGGAAAACGTATTCTGACAAATGGTGACAAATAATTTCTTGATTCTATCACCCCTCATCTTATTTCCTTAATATATATATTCTGATGGGATGAGAAGTCCGAACATAGTCCTCTCTGGACCCTTTGAATATTCACCCATATTCTTGTCCAAGTCATAAGAGAATTGGGTAGATCACTGAAACCTTTAATAAACATTGCTGAGCCAAAAATACTGATAAGAAAGAACTATGGGAATAGTTCATTAGTTTGATAAGATGGTCAATAGATAGCGCTTCATCAGAAACTAGATGGTTTCTTGTCCATGATAAAAAAAAAAAAAAAAACGACGAAGATGGGATTCGAACCCACGCGGGCAGAGCCCAATGGATTAGCAGTCCATCGCCTTAACCACTCGGCCACCTCGTCACAGAATACTTCATATAAACACTATCTACTTAATCATAACTCGTATGTTGATGAGTAAAAGAGAGAGTGTTGTTTAGTCTATAAAGAATTCTTGTAAGAGAACGAATGGATCACTGAAATTTTCGATAGACATTGCTGAGCCAAAAATACTGATAAGAAAGAGCTATGGGAATGGCCTATTAGTTTGGTAAGATGGTAAATACGGCAAGCTATCAGAAAAACTTTCAAGTTACACAGTAAGAAGATGTCTTTTATTAATTCATTCACCTTATCCCAGTACAATGTCACATTTGTACTATTTTTTATATCTATACTTAATCATAACACACATCTAAAGAGACAAAGGGCGCCTCTCCCGTCAAATAGACGTCAAAAACTAGACGCCATCTATTGACCGTCGCCGCAAACTAGCGGCCTCGGGTCGGGTCGGGTAGCCCGAAACCATAGTCTCTAGGTGGACGCTTTTCAGTTTGCCAAAGCTGGTTTTGTGGCTTTGTCACCGACCTGAGGCCGCTAGTTTGCGGCGACGGTCAATAGATGGCGTCTAGTTTTTGGCGTCTATTTTAATGGGAGAGGCGACCTTTGTCTCTTTAGATCATTATCCTTCCGGCAAAATTTCCATCTACATAAAACACATGTTTATGAGTGATGGTGATGTCTTGTCCATGGAGCAGTTCAGATCGGTCCGTGCATCCTGATTACAATACCGGCCAACCGAGGTGCCTTGTCAGTAATGTTTATGAGTAAAGGTGTCATTTGGTCTATATGGAATTCTTGTAGGAGAATTGAGTGGATCACAAACCTTCAATAGACATTGCTGAGCCAAAAAGACTGATGAGAAAGAGCTATGGGAATAGTCGATTAGTTTGCTAAGTCGATTCATCAGAAAACTAGATTAAGAGTAAAAGTATCATTTGATCTATATAGAATTCTTGTAAGAGATTTGAGTATCGTAAAGAAAGAGGCTGCCTTGCCGGAATTCATAGTTCTTCAAATTAAAGATACCTCGGCCAGTAAATCTCTTTTATTGACCTTTCAACAAAAATCTTTTGTCCTCGTCAGAAGCGAACAAAAATTAAATGGCAAAGCGTTAAAAATTGGGTGTAAATCACAAATATTAAATAGACATTGCTAAGTCAAAAAGGTTGATAAGAATGAACTATGGGTGTGGAATAATGGAGATCCACTTCGGGACGTCGGCCAGACGGATTGGGTGACAGTAAACAAACATACCGCCAGCCGCCAACAAAGGATTAGAGCACGGCCTGGTCTGCTGACCAGTTGGGTGTTTTCCTCTGTCCTCTTAACATGCTTTGAATAAAGTTAGTTTGAAGGAGACCTTTACCCTCTCCTTTCTGCTATTTAGTGATCTGATTTAAATCCTCGCAACAGCCTACAAAATAATCATCACTGCGAATTCTTCTACCGAATTTCGCATCAGTGTTTTGTGAAACGATTATCAGACTTTTCTCAACAATGGGAATACTAACGAGGTCTGGGAACTGGAATAAGACAATTTAATCTACTCAAGACGCCGTGCGGGGGAGGTGTGAAGAATGCGTCTGTTGGATGCCTTCTAGAACGCCCACATTACTGACTCATCATGTAGGTCGGATTGGCCTTGCTGCTTCACTTCTGGCAGCCACGTGATATGCATTAGACTGATGTATTCCTTACAGAAGCAATTGTTGACTTTAATTAGAATTTATAATGAAACTGATTCCAAGAATTATTAATCAAACATTATATTTATTGATTTACAAAAGAAAGAACAAAATATAAAAGGGAAACCAATATTAAACAAAGGAACTTTTCTTCTTTCGGTTAGCGCCTATTTACCTATGAGCTTACACACACTCTGTGGTAACAATTAAGGAGAACTTTGTTAAGTTTAGAACTATTTGTACAGTAATTTACAAAACACTACTAATCCATCGTGTAAATAATTAATCATATATATGTAAATAATACTAGCACAGCACAATAGTCCTTTGGACTTCGTGCTTTTGTAACAATAAATAAATAAAAATAAATAAATTAATTAATTAATATATATACAACAGCATTCACCAAGTAGCAGACGAATAAGAAAATTCTCTAAAGCAGACGAACACGAATTCAACAAATATCCTCATAAGATAGAGATATCTAAAGAAATATTTTATCTATATTTATATTATTTCAAAACGACGTTTGATAAGTTTTACTTCAAATCTTTCTTTTGAACGTGTAGCGGCTCCCAAATATTAACTTTTCATATTTACATTATAAGTTTTAATTCGTTTAATAACTATTTAATTAAAATATTCATTTTATAAATATATAATGCTCATAAAATATACTTTATCAAAATTATATAAATTAGCATTAATATCACATTATTTGTTATCATAACGATATAATAAAAATAATTATATATTATTATAAATACTGTATAAATCATATAATATATAATATTTATACTATAACTAGACGGGTGACCCGGGCTTCGCCCCGGGATTGACCCGTGTGCATATCTACCCGAGTGATATATATTTAGATAAGATTTTTTTTATAATTGTTTGTTATTAGCATTATCTATTTGTTTGCATCAGCATAATTTAATCTAATCTTTGATAGAGGGCGCTGTTCGTGAGCTAGGTAGAATAATTTGAATATATAGTTTTAATAATTGATTCATATATTTTTTAAAATAGCCTATCGTCTTCCCCGTATTTTTTTTTACCTATGCATGGAAATTTTGGTTTGAATTAGTGACCTACTGCGAATTTGTATACCGG
Organism: Cordylochernes scorpioides; assembly: GCA_030710605.1. Lineage (NCBI taxonomy): Eukaryota > Metazoa > Arthropoda > Arachnida > Pseudoscorpiones > Chernetidae > Cordylochernes > Cordylochernes scorpioides. The sequence goes on from CP092870.1 coordinate 58,058,663, forward strand.
ACATACAAACAAACAAACATAAAAACATTGATTTATATATATATAGATATATCAACCACATATATCTAACATTTTATAAAATAGAAATGATATTTGACTACAACAGAAGAAAAAAGAACATCAACATGTAGTATACAACAATACTTCTGATAATTTGAATTAAATAAATGTAATTAAAAGTTGTTTTTACGATAAATAATTTGTTGTTTGACTCCGCTTAGAATTTCATGCCGCCCACAAACGAAAAATCATAATAATATTTACAAACGGAAAAATATGTTCAGGGTAGTCTAGTGGACCATGGTATCTGCCCGGTAAGCAAAACACTGTGGGTTCGATTCCCATCCCTGGAAACTTTATTTTTCCGTTCATCATTACTCTTCACAATTCATCCTTTCATACTTCATCCCTAAGGATATGAATAGTCGTTATTTCTCCTTAAAATAAATTACGATTTTTCGTTCAAAAGAAACATTTGAGGTAAAACTTGTCAAACGTCTTTTTGCAATCATAGGCCGTATTATATTGTATTATAAATTATATCGTTGCAAATTAAAAAAAAATGAATGTATGAAGCTATTTTTGAATGCCCTAGTATTTAGTGTAAAATGAAAATAAAAATTGTTTGCGGAAGAGCATTTCTCGATGCAAATATTTACATGTAATTCTATTGTCCTAAAAGCTCATGTCCATAGTTTGCTTAAATACCATTTCTAAGATTCCACCCTTCAGTGTAACATATATAAACAGAATGATCCAATACAGTATTAGAGCTCTAAAGAAGCGGTCTGGTAGATTAAATTGGTGAAACCGCTGGGAGGGTTCACCACTGATAAGCCAAGCCTTCGCAATATTTTTTTTCATCGCAGTAAGGATAGCAGAAGTTTGATTTATTTGTGAAAAGAAACATTCGCATCTTAAATGTATTCATTTGTTATATATAGATGACGCGTTATTGCTTTGTATTATATGTTTTGTTAATTCGACATGTATTTAAACAATATCTCCACACTCGCCTGTCCAGTGATTCGCTAACCATGACGTATGCACGAAGGAACGTGTGGCCATTGGACATGTGTCGGACCTGGAGGTTGTTGTTGGGTTCTGTGCTGCCTGGAGTATAGGAGCTCTATCTATGCTTCCTTCCTGTGGTGAATCTGTATAAGACTGGTGGTCTTAATAAAACTGCGTGTATGTATTCTGTTATAACGTCGAACCTGGAGGCTGTTGTTGGGTTCTGTGCTGCCTGGAGTATAGGAGCTCTATCCATGCTACATACTGTGATGAATCTGTATAAGACTGGTGGTCTTAATAAAACTGCGTGTATGTATTCTGTTATAACGTCGAACCTGGAGGCTGTTGTTGGGTTCTGTGCTGCCTGGAGTATAGGAGCTCTATCTATGCTTCCTTTCTGTGATGAATCTGTATAAGACTGGTGGTCTTAATAAAACTGCGTGTATGTATTCTGTTATAACGTCGAACCTGGAGGCTGTTGTTGGGTTCTGTGCTGCCTGGAGTATAGGAGCTCTATCTATGCTTCCTTCCTGTGATGAATCTGTATAAGACTGGTGGTCTTAATAAAACTGCGTGTATGTATTCTGTTATAACGTCGGACCTGGAGGCTGTTGTTGGGTTCTGTGCTGCCTGGAGTATAGGAGCTCTATCTATGCTTCCTTTCTGTGATGAATCTGTATAAGACTGGTGGTCTTAATAAAACTGCGTGTATGTATTCTGTTATAACGTCGAACCTGGAGGCTGTTGTTGGGTTCTGTGCTGTCTGGAGTATAGGAGCTCCATCTATGCTTCCTTCCTGTGGTGAATCTGTATAAGACTGGTGGTCTTAATAAAGCTTTGTGTGTGTATTCTGTTATAACGTCGGAGGCTGTTGTTGGGTTCTGTGCTGACTGGAGTATAGGAGCTCTATCTATTATATCTTTCTGTTGTGAATCTGTATAAGACCGGTGGTCTTAATAAAACTTTGTGTTTGTGTATTTAAACAGAATGTAATTGGAACTTACCTCCCATGGCATGATGGTTTTGTTTCTTAGAACCTGACTTAGGCGCAGGAACAACCTGTTCAAGAAATTCTCGTGGTACCGCTCGAGATTTGCAAACTTGCTTGGGACAATCTCTTGGTGGAAGTTGAGGAGGCTGTTTGGCTGATGTTTTAATCTGACGTGAATGCACTTCACTGTAGAGTTGTTCCTCATTCTGCTGAATGTGGTGATGACGCGGCGACCGTTTATTCACTGAAAACATCCAAAAAAAACTTAGTATCATCCATAAAGGCAAAAAAAGACATCAACCTACCTGGAACAATCGAAGTTGGATCTTCTTTAATCATTCTAAGAGCAATTACATTGATGACAAGAATCCAAAGTGGTGAATCAAAAAGTTTTCCTGTTGAAGCTTCATCTCCAAAGGTAACAGCACTTAGACACTGAAATTGAAGCTTTTGACGATCTGGATAAGCTTGAATCATTTGAGTACTGATGCTTTTTCTGATTCTGTTCATATTGCTCACCTGTATACATACAGTACGTTAGGGTATTTTCCTTTTTGGATGATTCAATCTAAACTTACCGAATGCTGATCCATGTTCCCATGCACCTGTATAGGCTGTGCATCTCGATATAGCTTCTCATGGATGTATACATTGACCTTAGAAACATCCTTTAGCAGAAGAATATTCCCTTCAGCATCCATTCGAAGCAAAACACCCTGAAATTACATCAGATTATATATATTGTCATAACCAAAAATATACATAGAGTGTAACTGCAAATAATACATCGGCAGCTTGGCGAATGTTATGTACCTAAGTCCCGATAGGTGGTGCACGCTGTCAGCTCGGCAAGTGTTATGTACCTAAGCTCCGATAGATGGCGGGCGCGCTAGGTGGGAAGTTTGTAAACAATAGCCGCCATCTTGAAGGGGGTAGCCGATCGCCAGCCGTTTGAGTCTTTGACATTACTTCCTTAATTTATCATTATTTTTATCCATTTAACTTATTTTATCTCTTCCCTTTTTATATCTCTAACTATTTAACTATTTAAAGTTATCAAATGAGGTATTATTTTATTCTATCCAAACGTCACCTTCATTACTGTGACTGTCCCAAGCCCGGATGAAAAAGGAGGAGATGGAGCAGTAACAAGCTCACTAAAAAACCAGAGCTCAGCTGGCCCGGCTGATAGTACCCTGTAAGGGCTCATATTCCAGGGATACAAGATGTGCAGCGTTTGTACTCCATGTTAAGAGCGGCTGCTCATGGTGTCTGTTCCTCATGTCAGAGGCGGCCATTTCTTTTGGAGCTAAGTCAGTAGTCTGCCACTGAGTAGTGCTCCCAGTCTTAATGACAAAGGCAGACGCATTCTACTTCACCCAGTCATGATGGTTGTCAAACAGACACCATAAACAAGCTCTAGAAGCTTGATACCCTAATATGATTGAGTGGAGATAAGAAAGAAGAAGATTACTGCGACAATTTATTTTGATACCTTTACCTTTCTTTTGAATTAAAATAAGGTAAAAGTTTTCAATAGATGAGTTTGCTTTAATTCTTATTCCAATCTCAATCTTTCAGGCATTACTTCTCTTCCATAGAAGTACAAAAAAATGAAAAATAATGAAATGTCATTCATCATTTTTCATTTTCGTATTCCAGTAGAAGGGAAGAGATGCCTGAAAACTTGAGATTGAAATATAAAAGAAAATAATCTATTGAAACCTTTTGCCTTATTTAATTCATTTACAAGAGATTAACTTCTATTGCATCAATACCTTTCGTTTTTACCTATAAGAAATTGAGTTAAAATTGATTTCCTTCAACTTATAGATGGGAATTTTAAGGGGGTCGGTGGAAGGCTGGTTAAACCGTTTGGTTTTCGACCACTACGACCCGGGTTCGATTCCCGCATTGGACACTTTTTTCTGTTAAAAAAAAATGCTCCAATGGCCCCCGATTCTTGCAAAATTCCAACCCCACCAGCAAGTGCAAGTAACCAAACAGGCACATTTGTAAGTGCAAAGTCGAACTGCTTTTCACATATGTAGACATGTGGTGCGCTTACAGTAAAAGCAGTCGCTAACTACCCACCATGATTATCATGGCTTTGAGATAAGAAAGAAGAAGAAGATGGGAATTTTGCCGGGAGGTTATTGATCTAAAGAGACAAAGGTTGCCTCTCCCGTCAAAATAGACGTCAAAACTAGAAACCATCTATTGACCGTCACCGCAAACTAGCGGTCTCGTGTCGGTGACAAAGCCTCAACAAACCCCTAGACTGACGAGGGCAATTAGCTCGAAACCATGGTCTCTAGGTAGACGCTTTTTAGTTTGTCAAAGCTGGTGTTGTGGCTTTGTTAACGACTTGAGACCGCTAGTTTGCGGTGACGGTCAATAGATGGCGTCTAGTTTTGACGTCTATTTTGACGGGAGAGGTGACCTTTGTCTCTTTATATCTACTTCAACTTATTAAAGCTTTATTACAACCTGCTATCATCCTTTATAAGGAAAATTATTTTGATAATTTATATAAAAGGGCGTACCTGTATTTGTGAAGAAAAAAAAACTTTTTTTTTTCAAAATATTTTGAGAGATTTATCCCTCTATCAAAATATTTTGATAATGCTTATTCTTGAAGCTAAGTTGTGAATGATTGTACGTAAATCATATTTAACTCAATTATAATGCTAATATGCAAAAATGTGTTTTTCTATATAAAATATGTAATATTTGAAGAAATACTTTTTAAATGTGTGTATGAAACACTTACCTTTTCCAACTTAGAAATTAATTCTTTAGTCTTCGCAGATCTCTGTGAGTTTTCAAATCCATCTAAGCCGATTCTAGAAAAAACAACATGCATTTTAGTACGTTTGGTATTAAATGTGATATATATAGACTTACGTTAAGCCATCAAAAGGTGTTTTGTCGTTGTTTACAGCTACAATAGGGGCTCGAGCGTAAGCCTTAGCAACACGCTGGTGTCCTTCAAATATGATGAGTTTTGACCAGATCTCCTTATCAATTTGAGGCCATTTGGCAAATACCTCGGTAATATGGTCCTGAAACAGATATATCATGTTAGCAGAACGTCAATATAGCATATTCTCCAAATACAATCATTCTAGAATCTTTAATCTCCAAAGACAACATAAACAGAAGATCTACCCCAACAGTTCCAGCATATTCAACACAGATGATGCCAACCCCCATTGAAACTGTACCCACTACAACTGGAAACTATTTTTATTTTTGATTTTTTAAATGTATTTCTCTGAATCTCTATTGTATCTGTTGCACGCCTTTGCGGAGCCAGTGGCCTGATGAAGCGCGACCGCGTGAAAGCTTGCCTCCCATACCTTAATAAAGAAACTCTGCAAATATTTAAAATTTATTTAACTCTCTCAATTATAGTTTACCCTCCCTTAACACATATAAAAATCAAAATATATCTCTTATTATTGTAACTTTCTTGGAATTAATAAAATTAAAGAAAGACTGATGTCCCCATAGAGAGACGTGACAAGCTGGCGCCACAGAACTTAACCCTTTAAGCACCAGGCAAGACGGTGTATCGGTTTGATGTGACTTGATGCTCCTTTTCTCCTTAAAAAAAATCTGATGAAAATTAATTGTATTTTAAAGCGTATATTATTTTGCATTGTATTTCATATGTTTGTATGAATCATAAAAGCGTTTATTTTAAAAAAAAATAATAATTTAAAGAATTGTTTGATGTCTTTTGAAGGCTAACAATAATCAGGAATGACCTTGAAAACGGCCGGCACCTATAGGGTTAACAACAGGGAACAGGAAAAGGTCTGATCTTTGGCCCCGGTAAGAGGGATCCTCGAGTGCTGGGGCTGTTAGAAGACAATTGAAAGGAAAAATTCAAAATTGAAAAATTTACAATAAAAATGAAAAAAAAAAACTTATCTCCAGAAACCTATGTCTTATTAAATTCTGAGATATGTAACGTTTCCTATATAGAAATAAGGGATAGTCACAATACTTTGTGTTTCACTATTTTATAGATTACAATAAGGTAAACCCTAATATATTGCCACGTGGAAAATTAGGGAAGACAAACTTCGGGATGAGACAATAATTTATTTCAGGCAAGAACAAACTACGAGTGATAAACAAAAGATAAGCAAAAGAGGACAGAGTAACAAAATATAAACATAAAAAATAATATTCTGCTAATAAAATAATAAATACTTTGTTACAATATAAACAAAATAATGTGTGCAAAATTAGAGAAGGAAAGAAAATACAGTGTTACCGATTGCTTAACTATAAAGAAATATCAAAGAATAATCAAATATTTTATATAAATTGTTGAAATTGACAATTGCAGATATATCTATGATATTTGATATGCAGATATTTGCATAGTTTTATTATTGTCTATGCAGATTGACATATCTGTCTATATAGCATGGCCTTGTTGGATTGTTGGTAGGCTAGTGGTTATTGGATAGGGTAGGCCGGCGTGAGCTGCTGATGTGTAAATATAATTTGTCTTTCTTTTATAGTTTTATATCTTTAGGTAATAAAGGATCTTTCTCTTCGTCTACGAATCTACATAATTTTTTTCAACCTAAATAAATACAAAGAATTTTACGAAACTATTATAGATGCGTAATATTCTTTTTAAAATAAAACAATTTCTACTGCCCTTACTGTAATGGAAAAATTAAAGGGAGGGCCTCTTATTACGCGTCTAAAATAGTTTCATAATTTGATAACAGATGGCGCGCTAGTGCATCGTGAAATACAAAGCAACAAAGTATGTTAGAATTTTCGTACAAATTTATAAAAATGGCGAGCGCGCGATCGATACAAGAATCACAAGAGCCGTTACAGAAGACCGGCCTTGCTAAAGGTCGTCTGGTTTAGCCTGGACTTCCCAACTTGACTGGGATGAGGAAATGCCAGGCGCCTGCCTTTAGTCCTTGTACTCGATGTCCTCTAGATATTGCCTGACCGAAATCTTCCACAGAATGTCCTCAAAAATTGTTTTAGTGTCGTCTGCTTTCTGTATCTATAGAATTTTAAGTATCCTTAAAGAATTTTGGGATTGGAGAATACAGTAGAACAACCTTTATGAGAGGATACTCACGCTAGAGGACACCTCTCTACAAAGGACAGTTTCCATCACCAATACAGTAAAAAACCTCCATGAGAGGACACTCACGCTAGAGAGGACACCTTACTCATGTCAGAGGCGGCCATTTCTTTTGGAGCTAAGTCGGCCTGCCACTGAGTAGTGCTCCCAGTCTTAACGACAAAGACATTCTACTTCATCCAGTCATGATGGTTGTCAGACACCATCAAGGGTCACAACTTGATTCCCAAATATGATTGAGTGGAGATAAGAAAGAAGAAGAAACTTTTGCAAGAATCGGTAATAACTGAAAAATTATTTTTATTTTTAGAAAAAAAGTGTCCAATGTGGGATTCGAACCCATGCCGTTGCATGTCTACAAACTACGGTATTTACCACTCGTGTACCGTTACCTACAATAATAATAGAAAAGATGAGCTTATAATAGATAACAGGAGAGATAATTGACGTTGGTAGCGGTATTCCCTAGCAAGTGCAACGCCAGAAGTTCGACTTTTGAAATTACATTTGTGTTATTTGCACAAATTATTGAGATCACATTTTGATTGAGAAATTATTTTATTTGCAAGAATCGGTAATAATTGAGAAATAAATTTTTATTTTTAGAAAAAAAGTGTCTAAAGTGGGATTCGAACCGATGTCGTATCAATCTAAAGACGACGATTTTACCACTCGGCCACCGTTCCCTACAATAATAATAGAATAAATGAGATTATAATAGATAACAGGAGAGAGATAATGGGCGTCGGTGTAACACGGTAAGGTACGATCAGACCCGGGGGCCAGATATAGACAACCACGCCCGACCCAGCGTCCTTGGGTGCAGGAAACTCGTTGGTTCAACTTCCTTGACCCAAATCTTGGCGTCCTTACGTCACTGACCATTGTCCAGCTTCGATCTGGGTCCGCCCTGGGAGCGTCAAGACATTTGGTTAGATTGCTGATGTAAGCGTCTATCAAGTTGAGGTTGAATTTTGATGACTATATAGACAAATATGCTCTAATTTGATATTTCTTAGCAATTCTTGATACGGAAGTGGTTTCCTAGTACTTTCTAAATTCCAAATATGCTAAATTTCAAATAAATTTGTTAGATAGTAGGTGTTTTTAGCATCCACACATCAAGTTGAGTTCGAATTTTGATGTCTATGTAGACAAATATGCTCTAATTTGATCTTTTTCAGCAGTATTTGATACGGAAGTGGTTTTCCAATGCCCTCTAAATTCCAAATATGCTAAATTTCAAATAAATTTGTTAGATAGTAGGTATTTTTAGCATCCACACATCAAGTTGAGTTCCAATTTTGATGTCTATGTAGACAAATATTTTCTAATTTGATCTTTCTCAGCAATGTTTCTTACACAAGTAGTTTGCAAGTACCATCTAAATACCAAATATGCTAAATTCCAAATATATTTTTCAGCATCCAGCAAATCGTGTTTGAATTTTGGGATTGAAGGGACTTTTGATGTCTATATAGACAAATATGCTCTAATTTGATCTTTCTTAGCAATTCTTGATACGGAAGTGGTTTCCAATTGCCATTTAAATACCAAATTTGCTAAATTCCAAATAAATTTGTTAGCATCTATCAAATCGTGTTCGAAATTTAGGATTGAAGGGACTTTTGATGTCTATTTAGACAAATATTCTCTAATTTGATCTTTCTAAGCAATGTTTCTTACACAAATAGTTTGCAAGTACCAAATAAATACCAAATATTCTAAATTCCAAATAAATTTGTAAGAATCCATCAAATCGTGTTCGAATTTTAGGATTGAAGGAACTTTTGATGTCTATATAGACAAATATGCTTTAATTTGATCTTTCTCAGCAATTCTTGATACAGAAATGATGATAATACGATTTATATTTCGCAAGTGTTTTGGGACAACTTTTGTATCAACCTTTGTGAATTCCCTATTCATAGAAGGTCTTCTTGGCGAGCCTTTTTGTTTCTTATCCCCTTGTGTAAAGATTACACGAATTCCATGAGTTCATGCTATCTCATGGAATTGGGGTATAGGGGTGCATCTTTCGTTGATCATGGTACCATGATCCAGGCACACTTTGGTGAAAGTCTGACTTTGCCTGTAATTTGAGGCTGTTTCTAACATGGAAATTTTTGCTGCTGACTCTAACATGAGTACAGACACAGCTCATTTGTATCCCTGGAGTGGGACCATTGCTGAGGTCCATCAACTGGGTCAGTTGAACTCAGGATTTTTAAAGAGGGAGTGTCCCTCCTGGTTAAAGCATCAAGTCTACCAGAACAAGACTTTGATCGTGTAGAGGGTTTACTGTGCCTCCCAACAATGTCCACTGCACCACAGGTCAGGTACAGAGGGGCAAGCATGGGAGGCCAGTTAGCATTCTTGGTATAACTATGATTATCATGGTTATTAGTACAATGCGTACAAGGCTAACAATACATTAACCTCAGAATGAATGGTTGGTACAAGTTGGGCGAGGTACAAGTTACAACATACAGAGTCGTCTGCCTTCTACCCGACAATTTCAACCAAACGACTTGTTGTTTTTTTTACCCCCGGCGAGACAATAGATTTCTCAACTTGTGTGGCTGAGACAAACAATGTGGTGACACCCGGGTTGACTGTCACCAATGTCAACACTTTGCCAACACTCCTCCGGTAACACACTTCAGCCGTTTTGATCAATATTTGAATATACACTCATGGACAAAACTTTAGGAAGTTGTACCTTTCAGCATGTATATCGGGATTGAGATAATAACTCTGAAAGATATACTCATTGACAAAACTTAAGGAAGTTTTACTTTTCAGCATGTATATCGGGATTGAGACAATAACTCTGAGAGATATTACTGTGACCTTTATTGAAGACACACGAGATAACCAAGTGTGTATACACTCATGGACAAAACTTAAAGAAGTTGTACCTTTTAGCATGTATATCGGGATTGATACAATAACTCTGAAAGATATTACAGTGACCCTTATTGAAGACACACAAGATAACCAAGTGTGTATACACTCATGGACAAAACTTAAGGAAGTTGTACCTTTCAGTATGTATATCGGGATTGAGACAATAACTCTGAAAGATATACTCATGGACAAAACTTAAGGAAGTTGTACCTTTTAGCATGTATATCGAGATTGAGACAATAACTCTGAAAGATACACTCATGGACAAAACTTAAGGAAGTTGTACCTTATAGCATGTATATCGGGATTGAGACAATAACTCTGAAAGATACACTCATGGACAAAACATAAGGAAGTTGTACCTTTTACCATGTATATCGGGATTCAGACAATAACTCTGAAAGATACACTCATGGACAAAACTTAAGGAAGTTGTACCTTTTAGCATGTATATCGGGATTCTGACAATAACTCTGAAAGATACACTCATGAACAAAACTTAAGGAAGTTGTACCTAGTTGTAATATTAAATTGATATTTTAACCGTCTGCTCACTAAAACGTATCGCACTGGATCATGTAAGAAGTTCTTTTTTTATTGCTTAGTGACATTATTAACAAATATCGAATAATATTTCGAATCTTTCTTCGAAAAAATAAAGTTTCATGATAGCTTGTCTTTGTCATTCTCTCTTTAGGTGTTTTCCCTTTCACTAACACATAGTTTAAGCAGAATAAAAGAATTTTTGAGATATTTTACAGAAATCCGTTTGTAAAAGAATGTCTCTAATGGCATTCTTAACTCTTCTCGCATTATTTCAGGGCCATTTAGATTGTCTTCAGAAAGTCCTGGGGAATGCAGACGACGCCCGTGAAGAATCCAGGTCAGCTTAGGCGTCTGCTCCCGAATTTCGCCATAGCTGGTCTTCCTTGCTTCATTCCTGACAGCCTTGTATAAACTTGTCGATGTGGCTTTGTATAGCTCAACTACTGAATGTTCAATCTTCCAAAACTACAGAAAGCTGGAAAACATTGAATACAAGGATCTTTTTATGTTTATAAATAGTAAGGGCTCATTGTAAAGATAGAATTTGTTGAAAATTGTTGTAAATATGTATAGTTAACCAACCTTTTTTTAAATCACGAATATAGAATTCTTTTTATAAATTCTATATTACTGTGATAAATAATTTTATGTGTAATTTGCTTCAAGTAATTCAAAATAAAAACTACTTGATATATATATATATATAAGTAAATAATTTATTTCCTATTTTTCACGAATGCACCTCCAATTCAAACAACAACAAAACCTTTATTTAGGGCCTCTCGCCCTTTACAGGATTCGCCAGTTCACAAGAGCTGGGGAGAACACTGTGTTCCGGGATATAATACTGTGGAATATCGCCACCGCTATATATCTATTCTTTGATATTTCATTAATTAGTGCCGGAAATGAAGGACAAATTTGCCCCGTTTTATCATTTAGTTTTCGTCTTTCCTCAGACAGAGCAGCACAATCTGCACCTCCAATTCTATTTTTTTTCAACCACAAAACAAAATATTCATAACATGTATGTATATTTTATTTTGAAAATAGAGCAATCCATACTTAATTCATTAGATAATAAAAGGCATATATTGGATTTAATAAAATATTTATTTTGCCAATATTTCGGCTGGCTGAACGCCAACCTTTATCGAGGCATTATATTTTTGTATATGTAAAATGTAATGCCTCGATTTAAGGTTGGCGCTCATCCAGCCGAAATATTAGAAAAATAAATCTTTTATTAAATCCAATATATGCCTTTTATTATCTAATATGAATATTTGTATTTATTTCATTGGTTGCTCCTAGGTAAGATGTGGAATCAAGCATGATTTTAATGTCCTTTTCTTCTTTAAACTTCTACTCAAATCTTGTAATTCACCAATTGTTTATGTAATATAGTCTGAATTTAGTGTTGTTACTTGACGCGAACATTTCTTGTGGGGATATCTCGTCTGATTTGATGATAATAAATTTAATCATCTACCTACAGAGTGTATTCTACGTGTGTTTAGTTATGTGGATTTAAAAGACGTTTGTGTTTTCTTTCTTGTTCTTTGGGTATAAGAGCTATACTCGAAGAAAAGTATGTATGGAATTTCTACAATTTCAGAAGCATTTTGTCAATAGTTTCTTCTAACACAACCATAAAGAATAAACCTTCAAGTACAGATGCTATATACACTACTTACAATAGCTGTAGCTTAGATATGGTAGATTATATTGGTGGAATATCTGGAAATGTTTACCAATGGTATAAGATACTTATATCACTAGAGGTATCTTAGAAAGATACACTCATGGTCAAAAGGAAGTTGTACCTTTCAGTATGTATATCGGGATTTAGACAATAACTCTGAAAGATACACTCATGAACAAAACTTAAGGATGTTGTATCTTTTAGCATGTATATCGGGATTGAGACAATAACTCTGAAAGATATTACAGTGACCTTTATTGAAGAAACACGAGATAACCAAGTGTGTATACACTCATGGACAAAACTTAAGGAAGTTGTACCTTTTAGCATGTATATCGGGATTCAGACAATAACTCTAAAATATATTACAGTGACCTTTATTGAAGACACACGAGATAACCAAGTGTGTATACACTTATGGACAAAACTTAAGGAAGTTGTACCTTTTAGCATGTATATCGGGATTCAGACAATAACTCTAAAAGATATTACAGTGACCTTTATTGAAGACACACGAGATAACCAAGTGTAAACAAAATTGCCTCTGTCTCCTTAATAAAAATCAGGCGTCCGGGTTGACATAAGTGTTGGTAAAAATAATAAATTGAGTCCTAAAGTCCAGATAGCAATGTCATAGATCGAGTACAAAGACCAGGCGGTCTCAGGAAGACTCGAAAGGAAGTCATTAGGATCTAGGCGGACAAATTGGTTTGGCAAACCCAGCCTGTACACAAAAACTTTCTAGCTAAATAAAACGCCTCACTAATTTGGCTTGGGTTTTTACTCTGGAGGGTAAAAAGGGCATCCGTTAGTTTAGCTGTTTTCGTCTCAATTCCATCTGAATGCGTCTTCTTTTTTCTTTGTTAAACTATTCACACGAAATCGAAAAAAACTGTAATCCTTTGCGTCTTATCCTTTTCTAGTGGAATTATGTCAAATAGATGGTCTTCTGATGATTTAAGCATCTATATAGACATGTGAAAGAAGTAGATTCTAATCTATACATAATTAACATTTTAGAAAGAGGGAATCATATATCGCCGCAACTCTTTTTATTATTAAATGATTCCCTCTTTCTAAATTGTCGAAATCCGCAATCCGTTTACCATAATTAACATTGTCTATTCATAATATATCATCAGTTCTAGTAGAATTGTTATGTCAAATAGATGGTCTTCTGATGATTTAAGCGTCTATATAGACATGTGAAAGAAGTAGAATCTAACATCTATATCATTAACATTGTCTATTCATAATATATCATCAGTTCTAGTAGAATTGTTATGTCAAATAGATGGTCTTCTGATGATTTAAGCGTCTATATAGACATGTGAAAGAAGTAGATTCTAACATCTATATCATTAACATTGTCTATTCATAATATATCATCAGTTCTAGTAGAATTGTTATGTCAAATATATGGTATTCTGATGAATTAAGCGTCTATATAGACATGTGAAAGAAGTAGATTCTAACTTCTATATCATTAACATTGTCTATCCATAAACATGATATATCATTTCTAGTAGAATTGTGTAGTCAAATAGATGAAATGATTATTTAAGCGTCTATATAGACATGTGAAAGAAGTAGATTCTAACATCTACATCATTGTCTATCCATATACATGGTATATCATCTATTCTAGTAGAATTTTTTGAATCTTTTGTCGGTAGATTTTCATAAATAACATTTTTTTGAAGTGACAAATGTCAAGTGAAGTCTTCTTTTACAGAGGCGGCATCGTCTGATGGTAAAAAGAAGACATGATTGATTATTTTTCTGACTAACCAATAGACATCCATCATAAAATCAGGTTAATTAGGTTATATATTTGATTCTATCTTATGTCCAGTACATTCTTCAATTACGTGTTATACTTGAAATTGTATGTGTGGGGGCGTTTCAATTTATCAAATTGAACATACCAATCAAATTTTTCCAAAATGGAATGTGTTGAGGAGAATAGAAAGGATAAAATGATGAATGAAGATATGGTCAAAAATGATCGTTTTTCTTTAAAATTCTTTGAAAGAGATGAAAGGAAACGCGATTATAGAATGACAACTCAATATTGGTCATAATTGGTTTTAGAGAATCATTGAAAAAGATAAAGGTCTTGGAAGTGAAATCTGTTTTGTTTTTCATTTCGATAAAAAGAGATAATTTTAGGAAATCTATGCAAATATGTGGAATTAGCCACTATGTAAATACGAGGAATTAACCACTATGCAACTATGAAGAATTAACCACTATGTAAATACGAGGAATCAACCACTATGCAAATACGAGGAATCGACACCTATGTAACTATGAGGAATCAACCATTATGTACCTATGAGGAATCGACACCTATGTAAATATGAGGAATCAACCACTATGTACCTATGAGGAATCGACGTCTATGCAAATACGAGGAATCGACACCTATGTAAATATGTGAAATCAACCACTATGTACCTATGAGGAATCGACGTCTATGCAAATACGAGGAATCGACACCTATGTAAATACGAGGAATCAACCACTATGTAGATATGTGAAATCAACCACTATGCAACTATGAGGAATCAACCACTATGTAAATATGAGGAATCAAACACTATGCAACTATGAGGACTCAACCACTATGCAACTATAAGGAATTAACCACTATGTAAATATGAGGAATCAAACACTATGCAAATACGAGGAATCAACCACTATGTAAATATGTGAAATGGGGGGTAGGTGGCCAGTATGTGTCCACAGGATGTGCGATAGAACGGTCCCATTGTCACAGAAACTTAAAAAAAGCTCCCAGGAAGGAAGGCAAAAGAATCAGGAAGATGAAGAAAGAGCCTCAGATCTCTTGCTCCACATCCCAAGTGGCCGAACAGGTCCGTGGTGCCGGGTGATTTATTGAATTCTTAACCTATTCTCAATCTCGTCGTGAATTATGCAAATTTAAATCTCTTGTTAAGACAACTTTCTCACCTCTTCATAGAAAGAAACTTGTTCTCAACCTAGCATTTTGTACCTGTAATGTTATTAGCCTTTGATTTTTGTCCTCTTTTTGAAATAGAAGATTTTTATCGCCATGCTTGTGCGTGCTTATGTTTTTTAAATTAGTACTTTAAAAAAATTGCTATCTGATGGATCGTTTTTGAAAACAACTCTCAGATTTATAAAAAACAATTTATTACACTTTAAACATTTTTAGATATAGAGTTAATTACCTCGTATTTAAGGCAACAATCATCTAATTTACATACATCGTTCTAACCAGATTCAACTTGTGTAAAGCAGACGACAAAGAAAAATAAACAAATCAATGGTAGAGGGTAAGTTCCTATTTTTACAAGCTTTCACATTCAAAGAATAATAATTTTCTTGCTTCACTATCTCTATTTTTTAAAGTTGATTATTATATTGAAAAACATTAGAATTTTTTAATCTGATAAGTTAGTGACTATTTTTTATCATAGGGGGAGATGATATTTTAATAATTTTGAAAGAAAGATGAAACTAGACGAATCTTTTGGCAACTAGGGCTTTAACAAAGTAGGCAATGTTCGAACGTACATTGTCTTAAACTGGTTCTCAACCGATACATACCTCTAGCAACCAAATAGACGAAT
Source organism: Cordylochernes scorpioides (assembly GCA_030710605.1). Lineage (NCBI taxonomy): Eukaryota > Metazoa > Arthropoda > Arachnida > Pseudoscorpiones > Chernetidae > Cordylochernes > Cordylochernes scorpioides. Next base: position 58,074,583 of record CP092870.1, read on the forward strand.
TCCATTGTTCCTTTTTCCGAGCATCAAACAACAATCATAAGCCGCTTTTTATATTGTATTATAAATTAACTTCAAAAATATTTACAAACGTAAAAATATATCCAGGTTAGCCTAGTAGACATGGCATCTGCCCAGTAAACAGAACACTGTGGGTTCGATTCCCATCCCTGGACACTTTATTTTTCTGTTTATCATTACTCTTTACAATTCATCCTTTCATACTTTATCTCTAAGGATAGAAATAGTCGTTATTTCTCCTTAAAATAAATTACGATTTTTCGTTCAAAAGAAACTACAGAGGGTATTCACACTTATAGGAAACAAGTATTATTATAAAATATTAAAAATTAACACCATATTTGAAAATTTTCAAATGTTCTATTTGAAAGCCTTTTTGTTTATTTACAGAACAGCACCTGATTTTCCACGATAGCAGACACTTTCTGAACATTTTAAAAATTTTAAATATGGTGTTAATATTTAATATTTTTTATAAAAAAAAAATTTGTTTCCTATAAGTGTGAACACCCTCTGTATTGTGGTAAAACTTGTTAAACGTTGTTCTACAATAATAAGCCGCAATATATTGTATTAACAATCGAACATATTCCATAATAACAGTTTATATTAAAGATTTTTTCCTACTTTTACATTTTGACAAAATCAATATAGTATCAAGAGTTTGGTTTCTCATTTCTTTTATTTCTCGAGCTTTAATGTTAACATGCTCTTCAACAAAGAGATTCTAAGGTACAACATGAAAGACAACTGTGATACTTCAGGATCTCCATATTGAAGGATATGTTAGCCTAAAACCTCTATTGCAAGCGCATAAGCACTATTTCAAAGTTAACATGAATCATGAAAATTTCTCTTATAGAATTGTAAATAGTTATAAAACGAAGAGAAAAATTTTATTAAAATGCATGGGCTACAAGCTTTCGGGCTTCACGCCCTTCGACGGGTACCTACGTAGGTACCCGTCGAAGGGCGTGAAGCCCGAAAGCTTGTAGCCCATGCATTTTAATAAAATTTTTCTCTTCGTTTTATAACTATTTACTATTTCAAAGTATAAGTCATAATCATATGTTCACGAACTTTCGTGAAAACCTTATATTAAATTGAAAATATTTCTCAACCAATATGCAAAAAAAAAAGAGCTTCGATAGCCTAGACATCCTTGAAGGTCCTTTCTGGCTTATGCAACTCATATTTCAACAGCTGATCTGGCCAAGCAAGTAGATGCAGGCCTTACAGTCCAGCGCGTGACGACACGGTTCTTCTCATCTCTTGTATTTAACCCTAATTGATGATTGCTTAGCTCATCATTCATTATTGCTATCTATTTTACAGAATCACGAGGCAAACTATAATACTAACTGACTACAGATATATTGCATTTATTCATTAATTTCTAATTATAATTTTAATTGTTATCTATCCTAGCGTCTACCAAGATGTGCATCTACAAATCTATCTACAGACGCCTATCTACATCTATAAGTACTTCATCGATTAGCGCAAATATGATTTCATAACAGATATATATTAATACTGTTCTTAAATCCGCCTTTGCCGGTCCCAAGTCCGAATGAAAAAGGAGAAGGGGGAGCAGTAACAAGCTGCTAAAAAAACCTGGGCTCAGCTGGCCATGCTGACAGTACCCTGTAAGGGCTCCAGGGATACAGGATGTACTCCATGTTAGGAGTGGCTGTACATGGTGTCTGTTCCTCAAGTCACCATTTCATATTGGAGCTAAGTCGGCCTGCCACTGAGTAGTGCTCCCAGTCTTGATGACAAAGGCAGATGCATTCTACTTCACCCAATCATGACGAAGATAAGAAAGAAGAAGAAGTACTGAGCTAAGTCGGCCTACCACTGAGTAGTGCATCCAGTCTCAAGGTAAAAGACATTCTACTTCACCCAGTCATGAGGATAATAAACAAGAGGTACTGAGCTAAGTTAGTCTCCTGATACTGAGTAGTGCTCCCAGTCATAATGACAGATGTATTCTACTTCACTCAGTCATGAAGATAAGAAAGAAGAAGCACTGAGCTAAGTGGGCCTACCAATGAGTAGTTCTCCCAGTTTCAACGACAAAGACATTCTACTTCACCCAGCCATGATGAAGATAAGAAAGAAGTACCGTTCTTTACCAAACCATAAGATAGAAAGAATATATAGAACAGGAAGGACGATTTAATCTATCAGTCTATGAGTGTGCCCATCCCAAATTTAATAACAGCAGCCGCCACAACAATGTCGCATTGTGACTGTGGGAGAAATTCCAATTAATTCTCGATGGTTCTTGAGTCCAACGGTGGACTGGTGATGAAATAGTCCATTGAAGTCATCTATCAAACAGACCTACATGTCGGCTGTTTACAAGGTTGTCCCAGAAGTTCGTAAACTTATTATCATTTATAAAACGACATATTTGAAAATTATCCCGCATGTGTTTCTTTTGAACGAATAATCAAAATTTATTTTAAGGAAAAATAACGATTATTTCTAACCTTAGGAATGAAGTATGATAGGCACTTGTGGAAACGAACAAAAAACCCATGAACACCATCTGATAAACTGCCCATTAACTTCTGATCTAAGGGAAGAAACCCAACTTTACCTGACTAATACAAAACAAGTTGCTTGCGCGCAATAAAGACCAATACATTAAGTTTAATAGATTCTGCAGGATGTATATTTTGAGGCGAAAGTGTTGACTGTACATATTTCAAGCTGCTATTTCTAATTATTATATGCAAAATTTGACATCGAACGTTTAATTTTCATGCTTCCCAATGTTCAATTATATTAATTGTATATAATTTGATATACACGCAATTATCCTAATTGTGGATATGGCGTGTCTCTCCCAACTGTTAAATAATAAAATGAATTGTGAAGTGTAATGATAAACGGAAAAATAAAAGTGTCCAGGGATGGGAAACGAACCAACAGTGTGTTGCTTACTGGGCAGATGCCATGTCCACTAGGTTACCCATTATGATTTATATTTTGCAAGTGTTTACGAACTTTTGGGACAACCTTGTAATTCTGAAACTTGACCCACCTGCTGATTGGCCACCCTTGATATAGAACATCAGAGATTAAATCATTCTTCTATAAGAATTCTGTTAGAATTTCACCAAGGTTACCAATATTACCAAGGTTGTTCTAAAAGTTCGTAAACACTTGCAAAATATAAATCATAATATGTTTACCAACTTTTGGGACAACCTTGGTAATACTGGTAACCTTGGTATAATTATAACAGAATTCTTATAGAAGAATGATTTAATCTCTGATGTTCTATATCAAGGATGGCCAATCAGCAGGTGGGCCAAGTTTCAGAATTACAAGGTTGTCCCAGAAGTTTGTAAACACTTGCAAAATATAAATCATAATATGTTTACGAACCTTTGGGGCAGCCTTGGTAAATATATAACAGAATTCATATAGAAGAATGATTTATAGACTTCAGGTCAGTTCCCAAACTATCCAATAGCTACAAGGGCCCAGCCAATAAGATTGAATGTAGAGAACATAGACTTCCGGCCAGTTCCCATACTACCCACGAGCAGTAGCGGCCAGCCAATGAGTAAAGAGTAACTACGAAAACTTCCGGTCAGTTCCCAGACAATCGCCACAATGGGACCGAGCGTCTAATTGGCCCGAAGCCAGCAACTGGGGCGCGACACCCGTGGAGCGTTCACGCCTATTGACACTTTCTACAATTCTCGTCGTAAATCCATGTCACAACTTGTCTCTCTCTCTTTTGTAGCAAATGTCACCGTAAGGGACACTGGAGAGCCTCCTGCCCCTTGAAAGTCCACGGAAATTGTCCTGCCCATCTTCAGGACAAATGCAATTTCCCGGTGTCTCCATCCTTCCAGCCCACGCACCGTGGAGCGTTCACGCCTATTGATACTTTCTACAATTCTGATCGTAAATCCATGTCACAACATGTCTCTCTGTCTCTGGGAATAAAGATCACAAGTGTAGCGAAGGCTACCATCTACAAGTACCATCTTGGTCTTGAGATGGGCAGCGCCAGCTATCGCATCGACCTGCCCACTCTGTGGGAGAGAACTCTCGCTGTCCACCGGTGGCGGAGTCGTTCCCGCGGTTGGCGACACCAATGAAGCCTGTATAGATTTAATTATGTACATTCAGCCGTATCTTTTTCTTCTCTCTCTCTCTTTTGTAGCAAATGTCACTGTAAGGGACACTGGCGAACCTCCTGTCCCTTGAAAGTCCATGAAAGTCGTCCTGCCCATCTTCAGAACCCACGGAGTGGACCGGTGTCTCTATCCTCCCAGCCCACGATCTTCACAAATTCCGCAGCGCTTACATTGGCTACGGGGGGTTCTGACACCATCCAGAAGACCCCCTTGGTACTTTCCAGCCCTGCCGTAGCTTTGCCCGCAGCGAACTGTTCCGTTCCTCACCAGATAACTTCATCTGCTGAGCCTTCTGTACCGGTGCCGTCTCTGCCAGAGCCTTCCCCGACCATTGCTGTACCTACAGAGGTATCTGCCAAAGAGACTCATTCAAAGAATGCATCAACCATCCAATCCACACCAAAGCTTCAAAAGAAACAGCCTCTACAGACCATTTTACAACAGGTAGAGGAGTTGTTCTATTGAAAGAACTCTATCTTCAGCTAAGGGCCATATAGAAATATTCTAAAATTCCAAAAGATTTTGATACTTTCAATTGACTGGTGCATTCAACATGGTATTTATCAAGTTTGAACCAATTCGAGCTGTTAATTCATTACGCATACGGCAAAAGTGGAACAATTTACTTCACGTCAACAAACTAACTCAATCAGAATTGGAAACGATCATAAAAATATGAAAAAGGTTTTGTTATACCATCAATATCTACCTCCTATATATATTTGATGGTGCATTTACCAAGTTGGGTCAATTCGAACTGTTAATTCGTTACACAAGAAGCAAAAGATGAAAAATCTACATCACGTCAACAAACCTAATTAATCAGAATTGTAAACGATCCTTAAAATGTAAAAGAATTGTTGAAATACCATAAAATACCCACAGTGAATAGGTATTTGACTGGTGCATTTACCAAGTTGGGTCAATTCGAGCTGTTAATTCGACATGCAAACAGCAAAAGAGTAACAATCTACATCACGTCAACAGAACCAAATCAATCCAAATTGGATTCAATCTATCTATAGCAAAACAATGACCGTTATAGAATATATCTATCTATAAATATTGGCTATGGTTACCCACTTGGCTCTAATTCTGGGAATAGGCCTACTGGACACAATAGCATTGTTCTTTGACATCCCTTTTTAAATATTAAACGGATGTTCTGGTTGCATACAAACGGTTATTGTCCTGTTTACACGAACCGAACCTCTGCTATTGTTTAGGAAGATGAAGTTTTACTTGATAAACTTTGTAAAAAACGATAAATAAACGATAAGATTACTAAACACAAGGTAATAAGACACCAAATCCGAATAAATAAATAATGTGTAATGTTTCGGTAACAGCGTTGTTACCGAAAGTCATCTCCAGTTATCCTATCTCAAAAGAAAGATGGAACCTGAAGATTTTTTATTCTTACGCTTTAAATCAGGCAATACTTTCTCAAATTTTGTATTTTATATTCCTTAAGCACAAGTATATATACTTGTATATCTATATTCTGGCCATAGATTTGGCCCAGCCACCTTGCCAGCAAAGCACCTCTTTGGTAGATTGTGATTATGATGGTAGATTAGATCCCGTGTGGATCTCATGGAATAAAGTCCGCCCTAGACTGACGAGGGCCATTAGCCCGAAACCATGGTCTCTAGGTGGACACTTCTCAGTTTACCAAAGCTGGTGTTGTGGCTTTGTCACCGACCTGAGGCCGCTAGTTTGCGGCGACGGTCAATAGATGGCGTCAGGTTTTTGACGTTTATTTTGACGGGAGAGGCGCCCTATGCTTCTATGGATATATGTATATATAATAAAAAGACATATATTGGATTGAATAAAATATATTTATTTACCAATATTTCGGTTGGCTAAACGCCAACCTTTATCAAGGCATTACATTTTTGTATAAACAAACTCACCGCCGCATAGTGTTATAATATAAAATTATAATATATAGTTATAATTATAACACTATAGGCGGTGCTGAGTTTGTTTATACAAAAATGTAATGCCTTGATAAAGGTTGGCGTTCAGCCAACCGAAATATTGGCAAATAAATCTTTTATTCAATCCAATATATGTATTTTTATTATCTAATGATTTAAATATAGATTTCTCTATTTTCACAATAATATATATTGTAAAAAAAACGAAATTTCTTTTGATTTTAATTATCTTGAGGATTATGCTATGTTAATGCAGTCGTGGTTAAAATCTTGAAATTATAATAATAAAAATGGTTTTGATCAGTAATTGCTTTAATTGAGCTTATATAATATATAAAAAAAACATAATTTGATAAAAGTACTGCCTGGCTTAAGGCGTAAGAATCTAAAAAAAAAAAACTTATTTACATAATGTACAAAAGTTTGAGCCGGCCATCGAGAAACAACAAGTTTTTATATAACATATATATATCCAAATAATATGATAATAATAAATTTTCTGGCTATACATATAAACAGAATTCCAAAATGTATGTAAATAACATTTAAAATTTCAAATATCTGTTGTAAAAAAGCCAGTGGTTTCTCAGGTTCTTCAGATATTTCCAAAAGACCGTCCTCAAGCCAACGGAATCCATGCCAATGGGTCTGATTTTTTCTCTCCAGGCTGCAACCAGTTACCCAAGGTCTACCACAGTCCAAGGTCCTACTGGAATTTCAACAGCTCACTGAAAGGAAATGGTAGAAAATTCTTTAGAACATTTTTTAAAACAAATTATCTCTATCGTCTATGAAATATGCTTTATTTTATTTTGACTTAGAGCGCTATGTCCCTCTAGCTATATACGGTTGTATCCCAAAAGTTCGTGTTTTTTTTCTTAAAATGTTGTTTTTCTTATTACTTGGTGAATAATATTATTACGGCGAATATACATAATAATACATAATACAATTACTTTATACATAATACAAAGACATTATACATAACGGCGAATAATATTGGTATTTCAATTTTTTTGCAAGTGTTTACCAACTATTGAGACAAACTTATATGAAAATGCTTTCATATCTTTTTTTTGGGGGGGAGGGAGGGGGATTATATGAAAAGAACTCATCTCTAGAAACCTGAGATATTGTTTAATTTATGTTCATAATATTTAAATCAATTAATAAGAAAATCATTCACATTCTTAATTCAATGTTGAAATTTTGTGAAAGATTTTTTGAAGATTTTTTTTCTAGATGAAAAAGGATTGAACCTACCTTTAGTAACTTGGTTTTGTCATTCCAAAAATCCTCTTCCATTTCATCCAACTTGTCCCTAGATCTAGAAAGATGTTTCTTTCTGGTACCCATGTCTTCTAGATGGGAGTTGCAGACCCGGCTGTGAACACACAATATGATTGAGACAGGTTCAGACATGTTGGGGGGTGAGGAGAAATTCTTCCCCTACATGCAATAGTGAGATAACTCTGATGACAGCGTTACTAGTGGGGCAAAAGAGGGAAATGTTATGTAATACGAAAACTACATCTTTCAACCTGACACGATATAGTGAATATGTTTTTATGGGTCACTAACCAAAGTGTACCAATTTTGAGCCAAAAAATGAATGTATCGAGAAAACAAGCCGTAATACACTATATCAAAGTATCATGGTATCATGGTTTTACCAGCTATTGACCAAAGTGTATGATTTTTGAGCCCATAAATGAATGTAGCAAGCAGACAAGCCGTAATACACTATATCAAAGTATCATGGTATCATGGTTTACCAGCTATTGACCAAGGTGTTTGATTTTTGAGCCCAAAACTGAATGTAGCAAGCAGACAAGCCGTAATACACTATATCAAAGTATCATGGTATCATGGTTTTACCAGCTACTAACCAAAGTGTATGATATTTGAGCCCAAAAATGAATGTAGCAAGCAGACAAGTCGTAATACACTATATCAAAGTACCATGGTATCATGGTATCATAGTTTTACCATATACTGACCAAAGTGTATGATATTTGAGCCCAAAAATGAATGTAGCAAGCAGACAAGTCGTATTGAACTATATCAAGGTATCATGGTTTTACCATATACTAAACAAAGTGTATGATTTCCGAGCCCAAAATTGAATGTAGCAAGCAGACAAGCCGTAATACACTATATAAATGTATCAAAGTTTTTTAACTTCGCCTTTTTGGTCCCAAGCCCGGATTAAAAGGAGGGGGGAGCAGTAACAAGCTCATTAAAAATCTGGGCTCAGCTGGCCCGGCTGATAGTACCCTGTAAGGTCTCCAGGGATACAGGATGAGCAGTATTTGTACTCCATGTTAGGAGCGGCTACACATGGCGTCTGTTCCTCATGTCAGAGGTGGCCATTTCTTTTGGAGCTAAGTCAGTGGCCTGCCACTGAGTAGTGCTCCCAGTCTTAATGACAAAGGCAGACGCATTATACTTCACCCAGTGTGGAGATAAGAAAGAAGAAGATCAAAGTTTTACAGGCTACTAACCAAAGTGTATGATATTTCGAGCCCAAAAATGAATGTAGAAAGCAGACAATACACTATATCAAAGTACCAAGATGCTGCCCGCCACCAAGGTTGTTCAAAGGTTAGATTCTCCAGGCCAGGGAAGATAAAAGAAAGACAGGAGTTGATTAGATAAGAAGATTAAATAATTCAGGAATAATTCAACAAGTGCTGGGAAAAGATAGATTTTCTTTTTGTGAAAAAAAAGGGTTTTAGGTAAAAAAAGTTGTTAATAAAAAATAAAATACGCATAGGATATGAATTCAGTAAAGTACAAAGTACCCGCAGGCAAATCCAATTGCAATCAGCTACGAAATTACATGATTTATCATTCCCATTAGCTCTCTTTACATACATTCAACTTTAGAAAGAACCACAGGACGTATCCAGAAATACAAGAACAGAAATCGGAAGTTCAACTGAGACATTGTAGATTCAACTCACTTAGGTAATTTGACAAGGACGTATCCATTTCCACAAGAACCACTGAAACTATCCACCGAAGCAAGAACCATGGACGTATCTACCAAGGCAAGAACCAGGAAACGTATCTACCAAGGCAAGAACCATGGACGTATCTTCCAAGGCAAGAACCATGAAACGTATCTACCAAGGCAAGAACCATGGACATATCTACCAAGGCAAGAACCAATTAACGTAGCGATCTAAGCAAGAACCATGGACGTATCTACCAAGGCAAGAACCAATGAACGTAGCCACCTAAGCAAGAACCACGGTATGTAACCAGGAATACAAGAACAGAGATCGCAAGTTCAACTCAGACATGTAGAATCAAGTCACCTAGGCAATATCACAAGGACGTATCCATCGTCACAAGAACCATGGAACGTATCTATCGAAGCGAAAACTACGGAACGTAATAATCGAAGAAATAATCACAGTATGCACTCAGCAATACAAGAACATAAAATCGGAAGTTCAACTCAGACATTGTAGAGTCAACTTACTGAGGCAATTTTACAAGAACGTATCCATTTCCGCAAGAACCACTGAACGTATCCACCGAAGAAATAACCACGGAGCACTTCAACTTAAGCAAGAACCAAGGGACATATCCAGCAATACAAGAACAGGAGATCGGAAGTTCAGCTGAGACATGTAGAATCAACTTACTGAGAGACAATTTCACAAGAACCACTAAAAGTATCCACCGAAGAAATAACCACGGAGCACTTCAACTTAAGCAAGAACCACGGGACATATCCAGCAATACAAGAAAAGGAGATCGGAAGTTCAGCTGAGACATGTAGAATCAACTTACTGAGAGGCAATTTCACAAGAACCACTAAACGTATCCACCGAAGAAATAACCACGAAGCACTTTAACTTAAGCAAGAACCACGGGACATTTCCAGCAATACAAGAACAGAAAATCGGAAGTTCAGCTGAGACATTTAGAATCAACTTACTGAGAGGCAATTTCACAAGGACGTATCCATTTCCACAAGAACCACCGAACGTATCTACCGAAGAAAGAACCACAAGACGTATCCATCAAGGCAAAGAACTAAGGACGTATCCAGAAATACAAAAACATAAAATCGGAAGTTAATCTTAGAAATGAAGAATCAACTTACTGAGGCAATTTCAAAAGGACGTATCCATCGTCACAAGAAACAGGGAACGTATCCACGGAATATATCCACCGAAGAACGAACCAGGAACGTATCCAACCAGGCAAAGAACGTATCCACCGGAGATTGGCAGTTCCGCAGAGAGCCTACCTGTCTCGGGTATCCCAACAGCTGAAAGGGAAATCGCCGCCAACTCGTCCGTCACGTGACCACTCTGACCTACAAACCCGAGAGCCGGGCCGACTCAATCCACCACCTCATTAAACAACCAAACGACCATCTTCTTACTTTCAATAGAGAAATGAAAATAGAACATTTTTTCTCTTACGCTTTCTCTGTATATTTTCGATTTTTCAACTTTCTACGTAAAAAAACTAAATTAATTTTTAAAATTTTAATAAATTTTATTTTTAAATAATAGTTTTATTTTAAAAGACGATAGGTTATTGAAAATAATTAGCTTTTACTTTAATAAAAACATTTTATACAAAAGAAAGTTATATCTTATGGCTGCTAGACAAACAAAATTCCACATTTAAGAGTCAAAAATAATATAATCATAGATATATTCTAACATCTTATTTATAGAGAAAAAATCTATATTAGTTTATTTTTGTCAAATAAAAAAAATGAAAAAGAGATTAAATATAATTAATTATATTAAATAATTATATATTCGATTATTTAAAAAAATAGAGAATATAAAATATGTTACGATGTACTAGAGCGCCATCTGTTATCAAATTATAATACTATTTTAGAGGCGTAATATTCTTTTTAAAATAAAACAATTTCTACTGTCCTTACTGCGATGGAAAAATATTTATTATATTTAATTCTGCTGTCCTAAAAGCTTATGTCCATAGTTCTTCTAAAATACCCATTCCAAGAGTCTTACAACAGTCACCTATAAAAGGAAGTTCCAAAAATGCAATATAACAGCGGTATGGTAGATTAAACTGGCGAAACCGCTGGGAGGGTTCACCACTGATGAGCCAGGCCCTCCCTTTAATTTTTCCATCGCAGTAAGGACAGTAGAAATTGTTTTATTTTAAAAAGAATATTACGCCTCTAAAATAGTATTATAATAAAATATAATATTTTAATTATTTAAATATATATAAAACTATAAAAATAATATATATTATATATATATTTTTAAATAAATCAAGATATATTGTAAATATTACAGATGATGCCTCAATTTTAGTGTTTTTAAAATATTTTAATTTATATATTATAGAAATAATCGTATAATGCGTATATTTATATATATTTGAATATATAATTAAAAAGGCATATATTAAATCAAAATATAATTTATTTTACCAATTTATCAGTTAGCTGAACGCTAACCCTTTTCAAAGTATTATAACATATTAAAGTGTGTAAACAACAAACTCAGCTTCACATAACGTCAATATAATTAAGTTTTAAAATATTATTTGCCTATATTAAATGATATTTGAATATAGTGTTAAAATAAAGATATTACTAAAGTTAATTTTTTAAAGTTTGAAAAAAAAATTAGATATAAAAATAAATACACAGCAAAAATGCAAAAGACAAACATATATTGAGTTATCATGAAGATAGAGGCTGCCTGGCCGGCATTCATAGTTCTTCAAATTAAAGATATTTCAGCCAGTAAATATTTTTATTATCTCGACGTTTATACCAAAATATTTTGTTCTTGTCAGAAGCAAACAAAACTTAAAACATTTGGCAAAGCGTTAAAAATTATTATTATCTACAGAATAATTTTTAACGCTTTGCTAAATGTTTTAATTTTTGTTTACTCACGAAGAGAACAAAATATTTTTGTCTAAACGTCGAGATAATAAAAAGATTTACTGGCCGAAATATCTTTAATTTTAAGAAATATGAATGGTATATATAGTTATTGTAGACCGACATTTGAAAATTATCCCGCATGTGTTTCTTTTGAACGAAAAATCAAAATTTATTTTAAGGAGAAATAACGATTATTTCTAACCTTAGGGATGAAGTATGAAAGGATGAATTGTGAAAAGTAATGATAAACGGAAAAATGAAGTGTCCAGGGATCGGAATCGAACCCACAGTGTTCCGCTTACCGGGCAGATGCCATGTCCACTAAGCTACCCTGGACATATTTTTCCGTTCTTAAATATTACATAAAGTAATTTATAATACAATATGTATTTCTTTTTAATGAAAATTCGAATATCATTACTCTTCACAATTAATTCTTTCATACTTCATCCCTGAGGTTAGAAATAATCGTTATTTCTCCTTAAAACAAATTTCAATTTTTCTTTCAAAAGAAACACATGCGGGATAATTTTCAAATGTCGTTCTACAATCATAAGCCGCATTATATTGTATTATAATATTTAGTTATGATTCCTTTGAGACAATATCCACTATGGGAATAAGGAAGAGACCACTTACATTGTACAGTACTGTAGGAAGCTATGAAGAGAAACATCAAAGTTGTAACCCAGTGAAACAATTTCAACACAGCCCACTTTCTCTACTCACAGCAAGATGTGATTAGATCATCCCCCCCGAGGGCCATTCTAGCATTGACCTGTTTTTTTCCCCAGGTCAACTCGGCATGGAGACACAAAAAACAACCATCCCTTATTTGAACTGCAGATTTAAAAAAAGAAGGATATTCTACTAAGGTGCTAATTTACCAAGAATGATGATGGCCTTATGATGAGTAGGTTTGGACTGGAAATGATGAACGAGATATCTTGGTCATTGGACCAAAGGAAAAACATACTGAACTTTGATCATCTTTTTCATATCATTCAGGAATCCACTATTAGATGAACAATTCGAGTAACACAATTCCTAAGAATTTAGATTTTTATGGTTATCTATATTTCATCTTAATTTGTAAATACAAAGTCAAACTGCTTTTCACGTGTATAGACATGTGGTTGTCCCTATATTTCTGCTTGGAGAATCTGTATAAGACTAAATGGTCTTAATAAAGCTTTTTGTTGTTGTTGAATACTGGTACTATTACTGTTATTCCTGTATGTACCCTACATTTCTGTGCTTGGAGAATCTGTATAAGACTAAAAGGTCATAATAAAGCTTGTTGTTGTTGTTGATTACTGACACTATTACTGTTATTCCTGTATGCACCCTATATTTCTGCTTGGAGAATCTGTATAAGACTGAAAGATCTTAATAAAGCTTTTTGTTGTTGTTGATTACTGATACTATTACTGTTATTCCTGTATGTACCCTATATTTCTGCTTGGAGAATCTGTATAAGACTGAAAGGTCTTAATAAAGCTTTTTGTTGTAGTTGATTACTGGTACTATTACTGTTATTCCTGTATGTACCCTACATTTCAGTGCTTGGAGAATCTGTATAAGACTAAATGGTCTTAATAAAGCTTTTTGTTCTTGTTGATTACTGGTACTATTACTGTTATTCCTGTATGTACCCTATATTTCTGCTTGGAGAATCTGTATAAGACTAAATGGTCTTAATAAAGGTTTTTGTAGTTGTTTATTACTGCTACTATTACTGTTATTCTGTCAGATTTGACATCTTGTGATCAAAAAAGTTTAGGTGATTTCCTAAAGTGTACTAATAACTTACCGAATTGAGTCATTTGAATTGTTCGAAATATAGTTATCTTTTTGAGAATAGAGCAATCTATACTTAAATCATTAGATAGTAAAAAGGGCATATATTGAATCCAATATATGCCTTTTTACTATCTAATGATTTAAGTATAGATTGCTCTATTTTCAGAACGATTTTAACCAGTTTTGGTACCGACGCGCTTCTCTGGGAGAATCCTGTATGGAACGAGTTGCCTTGATAAAGGCTTTTGTTTTTACTTCTGTTTACCCATCTGGGAGAATCCTGTATGGAACGAGTGTCCTTGATAAAGGCTCTTGTTTTTACTTCTGTTTACCCATCTGGGAGAATCCTGTATGGAACGAGTGTCCTTGATAAAGGCTCTTGTTTTTACTTCTGTTTACCCATCTGGGAGAATCCTGTATGGAACGAGTGTCCTTGATAAAGGCTCTTGTTTTTACTTCTGTTTACCCATCTGGGAGAATCCTGTATGGAACGAGTTGCCTTGATAAAGGCTCTTGTTTTTACTTCTGTTTACCCAACTGGGAGAATCCTGTATAAGACAAGTGTCCTTAATAAAGGCTTTTTGTTGTTGAATTGAAGAATTTAAAGAAAATTTATCCCTAGAAGCCTAATGCTTCATCTTAATAGTTTTATGAATCAATTATACTTAGACCAATGCTAAACCAGCTTGTTCATCTCATACCATGAGACAGTTTGGACGATACTGCATTCCGCAGGTGTGACGAAGAAGTACGATTCACCAGTAAATGATGATGAAAGAAAGATTTCCAATACGTCCAAATACATCAGATAGGGTGGGACATCCTTTTTGGCTGTTTCCTCACAAGCTTGCCACACCCGCTCCAATTGTCCCCCTTTTCTTCAGCGGTTGACATCTTTTTTTTTTTATCACAACACCTGGCGGTATTCTTTCTACTTGAACGCTCTTAAAAAAAAAAGATCATACTAGTAATAATTGAATTCATAATAGTAAAAAAAGTTATAATTTCATAAATTTAACGTCCTTAGCAAATATTTTTCATATCAATGCTGTACATACGAAATTTACGTTTTCACTTTTTTTCTTTATTTATTTTTATAAATGCTATATTTTTTTTATCTCATATGCAAATATATCTTATTGAAACTTATCGTATTTTGTTTAGTTATCGTAAAAAGCCTGTAGAAGGACGTCCGAAAGCTTTCTATTAAAATTCGCTCAAGATACTTCTCTTTAATCTCCGTTTTTATTTTTCTAATAACTCACGTATACTAATTGAAGCACTTTAACCAAATTTTGATCATTATTTTGATAAAACTGGATGAATTATCAAGTCAAAAAGACTTTCTTTTGCGATGATTTTTTTTTTCTGACAACAGCATCTCTTCTTGTGACCGTTCTTTAAAAAACAATTTCATAATAGTAAAATCATAACTCACTGATTCTATTTGAAATATGAGAATTAAAACTATAATTATTGGGGGTTTTTTTCGATAAAACTGGAAGAATTTCAAGTCAAATTTCTTCAGAAAGTGTTTTTTTTTCTGACAACTGTCTCTCTCTCTCTCTGGTGATGTTTTCTTATCGGCTGCTCTTTAAAATAACAACAGATCATACTAGTAATAACTCACTTATACTAATTGATGAACGATAATAAAAAAAATGATCATTATTTTGATAAAACTGGATGAGGTTTTAAGTCAAAAAGACTTTCTTGAGGGTTGAAACTTTTTTTTCTGACAGCATCTCTTATGATGGTCTATCTTATTTTGTGACCGCTATTAAAAAAAAAACATATAAAATAGTATAAAAATTCGCGGATGCTATTTAAAACATGACAATTAAAACTATAATTTTTGTTTTTTTATTATTTCGATAAAACTGGGAGAATTTTTCAATTCAAAAAGACTTTCTTCAGCAAAGAATTTTTTCGTGACAACAGCAAAAGCGTCTATCTGTTAGTGTTCTTGAACGATCTTTAAAAAAACATTTCATGATAGTAAAATCATAACTCATTTTTTTTATTCGAAACATGATGATTAAAACTACAATGATTGGTGCCTTTATTTCGACAAAACTTAGATAATTTTTCAAGTCAAAAAGGCTTTCTTCAACAATGACAGTTTTTATTTTCTGACAACAGTGTCTTTGATGGTAGTCGCTCTTCTTAAACGAACATTAAAAAACATATCCTGATAGTAATAAAATAATTAGCTGATGCTATTTGAAAAAAAAAACGATAATTAAATCTATAATAATATTTTATTCCTTTATTTCAATAAAACTAGATTAGTTTTTTTTTTCAAGCCAAAAGAATTTTCTACACGACTCTGATACGATAATATAGGTAAAAGGTAAATATAGGTAATGATAATCATGGTAGGTAGTTAGCGATTGCTTTTAATGTAACTGAATGTAATAGAACACAATGTTCTACATTGTGGAAAACAGTTAAAATCTTTTGCATCATTAGTATTTCAAAGACCAATTGGATTATTTGAGCTTATTTGTCTGTATAGAATCTTTAAAAGAATGTGAGACCAATAAAACAAATTTTTCTTAAAAAAAAAAAAAAAAAGGTTCAAAGCGGGGTTAGACCAAATGAAACAAATTTTTCTTCAGAAAAAAAAAAAGGACAAAGTGGGATTCGAACCCAGTTTGTTACTGTCATAAAACAGACGGTTATTACCATTACTCCACCAATCATAGAAATAAATAGTGAAGAATGCCAGAGTTAAGGAAATGCCATCTGTGGTATTGATTATGGTCGATATAAAAAAGGGAGGGAAATAATAAAACGAAAAATTTAATGATTGTCATATATCAGGTGGTATCTAGCTCGTGATATGGATGGGGGTAGGAAGGGGGTTGTGGGGAAATCCCAGGGATGGTTGTAACACCCACCACCCCTTAAGGCTGGAATTTCCACATTTGCGAAACCGCAAAAGGCGACAGACCTTTGCGAATTAGAGTGATATATGGCGAAGCATTTATTAAATCCTTTCACCTAGACATTTGTTCTGACCTAAAGACTGCTTCGAATTCTAAGTATGTGCTTGTAAATTGGTTCAAATAGGGTAATTGTTATAATTCTTTTGCGAAACCGCAAAAGACGACAGACCTTTGCGAATTATAGTGATATATGGCGAAGCATTGATTGAATTTTTTCACCCAAATACTTGTTCTCACCCAAATACTGCTTCGGATTCTAAGTATTTGTTTGTATATTGGTTCAAATAGTGGAATTGTTATAGAATTCCTACCTTTGCGAAACCGCAAAAGACGACAGACCTTTGCGAATTAGAGTGATATATGGCGAAGCATTGATTGAATTTTTTCACTTAAGACTGCCTCGTAGTGAAAGATTCTAAGTATTTGTTTGAATATTGGTTCAAATAGTGGAATTGTTTTAGAATTCCTAACTTTGCGAAACTGCAAAAGATCACAGACCTTTGCGAATTATAGTGATATATGGCGAATAATTTATTGAATCTTTTTCACCCAAGCACTTGTTCTCACCCAAAGACTGCTTCGGATTCTAAGTATGTGCTTGTATATTGGTTTAAATAGTGGAATTGTTATAATTCTTTTGCGAAACCGCAAAGGATCACAGATCTTTGCGAATTGTGATTAAAAATAGCGAAGCATTGATTAAATCCTTTCACCCAAAGACTGCTTCGGATTCTAAGTATGCATTTGTATATTGGTTCAAATAGGGTAATTGTTATAGAATTCATACCTTTGCGAAATCGCAAAAGATCACAGACCTTTGCGAATTATAGTGATATATGGCGAAGCATTGATTGATTTTTTTTCACTTAAGACTGCCTCGTAGTGAAAGATTCTAAGTATTTGTTTGAATATTGGTTCAAATAGGGTAATTGTTATAATTCTTTTGCGAAACCGCAAAAGATCACAGACCTTTGCGAATTATAGTGATATATGGCGAAGCATTGATTGAAAATCTTTCACCCAAATACTTGTTCTCACCCAAAGACTATCTCGAATTCTAAGTATGTGTTTGTAAATTGGTTCAAATAGGGTAATTGTTATAATTCTTTTGCGAAACCGCAAAAGACGACAGACCTTTGCGAATTATAGTGATATATGGCGAAGCATTGATTGAATTTTTTCACCCAAATACTTGTTCTCACCCAAATACTGTTTCGGATTCTAAGTATTTGTTTGTATATTGGTTCAAATAGTGGAATTGTTATAGAATTCCTACCTTTGCGAAACCGCAAAAGACGACAGACCTTTGCGAATTAGAGTGATATATGGCGAAGCATTGATTGAATTTTTTCACTTAAGACTGCCTCGTAGTGAAAGATTCTAAGTATTTGTTTGAATATTGGTTCAAATAGTGGAATTGTTTTAGAATTCCTAACTTTGCGAAACTGCAAAAGATCACAGACCTTTGCGAATTATAGTGATATATGGCGAATAATTTATTGAATCTTTTTCACCCAAGCACTTGTTCTCACCCAAAGACTGCTTCGGATTCTAAGTATGTGCTTGTATATTGGTTTAAATAGTGGAATTGTTATAATTCTTTTGCGAAACCGCAAAGGATCACAGATCTTTGCGAATTGTGATTAAAAATAGCGAAGCATTGATTAAATCCTTTCACCCAAAGACTGCTTCGGATTCTAAGTATGCATTTGTATATTGGTTCAAATAGGGTAATTGTTATAGAATTCATACCTTTGCGAAATCGCAAAAGATCACAGACCTTTGCGAATTATAGTGATATATGGCGAAGCATTGATTGATTTTTTTTCACTTAAGACTGCCTCGTAGTGAAAGATTCTAAGTATTTGTTTGAATATTGGTTCAAATAGGGTAATTGTTATAATTCTTTTGCGAAACCGCAAAAGATCACAGACCTTTGCGAATTATAGTGATATATGGCGAAGCATTGATTGAAAATCTTTCACCCAAATACTTGTTCTCACCCAAAGACTATCTCGAATTCTAAGTATGTGTTTGTAAATTGGTTCAAATAGTGGAATTGTTATAATTTTTTTGCGAAACCACAAAAGATCACAGACCTTTGCGAATTATAGTGATATATGGCGAAGCATTGATTGAAAAATTTCACCCAAATACTTGTTCTCACCCAAAGACTGCTTCGAATTCTAAGTATGTTTTTGTAAATTGGTTCAAATAGTGGAATTGTTATAGAAATTTGCGAAACCGCAAAAGATCACAGACCTTTGCGAATTGTGATGAAAAGTGGCGAAGCATTGATTGAATCCTTTCACCCAAAGACTGCTTCGGATTCTAAGTATGCATTTGTATATTGGTTCAAATAGTGGAATTGTTATAGAATTCTTACCTTTGCAAAACCGCAAAAGACACCAGTAATATCAAATACTTTCCACTTTCTTAAGTTTTATCTATAATTATATATAAAGTTAGGTTTAAATTCTATAAATAAATTGATATGAAGTGAATGTATATAGAATAAACATGAATAAATCATTATTTTAACCTTGTTTCTACAATATGCACGATGAACAAGAATATACAACCGATTTAGAGAGAACCAAAAGAATTTTTAAACAAACTTAAAACTGACAAAGACGGCGAACACAAAGCTGGATTGATATATTTAACTTATTATCTAAATTTGTATTTATTTATATATATATATATAATGTATATATATATAATATATATTATTAATATTTATATAATACATTTTTATTAAGGTCATATTCCAAACATATTCATTTTAGAATGAATTTAAACCAAAAACTTATGTCGATATTCATTTTTAGTTTCAAAAAGTGATCATAGATGGCGAGAGTGTTGTTCAAGCTGATATAAAGTGATGTTGCCAATTGATATTTCTTCAGAAAAAATATTTATTTTTTAATCAGAAAAATCTTTCGTAGGAAAAATTGTGGATAATTATCGACTTCTTTTATTATTTTAAAAGTGTCTGTTGATAATTAAATATAACTTTTAAATTTATTTTATTAATTTATTAAGAGTTGCAAATATGACACGCTATATTCGAACAATTCATATGACTCAAATCGGTAAGCAACTATTACATTTTAGGAAATCACTTGAATATTTTTGATCAAAAGATGTTAAATCTGACAGACATATCTCTTTAAATAAAAAGGCATATATTGGATCATTTATTTTACCAATATTTCAGTTGGCTGAACGTTAAAAAATGTTATAACACCTTGATAAAGGTTGGCGTTCAGTCAACTGAAATATTGGTAAAATAAATATGTATTTTTAATTTAAAAAAAAATATTATGGGCAAAAATAAATTTAGTAAAATAAGGGTGTGTGAATAGTTTGAATATTAACAATAACGTCTATTTTATATTTACAAATTTTCAAAACGATATCTCTAATTGTATAAAGAATTTCAATATTGAGCTAATATAGGACAGGATATAAGGATTTGATGACCACATCTCTAGAAATAAACGCCAATATTGGCAGATTCCTTTACAGAAAGCGTTGGTATGCACTATTTGCCCATCAAAGGGGGAAGATGTAGAAAGACGAGATGGAAAAAAAGCCTTTACGTCCCTTACATCAGACAATTCTGGTATTACGGTATGTCCAAAGGGACCATGTCAAGGTAGCAGAGGGGGATTCACGCAGTGACTCGATCATCCCTTATTCATTCATCACCCAATTACCTGATATATACTCTTCCTGAGTTTGACCTATTTCGATTACAATAAGATAGCAATCCATTTTCACCTTTTTTTTTTTCGATTTAGAATTCCTCAGTAACAAATCTTTAAACTAATTTGTGTTTTGACCCAGCTCTTCACTAGTGATTCAACAATATGTAGTTTTGACATCGTTCATTTTTTATGAAAAAGGCATCTCCTTATCGTGCAACTGCTAAAGTTGCTGATGGCTTGCGCCATCTATCGAAATAAATATCAACTATTCTTGTTGATTTCTAATTATTCCAGAATTGATCAAATATCCATTCTTGATTAATCAAGAAAAGCTAACCACGTACTATTTTTTCACATCGTTCATTTAATTTATTATTATTTTAACTACAGCAATTTTTTTACTAGACGTGATTGATTTACTACTAACAAATATACCATAAAAAATTGCTGATACCTTTTTTTTTATTTACGAAATAGTACTTTTTGGATTGTTTTTGTAAGTATAGACATGAATAAACATTCTGTAAAATGTATCAATGTATAGTACAAATGTAACTCTAAAAGTATTCTGCAAATACTTATTTTTATTAAACCTTCAACTTTCAAAATTTCAGAGTTTCTTAAAGTATTCACCCTTAGCATCTATGCAAAATTTCACCGTGAAAACCAATTATCGAAGCACTTACACCAATCATCTCTATGGAATCATTGTTGTTACTATTTTATGAAAATGTTTATGTTAGGTAAAAAATACATGTAGATTTTAATGTTAAAATTAATTTTTTATATTTTAATTATTTAAAATTGATTGCAAAAACTTTTGGAGTGACCCTTGTATTGCCTGTCTCTATTTCACTCATCAATTTAACATAAACAATAAAACATACAGTTAAACTTGTCTATAGCGCTCCCTCTAAATAGCGCCTCCCTCTCTATTGCGCCCGATTTTAAATTCGTAGTACGATGCGATTTACATTAAAATTGACCTGTCTATAGCACCCCCTCTTGGGACTCACCAAAATAGGGTTCTATAGAGAGGGGGTGCTATAGACAGGTCACTTTTAATGTAAATCGCATCGTACTACGTATTTAAAATCGGGTGCTATAGAGAGGAAGGCGCTATTTAGAGAGGGGGCTATAGACAGGTTTAACTGCATATATATGTTATTTAAAAAAAAGAGATTTCTGTTGATTTTTGATTATCTTGAGGATTATGCTATGGTAATGCAGTCGTGGTAAAAATCTTGAAACTATAATAATAAAAATAATGAAGATTAGAAATAGCTTTAATTGAGCTTATGGAATATATAAAAACATAATTTGATAAAAGTACTGCCTGTCTATAGGCGTAAGAATAAAAAAAAATGAAAAACTTATTTACATAATGTACAAAAGATTTGAGCCGGCCATCGGAAAACAACAACAATCGGTTTTATATAGGGAAAGTCCCGACATCTGGCGGTAGATTTAAACAGAATATTTGAATCTATGAAATATAATTTTAAATTCTGAATATAGAGAAATCCATAATATATGTATATTTTAAAAATAAGGCTTATTTTGGATTGTAATAAGATTATTTATTAATCCAATATTTCGATGGACCAATCCTCCATCTTTTACGAGGTTTTTTGCCGTGAAGCACGCAGCAGGTCGCGTGCCTCAGGTGAGCCACTAGACGGCTTCCAAGAAGACTTCACGGCAAAAAAACATCGTAAAAGATGGAAGATTGGTCCATCGAAATATTGGATTAATAAATAATCTTATTACAATCCAAAATAAGCCTTATTTAAAATTATATTTCATAGATTCTAATACTCTTTTAAATCGACCGCAGAGGTCACACTTCCCCTAAACTCGTTGTTGTTGTTTTTACCATTGACCGGCTCAAAACTTTTGTACATTATGCAAATAATATTTTATTTTTCTTGTTCTACTCGCCTTAAGCCAGGCAGTACTTTAATCAAATCATTTTTCATATATATTCCTTAGCTCAAATAAATAAATCTCTGATCAAGACTATTTTTATTATTATTATTCTTTCAAGATTTTAACCACGACTGCATCACCATTACCATAATCCTCAACATGATCTAAATTCAAGCAGAAAATCTCTTTTCTATTTATAATATATATATATATTAAAAATCAAGTAGGCATATCCTGACCATATCAGAATATGCCTACTTTGTTTTTAATATCAACACCTGACCCACTTATTATTTTTTTCTATTGTTTTTCCATACTTATTATTTTTTTTTCCTATTGTTTTTCCATCACATAATGTACAAAGGTTTGAGCCGGCCATCGGGAAACAACAACAAATGGTTATATAAATAGAAAGCGGTTTTACTAGAATATAGGGAAAGTCACAATATCTGGTGGAAGATATAAACAGAATATTTGAATGTATGAAATATAATTTCAAATAAAATAATATTTTTATATAGCATACATATATATAAAAAGTTTTGTTATTGATATGAATTATCAGCTAAACTGAAAAAATAACAATTTCCCCATTGATGGGTGTGGAACGCATCCAATGTCACAATAGGTATTGGAGGTGTGGATCTATCCCAATAGTCTCTTGAAATATTTACCTTTCACTCAAGTATTTACTCGAGCAAACTTTCATCAGTAAATTCCTTAAGACGTTTAAATCCTATTTCAAATTTGACTCAGTGATTGTCAAATACTGTCTTCTTCATATACCCAGTAGGATTTGCTGAAGATATACGCTTCAGATGGATGAAAGGGATGTAAATAGTTGTTTAATTGTTTTGCATAATATTTCATTTATGAATTAATATCATAATTTAGTCTGTGAAAATAAAAATATTGGACTGGTGACCAACCAAACTGTAAATATATGGCTTAATGTTATATAGTTATGATATAGAATTAATTCTGAATATAGAGAAATCCATAATATACATATGTTTTTAACTTTTGATTAGACAATTTTAATTTATATTTAGACATTTTTCATTTTAATTTAGACACTATCATTTTTATTCAGAATTTTAAATTTTAATTTAGACATTTTTCATTTTAATTTAGACTATTTTCATTTTAATTTTGACACGTGGACTTTTCTATAAAAAGCCCATGTGTCTAAATTAAAATGAAAATTGTCTAAATTAAAATTGAAAATGTCTAAATTAAAATTGAAAATGTCAAAATATAAATTAAAATTGTCTAATTAAAAGTTAAAAACCTATGTATTAAAAAAATAAGGCTTATTTTGGATTGTAATAAGATTATTTATTAATCCAATATTTCGATGGACCAATCGTTAAACTTTTACCTCGTAAACCTCGTAAAAGATGTACGATTGGTTAATCAAAATATTGGATTAATAAATAATCTTATTACCATCCAAAATAAGCCTTATTTTTTAATATAAAATTAATTGTGATGGTTATGTAAATTTTGATCTTCATTGAATAAAATATATAAAGTTTAAATGTTTTTTTAAACTTGAATAACAAGTACTAAACAGAAAGGTCAGTATATACATAACTAATATAGGTAGCTTTTACCTGATTCAATTCTTATGAAATTTGTGCTAAAGAAAATAAACGCTATTTCAGAAATAAAAATATAGATATATCTTTAGTTATACAAAGAATTTAATTATTTTAAAACTTTTTATATAGAATTTGTATGTTCAAATAAAGAATTTGTAAAAAGAATTGCAATGAAAGAGTTCTTTTGTGCGAAAAATCTTGTTGAAGCTAAACTTCTATAAAGAATATATGCTATGTGGCCTTAGCGCGCCATCTGTTATCAAAATTCAAAACTATTATAGACGCTTAATATATAATTATATATTTATAATTATATGTAATTCTGCTGTTCTCAAAGCTTATGTCCATAGTTCATCTAAAATACCCATTCCAAGAGTCTATCATCAGTATCACTATAAAACGAAGTTCCAAAAATGCGATATAACAGCGGTATGGTAGATTAAAATGGCGAAACCGCTGGAAGGGTTGACCACAGATGAGCCAGGCCCTCCCATTAATTTTTCCATTGAAGTAAGGACAGTAGAAATTGTTTTATTTTTAAAAATAGTATACGCGTCTATAATAGCTTTGAATTTTGAAAGAATATATGAAAATATAAAAAGATTGACAAAAAATTATATTAGAACAAGTTAAATTTCAAATATGGCTTATTATTCGTCTGCTAATAATTTCAATTTGCTATCCCTTTATTGAATTTGGGCATCAATCTATTCTCTGAAGCAATTGGCTGTTGTTTTTTTATCGGCGTTGTTTATTTTTTTTTATCCCTACTACATGTAGTACAGGCCATAATAATCTTGGTGGGTAGTTAGCGACTGCTTTAACTGTAAGTACACCACATATCTACACATATGAAAAGCAGTTCGATTTTTGCACTTACAAATATGCCAAAGACCCCTTTTGGTTACTTGCACTAGCTTGTGGGGTTGGATTTTTACAAGAATCGGGGGTCATTGAAGCATTTTATTATGATACATTAGCGCGCCATCTGTTATCAAAATTCGAAACTATTATAGACGCGTATGATTATTTTTAAAAATAAACAATTCCTACTGTCCTTAATTGTTTATTAAAAAAGAATCATTTCGAATCTATAATCGTTTCGAAATTTTTTTAATCAGAAAAAGTCCACATTGCGGGATTCAATCCTGGGTTGTAGAGGTCGAAAACCAATGGTTTAGATCATCCTTCCACCGACCCCTGTAGTTTATATAGGTGAGGAAAGACTAAATCTATTTGTCATTTATTTCGAACAGGTCACATTCATAGCTAGGTCAAAATTGAAAAATGATGGTTGAATATAATTGATGACCCATATTGAGGAAGTGGTTGACTTTCTTAGGACCATTTCTGACAATCTTTTAACTCCTTTCTTTAAACCCTACTTTGTTCTCAAAAACTTCCAATATTTCATGGCCTGTTCTCAACTTGGCCGTGAATTGACACATCAAATATTTTCTGATATATTTCTTCTTCTTCTTTCTTATATCTTTTCAAGCATGTCTAGGTATCAAGCTTCTAGAGCCTGTTGATGGTGTCTGTGTTGGGGATCAGTCTCTTTTTCTTTCTTATCTTCACTCAATAATATCAGGGTATCAAGCTTGTAGATCTCCATCATGACTGGGTGAAGTAGAATGTGTCTGTCATTAAGACTGGGAGCACTACTCAGTAGCAGGCCATTGATTTAGCTCCAAAAGAAATGTTCGCCTCTGACATGAGGAACAGATGCCATGTAAAGCCGCTCCTAACATGTAGTACATCCTGTATCCCTGGAGCCCTTATAAGGTACTATCAGCATGGCCAGCTGAGCTTAGGTTTTTTAGCGAGCTTGTTGCTGCTCCCCTCCTCCTTTTTTTATCCGGGCTTGGGACCGGCAACGGCGGAGTTGTATGTATTTCATTTAAATCAAGTATCACAGGGGCCATGCTAATCTTCTCTGTGTCCTTCCTATTGTAGTAGTTGTACCGCCGAACTGGTATCACAGGGGCCATGCTAATCTTCTCTGTATCCTTCCTATTGTAGTTGTACAGCCGAACTGGTATCACAGGGGCTATGCTAATCTTCTCTGTATCCTTCCTTTTGTAGTAGTTGCACCACCGAACTGGTATCACAGGAGACATGCTAATCTTCTCTGTATCCTTCCTATTGTAGTAGTTGTACCGCCGAACTGGTATCACTGGGGACATACTAATCTTCTCTGTATCCTTCCTATTGTAGTAGTTGTACCTCTGAACTGGTATCACAGGGGCCATGCTAATCTTCTCTGTATCCTTCCTATTGTAGTAGTTGTACCGCCGAACTGGTATCACTGGGGACATACTAATCTTCTCTGTATCCTTCCTATTGTAGTAGTTGTACATCTGAACTGGTATCACAGGAGTCATGCCAATCTTCTCTGTATCATTCCTATTGTAGTAGTTGTACCGCCGAACTGGTATCACAGGGGCCATGCCAATCTTCTCTGTATCATTCCTATTGTAGTAGTTGTACCGCCGAACTGGTATCACAGGAGTCATGCCAATCTTCTCTGTATCATTCCTATTGTAGTAGTTGTACCGCCGAACTGGTATCACAGGGGCCATGCTAATCTTCTCTGTATCGTTCTGTAGGGGCTCCCAAATATTAACTTTTCCTATTTTCATTATAAGTTTTAATTTGTCTAATAACTATTCAATTCAAATATTAAAATTATTCATCTTATAAATATATAATGCTTATAAAATATACTTTATTAAAATTATATGAATTAACATTAATATCATATTAATTGTTGCCATATCAATATAATAAAATAATTATACATCATTCTAAATATAAATCATAAATAATATGAAATGTAAATATTTATCTATAATATATCAAGCACATATGTCTAACATTATATAATCTAGAATTGATATTTGACCACACACACATATAAACAAAAATAACTTCAACATGTAGTATACACCAATTTAACCCTTCTGATAATTTGTATAAATAAATGTAATTAAAAGTTGATTTTACAATAAATAATTTGTTATCTGACTCCACCTAGAATTCCATGCCACCCACAGTTCCTATTGTAGTAGTTGCACCGCCGAACAAGCATGTACAAAGTGCCCCAAAAGATCGCATTGACAATCACAACATCGTAGTTGAAGACAGACAAAACGCAAGCGTCATGTCCCTGGCGGCCTCGACCTTTTCGTCCTTCCTTGCCAAGGCCAAACAATCCTCCCTCAACATCTGGAAGGGAAATTTGCATCATTGGGTTAGAATAATCAATACCGATTAAAATTCCTTTGTGTCCTTCAATAGATCACTGCCCTCTAAACGAAACCAAATCTAATCCTAATATAGAATCTAAATCTAGTCTAATCTAATCTGAATCTATAAGTACTTCCTCGGCGCGGAACTGAGGAGTGTACAAGAAGACCTTGTCTGGAGGAGAACTCTCTCAAGGTGGGGAAGCCTTCCTTGCTGAAGACATTTGTACACAACTATATATATATATTTCCCTACACTTTATATACCCTTTTACTATTTTATTTTTCCACCTTTGTAAAATTTGATTAAAAGAATCAATAAAATTGTTTAAATTGTCTATACGAAAGCAAAAACTAAGAAATCGCAAATTTATCAATGAAATAAAGAAGAATCTTCAAAAACATCAAAAAGAATCGCTAGCAAAAAGAAGGTCAACTAAAGAAAGAAGGTGAATCCAATTAAAGAAACGTACCAATCTAATAAGAACCGGTAAATATGCAACAATGGTAAAATAGAGGTGAGTGAGTCACAAGGCTATACACAAAGAATGATTCAAACCGGATATGGAAATTTTCCTCCCTTCTTTGACAAATGACGGGGGGCATTCCACCACGGACAGGATATGCAAATTGGAGTCGGTAACGGCGGTGGTCATAGATGAACGCAGGTAGATGAACTGGTCTTTGCCCTAGAGAAAGGGGAATGGAGGGCAGTCACTTCTTACAGGAATGCCCTGTCATCGACCAAAAAGGTCCATCTATACTTTGGTTGAATATAGAATTGTTGTGTATTTAGGGTTACCTCGTCGTTGTTAACAAATTATTGTAACTCACATTAATGATTTTTTTATATGTATTTATTTAGACAACATTAATAGTATTTAATATATAGTAGTGTTATTATAGTATTATATTTAATATAGTAGTTAATAGTAACAAATTTAATTATAAAGTCTAACTAACGACGCGGTCATTGTTTATCGAAAACCAGAAACAAAAGATGTAGCAAAATGATGATAAAAAGAATAATTATATTGACAGGTCATTATTTAAATTATACAATTATATTATATAATATTGACCAGTCATATGAAATGTCTATCAAGAATTGACCAAGCTAATTTATCAATTGTCACATATTTGTTTAAATGGCGTATATTTGTTCAAAGTTTGGAGAGATTATGTAAAGAGAAAATAGGGGTAAACCTGGCTCCTGGAGCGTAAATGGCCAACTACCCGGTGTTATGTAAATATGGTAGAGAATATATAAAAGGAAGTTTTTTTTTTTGGCCAAGTGTGTCGTGTATTAAATTATATTTTTTAATTGTTTCTTAGCGTGATGTTACAGAATTGGCGCAGCCGGTAGGATTCGAACATGAGCGGGGAAACCCTCATTGAATTTCAATATTGGAATATTGGAATTCTGTATGTAGCATCCACGCTAAGAAACAATTTAAAAATTTCATTTATCACATGACACACTTGGCCAAAAAATAAAAAAGACTTCCTTTTATATTGGGAGTACAAATAAGTTTTGAGGGATTTGCAAAAGAAGCCACAACAAATATAATATAAATAGCATCGGACCTTGTAAGGTTTCATGTTAAGGCTTCATCATTTCCCCAAAAAAGAATCAGAAGGAGTCTTTTCACTCAAACACAATTTGCGGGAAGCGCTGCTTTTTTGTTTTAATTTGAAGAAAAGTGCAGCTAATGGACATCGATTGCTGTGTGAGGCGTATGGGGAACATGCTCTATCAATAAAAGAATGTGAGTACTGGTTTCGGCGTTTCAAAAGTGGCGATTTTGACACCAGAGACAAAGAACGCGGAGGGAGGTCAATAAAGTTCGAAGACGCTGAGTTGGAGGCTTTGTTGGACGAAGATTCAAGCCAAACTCAAGAGGAGCTCGCTGAAACCTTGGGAGTGACTCGACAATATATTCTCTACCATATTTGCATAATCTCTCAAAACTTTAAACAAATATGCGCCATTTAAACAAATATATGACATCTGATAAACACCTTTTTTTTGAAAATTTCTGCAGATTTTATATAAATTTTACAAGGCCGCAGTTACCATTCGGAGGAGATTAATAGATTCGCCGAATGTCGTGGTCAATTTATATGAGGAAAGTGAGGACTAGAACGTGGCTGATTCCACACTCGTCTTTTCTGTGATACGTTAGCCGTTACATGGGTCGGAACTGGAGGCTGTTGTTGGGTTTTGTGCTGCCTGGAGTATATCTGTGCTTCCTTCCTGTGGTGAATCTGTATAAGACCGTAATAATAATATTCGCCGTTATGTATAATGTCTTTGTATTATGTATAAAGTAATCGTATTATGTATTCGCCGTAATAATATTATTCGCCAATTAATAAGAAAAACACAAACTTTTGAGATAACCTTATAATGAAAGAATTATTAAACTCTATAGCAACACATTTAATATAGGATATTTTATATTATAAATGAAAGAGAAATGAGGGGGAAAAAGGAAACACTTCCCTAAGCGATTTTTTCTTCTTTTTACTATTTTACCGAAAAAGGATTTTGTATTGATTTGTTCTGAGTTTGTTGTTAACACACTTTAAAATGTTATAACACATTGAACTGAAATATTGTTAAAATAAATGATATTTTGATCCAATATATGCCTTTTAAACCATAATTAACTATTAAAAGAACACATTTCCATTAAAAAGTTTCATTAAAAAGTCTGTGATTAATCTATCTTCAATACATTTAGATTCACCACAGGAAGGAAGCATAGATGGAGCTCCTATACTCCAGGCAGTACAGAACCCAACAACAGCCTCCAGATCCGACGTTATAACAGAATACATACATACAGCTTTATTAAGACCACAGGTCTTATACAGATTCATTACAGGAAGAAAGCATAGATAGAGCTCCTATACTCCAGGCAGCACAGAACCCAACAACAACCTCCAGGTCCGACACATGTCCAGTGGCCACACCATGTCAAGGTTAACGTATCACTGAAAAGACGAGTGTGGAATCAGCCGCGTTCTTTCTCATTTTCACTTTCCTCATCCAAATGGACTACGACATTCGTCAAATCTATTAATCTCCTCCAAATGGTGACTGCGGTCTTGTACAATTTATATATAAAATCTGCAGAATTTTCCAAAAAGGTGTTTATATGTATTTTTATCTGAATCGAAAGGAAGAAAAATGTTCCTTGAACTCTTCCTTAGAAGAAGGCGATCAATGAATGGAGTCCCTGGAAAGAAGTAGATAGGACGTTGTTTGAAGGCCAATTTAGATAACCGTCCTCCATTTTACTGTCCAAAGTGGCTGTTTCCGAACCAAAGAGCATTGATCTACCATTCCTATCAAGCTGATCTACATCAGACATGTTGAGAAGACAAAGAGTTCTTGTATGAAGACAATTCTATATATGCCAATCCATATACACAGTCTTGGCATAAATTCTGTTACAAACAATTTTATAAATTGAATGATTAAGAACAAAAACTAATGGAATATAAATACATATTTTATTAGCCAATAGGACAGATTTTAAATATATACAATCATTCAAAATGTCCTCCCTTATTTTTGACACACGATCTCAAACGTTCGGGCCACTGATCTATGGCGGCATGCATCTTTTCTAAGGGTATTTCTCTCATTGATCTCACCAATGCTGATTTCAATTGATCCTAATTATGATATCCTTTAGAGCACACCTTCTCCTCTAAATATGCCCACAAACTGTAATCAAGGGGTTTTAAATCGGGGCTTCCAGAGGGCCATTCATTGGCCTTTATGAACTCCGGAACATTCGTCTTCAACCATTGTTGAGTTGACTTAACTTTGTGAGCAGGGGCTGAATCTTGTTTAATATATCCAATGTTCTCCATTAAACATTTTTATGTATAATAAAGATTCACAAAAATAAATTTGAAAACTCAAATATAAAAATAGTTTCCGCTTGTAGAGAGTTATGGGGACAGTTTCAATAGGGGTAGACATTATCTGTGTTAAATATGCTGGAACAGTTGGAAGGTAGATCAATTCTTTAAGATTAATTATACGTTTTTCCAATTAGAAAAGTCAAAAAAAAAAAAAAAAAGGTCGAATCTACCAAAAAAAAAATAGTTTCAATTACGTCTGTCACAAGATTATTTAAAAGCCAAACGAAACTTCCTCATTCTTTGCGACAACAATTACTTAGTTAAATAAAGGATTCCTCAAGGTCAATGAAGGTCATTTAATGTTGAATGTCACCATCAACAAATAGTTCTCAGGTCAAGAGGCGAAAACTTTCGCTCAGCAGGAAGTGAAAAAGAACGGAAATATCTCAATGGCCATCTAAAATGACCATCCATTGTTTTATAGCTGACCTGACCCCTAGCTTTCTAATTCCCACTCTTTCTTTTTTTTATCATCCATGATAATCATTTGCTTTCACCTTACGATAATGGTTGATAGTTAGATACCAAATAGCAAATAGTTTTTTACCTTTTTTTTTTTTTTGTTGAATCTTTTTTTCCTTTTAAATATTTAAAGAGATTGGTCACTCTTTATTCAAATGTAAATAGTTGTTTAATCGTCTGATAAAATATTCAAATTGACTTCATTTTGAATTTTATCTTCGCTTTAAATTTAACCATATAGCAAAATGGATATAATTCGTTTAGATACAAATAAACGAGAATTAGAGTATATTTTAAATTCAATATATATGTTTTTTTGTGAAAATAGAAAGAGTAATACATTTTATATTCATTAAATATGTCTATTTTAGATATCAATCGTATTTCTTTTATATTACTTCGATTAGGCTTGTTTGTTCATCTTTTATGGAATTCAAACTACACTCATAGACAAAACTTAAGGAAGTTGTACCTTTTAGTATATATATATCGGGATTCAGACAATAGCTCTGAAAGATATAACAGTGACCTTTATTGAAGACACACGAGATAACCAAGTGTGTATACACTCATGGACAGAACTTAAGGAAGTTGTACCTTTTAGAATTTATTTCGGGATTGAGACAATAACTCTGAAAGATATTACAGTGACCTTTATTGAAGACACACGAGATAACCAAGTGTGTATACACTCATGAAAAAAACTTAAGGAAGTTGTACCTATTAACATGTATATCGGGATTGAGACAATAACTCTGAAAGATATTACAGTGATCTTTATTGAAGACACGAAACCACTGTGAGGGTTCACCACTGATAAACCAAACCCTCCCAATATATTTTCATCGCAGTAAGGACAGTAGAAATTTGATTAGTGTATGAAAGAAACATTCGCGTCTTAATGTCTTCATTTGCCAAATTGCAATTGCCATTTGCCTTTCGTTTAAATTATTCAGAAAATTTTAAGGAAATTCTTCGATTTGTTTTGCAAAATACGAAGATAAGATTTGTCAAGAATTTACTATTCAAAATTATTAGAATTTATAGACAAAAATCAAATCCAAACTAGTTCGTTTGATATTTTTGTTATAGAAATGGTCAAAAACTATTAATCTCTTGGCAAAAATCGTTATAGAATGATAAATATCAAAAGAAAAATTCGATTTAAAAAAAAAGGAGGAGAGGGGGATGAAAAAGGAGAACGATGTTTATCAGACGTACTGATTTGTCAAATAACGAAACTCTAAAATATCTTTCAAAATTTTGCTTATTTGTCAATTCTCAGTAGGTCTAAAATAGGTAAAAGAGAAAATTTATAAATTCAATTGTCATCTATCGATAAAATTTGTGAAAAATAAATTTACTGGTAATGTGTTTCTTTTCCAATAATAACATCAAATATCATTTCAGTTATTCCTGTATGTACCCTACATATCTGCTTGGAGAATCTGTATAAGACTAAATTGTCAAAATAAAGATTTTTGTTGTTGTTGATTACTGGTACTATTACTGTTATTCATTGTATGTACCCTACATTTCTGTGCTTGGAGAATCTGTATAAGACTGAAAGGTCTTAATAAAGCTTTTTGTTGTTGTTGATTACTGGTACTATTACTGTTATTCCTGTATGTACCCTACATTTCTGTGCTTGGAGAATCTGTATAAGCCTGAAATGTCTTATAAAAGTTTTCTTTAGTGTCCTTTAGGGAGAGACTCTTACCAGAGAGTTGCTAAATAGTAAAAATGGTAATTTTGCAAATAAAAACTGTCCTTTGTAGAGAGATATCCGCTAAAGGGAGGTTCTACTGCATTGGTGATGGAAAGTGTCCTTTTTAGAGAGATATCCGCTAAAGGGAGGTTCTACTGCATTGGTGATGGAAACTGTCCTTTGTAGAGAGGTGTCCGCTGAAGGGAGGTTCTACTGTATTAGTGATGGAAACTGTCCTTTGTAGAGAGGTGTCCTCTAGCGTGAGTGTCCTCTCATGGAGGTTCTACTGTATTGGTGATGAAAACTGTCCTTTGTAGAGAGGTATCTGCTAGCGGGAGTGTCATCTCATAGAGGTTGTTCTACTGTATTGGTGATAGAAACTGTCTTTTGTAGAGAGGTGTCCTCTAGCGGGGGTGTCCTCATATGGAGGTTGTTCTACTGTATTGGTGATATAAACAGTCTTTTGTAGAGAGGTGTCTGCTAAAGGGAGATTTTACTATACTAGATAAGAGAATAACTCTTTCTTCACTAATGTATTTATAAAAATATGCAATTATATAAAGTTTGATTAAAATGTATGCATATAGGATCAATAACTATTAAAGATATCGTTGTATACTCCTGTAGAAAGGTTTATAATATTTGAAAGCTTAAGAGATCGTTTAAATAAAATAATAAACTTTTCTTCGGAAGCAATGTTTCGTTACAGACAACAACAAAGCCTTTATTTAGGGCCTCTCGCCCTATAGAGGATTCTCCAGTTCACAAGGGAGAACACTGTGTTCCGGGAAAAAATCCTGTGGAATATCGCCACTGCTATATACCTATTCTTTGATATTTTATTAATTAGTGCCGGAAATGAAGGTCAACGTTGCCCCGTTTTATCATTTAGTCTTTCCTCAGACAGAGCAGCACAATCAAATAAGTAGTGCAACATCTCCATTGTTATTCCTGATCCACAGAAAATGCATTTCAGGTCTTCACCCCTCATTAAAATCAGATGGTGTTCTCTGAAAAAAATTGAAAGGGTTCTAAATTGCGCGATTAATCTGATAACAAGAAAAGGGAGTTCACTTAAGAAATATTCTTCGGTGGTAAATGTTGTGTTCCTTTACAGCATTGAACTCTTATTGGTTGTTCCTAGGTAAGATGTAAAATCAAATTTGATTCTAATGTCCTTTTCTTCTGTAAACTTCTACTCAAAACTTGTAATTCACCAATTGTTTATGTAATATAGTCTGAATTTAGTGTTGTTGCTTAACGCATGCATCTCTTAAGGGGATATCTCGTCTGATTTGATGATAACCATTCAAATCATCTACCTACAGAGTGTATTCTACGTGATAAATAAGGACATAATAAATAAATAACAAGTCTCATATTAAAAAATCTAATATTGATTGTGATTAGCTTTTTTTTTATCTTCATTTGCGGTGAATCCGTTGTAAATCCATGTATAATAAATTTCCTTTCCCGTAATTTACCCAGACTAATCTATTAGCTTGATTGTCTTTATATAATTTTTCCTGTATATAAAGATCATATTACCATTAAGGTACTATTACTGTTATTCCTGTATGTACCCTACATTTCTATGATTGGAGAATCTGTATAAGACTGAATTGTCTCAATATTTTTTTGTTGTTGTTGATTACTGGTACTATTACTGTTATTCCTGTATGTATCCTACATTTCTGTGCTTTGAGAATCTGTATAAGACTAAAAGGTCTTAATAAAACTTTTTGTTGTTGTTGATTTTGTTGATTACTGTTTTTCCTGTATGTATCCTACATTTATGTGCTTGGAGAATCTGTATAAGACTAAAAGGTCTTAATAAAACTTTTTGTTGTTGTTGATTACTGGTACTATTACTGTTATTCCTGTATGCACCCTACATTTCTGTGTTTGGAGAATCTGTAGAAGACTGAAATGTCTTAATAAAGCTTGTTGTTGTTGTATATATTTAAAAAATCTATATTTATAGCAAAATAAATGAGTAAAAAGGTTAAATAATTAAAGAGTTAAATGGATATTTGAGGTTATGAAGTCACCTACCTCCAAAGAGTGAAATCTGGGTTCTCCAGGCACTGAGTGGGAACTTGTGGTTTGGGAGACTTCCGATTCATGACTTGAGGGAGCTGTAGGTTTGGGGGAAATAGGCACTCGCAACGCCCCCCTCACTTTTATGGGGAGGATGTCACGTGACAACCTGCCCCGCCAATAGGGGACTTTCGGGCTGAAAGGGAAAGTTTGGGGGGCGTATTAACCCCTGAAGGTCGCTTATCCGACCTTGTTGTGGCACGGGGGGAATTACCGGACCATTGACCGAGAGAACTGTTGTGGCGTGGGCGGCCTTTCACATTCTTTACATATTGATTGTTTACATTATTTACATATGTACCGCTCTTTATTGATTTTTTACATTATTTACATATGTACTGTGGTTTATTGATTTTTTACATTATTTGCATATGCAGCGTTATGGATTTATTGATTTTTTTTTACATTATTTACATATGTGAAATCTTGGATTTATTGTTGGTTTCTAATTCATGTGCGGAATTTTGAACTTTTATTTTGTTTCACATTCTTGCCGTTTATTGATTTTTTTTTTGCATTCTTATCATTATTTACATATCTGGTGTCATGGATCTGTTGG
Source organism: Cordylochernes scorpioides (assembly GCA_030710605.1). Lineage (NCBI taxonomy): Eukaryota > Metazoa > Arthropoda > Arachnida > Pseudoscorpiones > Chernetidae > Cordylochernes > Cordylochernes scorpioides. Next base: position 58,110,643 of record CP092870.1, read on the forward strand.
TTTCACATTTTTGACATGTGCGTAATTTTGTATTTTTAGTTGGTTTCACATTTTTAACATGTGCGTAATTTTGTATTTTTAGTTGGCTTCACATTTTTGACATGTGCGTAATTTTGGATTTTTAGTTGGTTTCACATTTTTGACATGTGCGGAATTTCGGAATTTTAGTTGGTTTCACATTCTTGTCATGTGCGTAATTTTGGATTTTTAGTTGGTTTCATATTCCTGTCATGTGCGTAATTTTGGATTTTTAGTTGGTTTCACATTTTTGACATGTGCGGAATTTCGGACTTTTAGTTGGTTTCACATTCTTGACATGCGCGGAATTTTGAATTTTTAGTTGGTTTCACATTTTTGACATGTGCGCAATTTCGGACTTTTAGTTGGTTTCACATTTTTGACATGTGCGGAATTTTGAATTTTTAGTTGGTTTCACATTTTTGACATGTGCGGAATTTTGAATTTTTAGTTGGTTTCACATTTTTGACATGTGCGGAATTTTTAGTTGGTTTCACATTTTTGACTTGTGCGGAATTTTGAATTTTTAGTTGGTTTCACATTTTTGACATGTGCGGAATTTTGAATTTTTAGTTGGTTTCACATTTTTGACATGTGCGGAATTTTGGATTTTTAGTTGGCTTCACATTTTTGACATGTGCGGAATTTTGAATTTTTAGTTGGTTTCACATTTCTGACATTTGTGGAATTTTGGACTTTTAGTTGGTTTCACATTTTTGACATTTGCGGAATTTTGAATTTTTAGTTGGTTTCACATTTTTGACATGTGCGGAATTTCGGACTTTTAGTTGGTTTCAAATTTTTGACATGTGCGGAATTTTAGACTTTTAGTTGGTTTCACATTTTTGACATGTGCGGAATTTTGAATTTTTAGTTGGTTTCACATTTTTGACATTTGCGGAATTTTGAATTTTTAGTTGGTTTCACATTTTTGACATGTGCGTACTTTTGAACTTTTAGTAGATTTCACATTCCTGTCATGTACGGTGTCCAGTATTTATTGATTTTTTACATTCTTTACACATGCAGCGTACTAGTCTTGATGTTGGTTTCACATTCTTGTCTTGTGCGGAATTTTCAACTTTTAGTTGGTTTCACATCCTTACATAAGTGGCGTTCTGTATTCATTGATTTTTTACTTTATTTACATATGTGGCGTCATGAATTTATTGTTGGTTTCACCTTCTTTACATGTGCGACGTCCTGAAATTTTTTTCAGTTTCATATTTTTGACCTATGCCGAGTCATAGACTTAATGTTGGTTTCACCTTTTAGACATGTTTAGTCTGAACTTATTGTTGGCTTTACTTCTCACTAGAGGACACTCCTTTATAATGGACAGTGTTTCTCTATTACCAAAATTAACATTTATTCCATTTAGAAACTCTCCAGTAAGAGGACAGCTTTCTCTAAAGGACACTTTATTCTATCTACAAGTTCTTCTTGATCCTTGAGGTGAGGAGATATAGCATGATCCCATGATCATTTTGAGGAATCTTCAGCTATGAGGAAGCTTTCTCGATTGTACACTCATGGACAAAACTTAAGGAAGTTGTACCTTTTAGCATGTATATCGGGATTCAGACAATAACTCTGAAAGATACACTAATGGACAAAACTTAAGAAGGTTTTACCTTTCAGTATGTATATCGGGATTGAGACAATAACTCTGAAAGATACACTCATGGACAAAACTTAAGGAAGTTGTACCTTTTAGCATGTATATCGGGATTGAGACAATAACTCTGAAAGATACACTCATGGACAAAACTTAAGAAGGTTTTACCTTTCAGTATGTATATCGGGATTGAGACAATAACTCTGAAAGATATTACAGTGACCTTTATTGAAGACACACGAGATAACCACGTTTTCATGATGCTTCATTTTGATTTTAAGACGTTTACTGCGTAGTAGAAGTTTAGCGTCCGTTTTATTTTATTTTTTTTCAAATGTAGAAATTTTTGTAAAGTTCCAAGAACCAAATTATGAGGTTTTAATCCTTATAAAATTCTCTCATTGAAGTTCTAATATCTTCATTGAACATCTTTTACATCAGATGCACCATCATTTATGTCCCTTTGACGTCAGAAAAGTGTTTGAACTTTGCCATACGTAGTTTTCTGATCATTTGATGCCATATTTCCCTAAAATTTATGATCTCGCGACAAGCATAATTGGTATTTTAATATATATATATTATTTTTATTATGAAAATTCGAATCTATTATAGACGCGTATGACTCTTTTAAAAATTAAACAATTTCTACTGTCCTTACTGCATTGGAAAAATCAATAGGAGGGCCTGGCTTATCAATGGTGAAACCTCACAGTGGTTTCGCGAGTTTAATCTACCATTATGTTTATTAAAGAAATATACAAGTAAATGATGCACGAATCTTTCTTTACAAATAAAACACCATCATAAAATAGCATAAGATGTCATATAACTCTTTAAAACTTATCTTATAAACACGTCAAACTATTAGAATGGAAGTAACTCTGCCTTTGCCGGTCCCAAGCCCGGATGAAAAAGGAGGAGAGGGAGCAGTAACAAGCTCATTAAAAAACCTGGGCTCAGCTGGCCCGGCTTACATTCAAATATTCGCATCGAGCAATGCTCTTCCGCAAACAATAAAGACAAGGCCAGTTAAAGGCCTGTAAAAGAAACATTCGTGCTTTTAAATCCTTTCATTTTATATGTATAGATGGCGCATTGTTTCTTTGTGTTAAACTTCTTATTTATTGTTTCATCGTCTGAACCATAAAAGTTTCCCAATATACTTAACGGCGAATAATATTGGTTATTTATATTCATGATAATATTGTAAAAAAAAAGTTTTAAAATTACAAATATTTTCTCACAATGAGTTTCTTTTTATTATTATCTTAGAAGAAATCAATAGATCAATTTTATAGGTTCTGGATGCCCTAAAAATGTAAATAGACATATTCCATAACATTGTTTAAATTACATATCAATTTTAAAATTTTCACTTATAAATATCCACGCTGCGCGCGTTTGTTTTTGTAAATATTTCTGGTAGGATAAAGTCAATATTTTGGTAAGCCCGTTGAAGAGCGATTATCACTTGAAAGCTAGCGTTTGGTAATAAAAAGATACTCATTGTGAGACAATATTTGTAATTTTAAAAATATCGGTTATTTCAAATTTTTGTAAGTTTTTACGAACTTTTGGGATAACCATGTAGATAAATGAAGGTATAGCAATAGTTAAAGTATAAAGGGATGTCTAACTTCAGCCTATTTCATCAATTTCTGGATGAGTCAGTTCGTCTGATGAAATTACCATCTACGACCGAATTTCCGCCCCCCTTTCTACACTTACCTAACTTCTATTTTTATCACATAGGGGTGATTTTTTAATAATTGTCAAAGCCCGTTAAAAAATTAATGATAGTTTCATAAGAAAATTCTATTTTTGTTGTGTATATTCTTTTTCTTTTTTGTAGAACGACATTTGAAAATTATCCCGCACGAGTTTCTTCTGAATGAAAAATCGAAATTTATTTAAAGGAGAAATAACGATTATTACTAACCTTAAGGATGAAGTATGAAAGGATGAATTGTGAAGGGTAATGATGAATGGAAAAATAAAAGCGTCCAGGTATGGGAATCGAACCCACAGTGTTACGCTTACCGGGCAGATGTCATGTCCACTAGGCAATTCCCATCCCTGGACACTTTATTTTTCCGTTTATCATTACTCTTCACAATTCATCCTTTATTACTTCATCCCTAAGGTTAGAAATAATCGTTATTTCTCCTTTAAATAAATTTCGATTTTTCATTCAGAAGAAACTCGTGCGGGATAATTTTCAAATGTCGTTCTACAATCATAAGCCGCATTGTATTGTATTATAAATTATTTTTTGTTGTTGTTGTTTTTATATGTTGTATGTTATAACACCTTGATAAAGGTTGGCGTTCAACCAACTGAAATATTGGTAGAATAAATGATATTTTGATTCAATATATGTCTTTTTAATTAAATATTTAAAAGATTTATTGGAATGAGAAAAGAAATACTAAATATATTTGATATAAATTCGTAACGCATGTTCAGTTTCTTGTTTATCAGGGTGATTTTGAATAATTTTCAAATCCCGATGAAAAATTATTTATAGTTTCATAAGCAATTTTTATTAATTTAAAAGATATATTGGAATGAGAAAGGAAACAGAACATATTTGATATAAATTCGTAACGTATGTTCAGTTTCTTGTTTATCAGGGTGATTTTGAATAATTTTCAAAACCCGATGTAAATTTAATGATAGTTTCATAAGCAATTTTTATTCATTTAAAATATATATTGGAATGGTATAGGAAACAACAGTATATAATTGACAACAGTTTCACCAAATTAATCTCTAGACCGCTCTACTATTGTAATGGATTTTTCTTTTTTCCAAAATCACGTTATTAGGTACCGCTCAACAAGAGTAACCTAGTTTATGATAATTGAAACAATGAATAACATGTGAAGGTTATTCACATATTAAAACAAAATGTTAACGTGGGATACAATCCCGGTTCATGGCTGTCGGGAATCGAGGGTGTTACCTACTCGTCCACCGAATGCGCTAATTATTGTATTGGTTTTGTTATATACCCTGTATTTACTATGGAAGGCAGCTTAGGGGTGTTTAGTGAACTATGGACATATGTTTATAGGTCTGTAGAGGTACAAACATATAATTACAAGGTATTGCATCGAGAAAAGTTCTTCCGAAAATACAAGGTATGTCCCATAAGTTCCCGGACTGGGTCCATAAAAAAATAAATAAATGAAAAATGTAAATAAATTTGACAGTTTATTATAGAAAAAATATCTGGCAACACGGTGGTACCAATATCGAGGCGGTACGTGCGCGTGCGCCAAAGTTATTCTAATTTATTTAAAGGTGACACCTTGCGCTGCGGCGATTTTACGATGGAACAAAAATTGAAGCAGAGGATTTGCATAGACATTTGTGTGAAACTTCAAATATCAGCAACCGAAACTTTTAAAATGCCTAATAAAGCATTCCCAAATGACCCCCCAAAAAGAACAACTATTTTTGAATGACATTCTAGATTTAAAGCTGGCAGAATTTCTATTGAAGATGATCCTCGGCAAGAACGCCCAAAATGTGCAAAAAATCACCGATTTGATAAAAGAAAATCCTCGAACCACTTTGCTGGAGCTAGAGCAAGACACAGGCATCTCTAAAACAACGATTGGAAGGATCGTAACCAAAGATTTGAAGCTCAAAAAGACTCCTGCAAAATTCATCCCAAGATTCCTCACTAATGAGCAAAAACTGTGTCGGCTTGCAACCTGTGAGAACATGTTGGAAATGACAAGAACGGATCCGGAATGGAAAGACAAGATAATCACAGGCGACGAGACATGGGTCTATGACTATGACCCTGAAACCAAGCGTCAATATGCCGAGTGGAGAGGTCAGGGTGAGCCTAGACCAAAAAAATCCAGGATATTGAAATCCAGAAACAAGGTGTTGCTGGTCGCTTTTTTGGATAACAAGGGCATTGTTCATCACGAGTATCTTCCTGCAGGCCAAACGGTTATTAAGGAAATGTATTTGGACATTCTTCGCCATCTAAGGGAAGCGATTCGAAAAAAAATGCCAGAAAAATGGCCTAATGGTGACTGGATCCTACACCATAACAATGCCCGCCCTCACACAGCGCACTTGGTGACGAGTTTTTTTGGCTAAAAACGGGACAGAAATCCTACCTCAACCACCCTATTCCCCAGACATCGCACCAAATGACTTTTTCCTGTTCCCCAAACTTAAAGCAGTTCTAAAAGGAAGACATTTTGACACCAGGGATGACATAATAGAAAAATCGCTGTTGGCATTGAAGAGCATTCCAAAAGAGCTCTATAAAAACTGTTTCGACAATTTGGGGAAACGATGGCGCTGGTGCGTTGAAGTAAGGGGGGATTACTTTAAAAAGTTTTAATATATATTTTTTAAAATATCTTACCTTTTTTTTTATGGACCCAGTCCGGGAACTTATGGGACACACCTTGTATAATTTCATATCAAAGCTATATTAGAAAATTACATTAATACATTTTTATTGCCATCTTTCGATAAAATTTTGAATAATTCATTTTTGGCAGTGTTTTTCTTTTTAATTTCTCTACAGACCTTACTGCAATGATACAATTATTGAATGAATATTTTCAATATCTTTTATAATTGAGTAAGGTCTGTAGATATAAAGTTTAAAAAGAAAACACACTTCGTCAAAAATTAATTAATGCATATTTAATCGAAACATCAGTTACTCAATTTGTCACATCACACGGCCAGAAATACTTACATAAAAGAGGTCTATCAGAAACACCAAATTGTTCCTGCGGAGAAACTGAAAAAAACTTCACCTTATCTATGACTGTCTGAACTTTACAGAAGTGAGATTGTTCCCTGATCTAAATGTTCTCTTACATCTTTGTCTATATAAATTTTATGTACTCTGTCGATTAATACATGTAAATTTGTAAATATTTATTTCTAAGTTATAATTTGTTTATTTATTTATTATATATACCAGTTGCAAATAAGACACGCTATATCCGATCTGGATAATTGCCGTTAAACTATTTTTTTATTCTAATTTGTTTGGTATTTTGTTTCCTCTGTAATAGACGCAAATATTTCAATTTCGCGTCTGGTTGATTATTAAAATTAAAAAATCGAGAGATAGCAATAGAAATTTATAAATATATTTATAGATTGTAAGTTAGGTACTATAAAACTATCTAAGAAGATGGTCTATATGATAAACATCCTCTCTATAACGTTCATATTCCTCAAGAAACTGTCATCTAAAAATATTGTAACAAAGTATTTATTAATTTAATTATTTTTATCATTAACTCCGCCTTTGCCGGTCCCAAGCCCGGATGAAAAAGGAGGAGGGGGAGCAGTAACAAGCTCATTAAAATACCTGGGCTCAGCTGGCCATGCTGATAGTACCCTGTAAGGTCCCCAGGGATACAGGATGAGCAGCGTTTTTACTCCAGGCTAGGAGCAGCTGCACATAGCGTCTATTCCTCATGTCAGAGGCGGCCATTTCTTTTGGAGCTAAGTCGGCCTGCCACTGAGTAGTGCTCCCAGTCTTAATGACAAAGGCAGACGCATTCTACTTCACCCAGTCATGATGGTTGTCAAACAGACACCATCAAGGATCACAACTTGATACCCTGATATGATTGAGTGGAGATAAGAAAGAAGAAGAAGAAGATTATTTTTATTAACAGAGTGGTTATTTTTATGTTTATATTTTACTACTCTGTAAATTTCCCTTTTGTCTTATCTTTTGTTTACCATTCATAGTTTGTCCTTGACTGAAATAAATTGTTGTCTCATCCCGAAGTTGGTCTTCCCTTCCACGTGGCAATATTCATTTGAATAGACGATCTACCCAATGACACCCATTTAAGATGACCACTTCAATATGAAGTATATAATGGACAATTCAACAAGGTTTAAATAATATATAAAGATGATTTTAAGTACAATGGTTTTTTGTAGTTAACTCTTCACAAATATAAAAAAGGTTCTTCTCTAATCTATAAAAAAAGAATGGTTATCTTAAAAAAAAAGGCCTATCTTTGGGGGGAAAAATGATGAAATTTTGTGTAATCTCATAACATTAGGTAGATTTTTGAGATTTTTTATTAAATTTGGGAAAAATAGTTTTTTTTTACACAAAATCCTTCAAGAGATTCCTCTCGAGCTGAAGTTTATATAATCTCTTAAGAATTTCTACTAACTCCGCTTTTTTGGCGTTCCCAAGTCCAGATGAAAAAGGATGAGGGGGAGCAGTAACAAGCTCGCTAAACAACCTGGGTTCAGCTGGCCATGCTGATAGTACCCTTAAGGGCTCCAGAGATACAGGATGAGAAGTGTTTGTACTCCATGTTAGGAGGGGCTGTACATGGTGTCTGTTCCTCATGTCACCATTTCACATTGGAGCTAAGTCAGTGGCCTGCTACTGAGTAGTGCTCCCAGTCTTAATAACAAAGGGGATACAGGATGTACTCCATGTTAGGAGTGGCTGTACATGGTGTCTGTTCCTCATGTCAGAGGCGGCCATTTCTTTTGGAGCTAAGTCAGTGGCCTGCCACTGAGTAGTACTCCCAGTCTTAGTGACAAAGGGGATACAGGATGTACTCCAAGTTGGTTGTACATGGTATCTGTTCCTCATGTCACCATTTCATATTGGAGCTAAGTCAGTGGCCTGCTACTGAGTAGTGCTCCCAGTCTTAATGACAAAGACAGACGCATTCTACTTCACCCAGTCATGATGGTGGCCCGATCTCCCTCCTCAACTAACAACACCAAACTAGATTATTAATTGTATTGGCTCATATATTGATGAGATCTACTCATCCTTTGAAGACACCATCAACAAGCTCTACAGGCATGATACCCTGATATGATTGTTGAGTGGAGATAAGAAAGAAGAAGAGACTCATCCCCAGCACAGACACCATCAACAAGCTCTACAGACTTGATACTCTGATATGATTGTTGAGTGGAAATAAGAAAGAAGAAGATACTCATCCCCAGCACAGACACCATCAACAAGCTCTACAGGCTTGATACCCTGATATGATTGTTGAGTGGAGATAAGAAAGAAGAAGATACTCATCCCCAGCACAGACACCATCAACAAGCTCTACAGGCTTGATACCCTGATATGATTGTTGAGTGGAGATAAGAAAGAAGAAGAGACTCATCCCTAGCACAGACACCATCAACAAGCTCTACAGGCTTGATACCCTGATATGATTGTTGAGTGGAGATAAGAAAGAAGAAGAGACTCATCCCCAGCACAGACACCATCAACAAGCTCTACAGGCTTGATAACCTGATATGATTGAGAATAGATAAGAAAGAAGAAGAAGAATTTATATTTCTCATAATGGAATGAGGGATACCACAGTCCCGTTAGTCAGCCATATTTCCCTTCATGACTTGACAGATACGGTAGCGACCCTAGGGTCACTGTATTGTGTCCACTGTACTTCGCCCTATAGGGAAGTCTCCTACTTGTGCTGTTTCTCCCACCCACTATGTAAAGAAGGAGTTATATATATACACTTATGGACAAAATTTAAGGAAGTGGAAAGTCTTTTATCTCGCTTGTTAACTGCTTAATTTGAAGGAAACATAGGCTGTTCACACTTGGTTATCTCGTGTGTCTTCAATAAAGGTTACTGTAATATCTTTCAGAGTTATTGTCTCAATCCAGATATACATGCTAAAAAGTACATCTTACTTAAGTTTTGTCCATGAGTGTATAAAGAGTAAAAACCAAACTATTTGCCATTATGACCCAAGTAGCGGGTATTATAAGGATGGGGGCACCAGGTGTGATGCGGGAGGTACTGGGATTTCCCCCAGCGAGATGGTCCAAGGTCGAATTACTGTCCAGAAAGGGGAACTCACCTTTCACTGCCAACGTATTAAGAATTACCAGCTATTGGCTCACTAGTCCACAATCTTAACTATAAGCAATAACCTGCCATCTATATATAACAAATGAAATCATTAAACCACGAATATTTCTCTTAAACATTAATCAAACTTTTACTATCCTTACTGCTATGAAAAATAATTGGGAGGGGTTGGCTAATCAGTGGTGAACCTTCCCAGCGGTTTCGCCAATTTAATCTACCAGACCGCTTTTTAGATCTCTAATACTGTATTGGATCATTCTGTTTATATATGTTACACTGAAGGGTGGAATCTTAGAAATGGTATTTAAGTAAACTATGGACATAAGCTTTTAGGACAGTAGAATTATATTTAAATATTTGTATCGAGCAATTCTCTTCCGTAAACAATAAGGACAAGTCAGACATAAATTAATATAAAGAAATAACGCTCCATCTATATATAACAAATGAAGACATTAAGAGGCGAATGTTTCTCTTAAACATTAATCAAACTTCTACTATCCTTACTGCTATGAAAAATAATTGGGAGGGGTTGGCTAATCAGTGGTGAACCCTCCCAACGGTTTCGCTAATTTAATCTACCAGACCGCTTCTTTAGAGCTCTAATACTTTATTGGATCATTCTTCTTTTAAGTATTAAGATAGAAGTAGGACATATAGCGATGGTAGCTCTATAATTTTGTTTATTGTATTTGGGTTCTTTATGGTTCCTATTGCTTCAAAGATGAGTCTATTAAAAAGACATATATTGGGTTAAAAAACTATATTTATCAATATATAACAAATGAAAACATTAAAACGCGAATATTTCTTTTCATAAATCTATCAAACTTCTACTGTCCTTACTGCGATGAAAAAATATTGGGAGGGTTTGGCTAATCAGTGGTGAACCCTCTAACGATTTCACCAATTTAATCTACCAGACCGCTTCTTTAGAGCTCTAATACTGTATTGAATCATTCTGTTTATAAATGCTACACTGAAGGGTGGAATCTTAGAAATGGTATTTAAGCAAACTAGCCAGCACTAGCAAACAACTGAGCCAGGCACTCCTAATATATTTCATCGCAGTAAATACTAGATGTTTGTATTATATGGCAGTGAAGTATTTATTATTTTACAAGCCTATATTATTTTACACTAGTATTAACAGAGTATAATTTTTTATGTTTATATTTTACTACTCTGTAAACTTCCATCATTCCTTATCTTTTGTTTATCATTCATAGTTTGTTCTTGCCTTTAAATAAATTGCTGTCTCATCCTGAAGTTTGACTTCCCTAATTTTCCACGTGACAATATATAAAAGATACATTCGTTTTTGAAACCTTTCATTTTTTATATATATAGATGGCACTCTATTCCTTTGTGGTAAAATAGAAAAAGTGGAGTATTTTTAGATGAATTTATCACTTTTTTATTTTCCAGCTACAAAATAACAAATTGAAAAAAAAAAGTAAAAATATGCGTCTTAAAAAGAAGACCAGATGCCAAGAATTGTTACTGGCATATTGACAAGAAATGACAATTTTGACATCAAGCCATTGAAAAAATATGTCACCAAAAAAATTAAAGGATTTTATAATGGTTTCTTATGTTGTCATAAAAAATGGGGAATCTTAAAAATTGTTGCGAAAGAGTATAAAATAGAACATGAGAAATATTAGAGTTAAGGTCATTTAGAGGTTAGTATGTTTTCAAATTTCTAAATTTAGCACTCGCGCGCTCAGTATTGTCGCGCGTGTCCCCTCCGGTTCTTTGCGACGACGCCGCTTCCTCCTTCGTGGATCACCTACCCGGGCTCCCGTTGCTCTTCTCTGCAGCTCTACCCTGCAGACCACCGAAAGATCTGAGAACCACCGCTCAAGTGAATCTCCTTTCCTCTGGCAGTATCTCTCAGCCTTACCACTGGTGGGAGGATACGAGAGACTTACCAGAAGCTACTGTGATGTTGGTGAGAGTAAAAACAGCAACCGGCATCAAGACTTCTAACACTCCTCTTTTATTGCCATTTCTACTACACATTACATATAACTAGAATCAACGGGTATTTACATTGCGTTACCTCCTAGAGCCAATATAAACGTGTATTTACAAACATTTGCCCCAGTAAACAGGACCACAGCAGTAGGCATCTCCCACATCTGTCCCAGACTAGAAATACTCCAAACCGCTATCTATTGGCGGTGGTTATAGCTGCTTTCAAGCTGATATACGCGACAGTACATTTGATTGTGTATAGTTATTTGTTAACTCATATTCACTTAGTGGTGTCATAGTCAGTTATAAAATGATTTTTCAGTTTCACTTTATTAGTGGTTATTTTATAGTTAATTTGAGAGGGTCGGTAGAAGTGTGGTCTAAACCGTTGGTGTTCAATCGCTAAGACCCGGGATCGAATCTCGCATTGGACACTTTTTTCTAATAATTAAAAAATGCTCCAATGACCCCTAATTCTTGAAAGTTCAACACCACTAGCGAGTGTAAATAACTTAGGCTCTGAAACATTTGTATGTCTGAATTTGAACTGCTTTTCACATATGTAGACATGTGGTGTACTTACAGTAAAACTTCTATCCACTATAGTTATCATGGCGTGTACCACGTGTACTATGGAAATTAATTAGGGAAAAAAGTTCAGGATAGACATCAAGAATATTCACTCTGAGTTCAGGATAACCAAAGACATCTAAGAAATGTACTGAGAGAGAGATCAAGGTACCAAAGACACCTAGCAAATATTCTGATAACAGATTAACCAAAGTTACCCAGAAAATACACTTTGTGATCACAATAACCAAAGAAACCTATAAAATGCACTATGATATCAGGAAAACCAGATACCTTAGAAATGTTCTGAGCACGGAATAACCAAAGAAACCTATAAAATGCACTATGATCTCATGAAAACCAGATACCTTAGAAATGTTCTGAGCACGGAATAACCAAAGAAACCTATAAAATGCACTATGATCTCAGGAAAACCAGATACCTTAGAAATGTTCTGAATTCAGGATAACCAAAACTACTTAAGAAGGTTCTAATACCAGGATAACCAAAACTACCTAAGAAGGTTCTAATATCAGGATAACCAAAACTACCTAATGTAGGGTTCTGAGAGCTCAGGATAACCACTGAGAGTTCAGGATAACCTAAGAAACGTTCTGAGATCTCAGGATAACCAAAGACACCTAAGAAACGTTCTTAGAATACAGGATAACCTAAGAAAGGTTCTGAGAGTTCAGGATAACCAAAGACACCTAAGAAACGTTCTTAGAATACAGGATAACCTAAGAAATGTTCTGAGAGTTCAGGATAACCAAAGACACCTAAGAAACGTTCTTAGAATACAGGATAACCTAAGAAAGGTTCTGAGAGTTCAGGATAACCAAAGACCACATAAGAAAGAGGTTCTAATATCAGAATAACCAAAACCAACTAGGAAATACACTCTGAGTTCAGGATAACCAAGACCACTTAAGAAAGGTTCTATATCAGGATAACCAAAACTACCTAGCGCGGATATACACTCTAAGTTCATAATAACCAAAGCTTCCTAAGAAATCCACTCTAAGTTCAGGATAACCAAAGCCACTTAAGATAGGTTCTATATCAGGATAACCAAAACTACCTAGCGGGGATATACACTCTAGGTTCATAATAACCAAAGCTTCCTAAGAAATACACTCTAAGTTCAGGATAACCAAAGCCACTTAAGAAAATTCTAATATCAGGATAACCAAAACTACCTTTGTGAAATACACTCTGAGTTCAGGACAACCAAAACTCCCTAAGAACGATTCTAATATCAGAATAACCAAGACCAACTAGGAAATACACTCTGGCTAGAATTCGATGACTTCCGTGAGGGGACAGATACAATAAACCAGAGGGGCTGATGATCTCTGCGGGTTTCCTTCTTCCCAGTTGGATGGTATTTGCCTTCTCTCTCAATCTTCAGCATTCGATCTTCTTTTGAAATTTCGGATGCCTTGTCAATGGATCAGGTCCAAATCTATCCGTGTACTTTGTCCATAACCTTAGCTAACTGATGTATTTTTCTGTATGCTAGTCTACATCGGGGTTAACGTTCACCGTGTAGATGGCTGAAAGAATGGCTGGGGATCTAAATACACTCATGGACAAAACTTAAGGAAGTGGAAAGTCTTTATTATCGCAGGTGGTCCCTTTTTTTAGAGATAGAGGTAATTTTGTGTTCACACTTGGTTATCTCGTGTGTCTTCAATAAAGGCCACTGTAATATCTTTCAAAGTTATTGTCTCAATCCCGATATACATGCTAAAAGGTACAACTTCCTTAATTTTTGTCCATGAGTGTATACACACTTGGTTATCTCGCGTGTCTTCAATAAAGGTCACTGTAATATCTTTCATAGTTATTGTTTCAATCCCGATATACATGCTAAAAGGTACAACTTCCTTAAGTTTTGTCCATCAGTGTAAAATATAAATAAAATTAACAGCTATTAAACAAATAAATATATTCTCGATTCGAAAAATGAAGTATATTTATAAAGATATTTATATATATAAATATAAATAAATAAGTAAAATATTAATATTCAATATAATAAAAAACAAAAAAAAAACTTCTTTAAGATCACTTTGTGTGTTTTGATTCTGTAAATCTATAAACATATTAATAGAAACTGTTTGAAATTTATATGTTAATTTTTTGTAATTATTATTATTTTTTAATTCATAGAAGCATTTTTCTGGCAGACATATTCAACTTTTTATCATCATCATTTTTATTATTGTTTTTTTTTTCTTTTTTATTTATCAAATCATTTGCAATTGTAGTTTCTTTATTGTTGTGTTGTGTTCCCTTTTAATCAATAAAATATATAGAACTAAGGTGTAATATTCAATTCAAGCATATGGAACCAACATCGATTCATTTTTAAAACAAAGCAAAATCATAAGTTTATACAACTTTCACTTTTTCACACAGAAACATTGTTTGTATAAATTAACTAATAGAAAATAATTTTAACGACTTTTCTTCATAAAAATAATCAAATTTTCACTCTATGCCCTGCTTTCAGAAACGGTGAAAAGTAGACACAATAAATTTATACAAATTTTGTCAGAAGAATGAGAAACATATGTAAATAGTTTTCCTTATTTTGGGCTCATGTTAATACTGAATTGTATATAGTACTTAATTTATGTTCAATTAAAACCATTACTGGGAGAATTGGTTTGCCTAATATTTCATTTATAAATTAATCTCATAATTTATTCTATGAAAATAAAAATATTGGACTGTTGACCAAACAAATTGTAAATAGATAGTTTAATGTTATATAGTTAAGATATATAATAGTTGAACATATATTAATTAATTGTTACCACAGAGTGTGTGTAAGCTCACAGGTAAATAGGCGCTAACCGAAAAAAAGTTCCTTCTTTTTAATATTAGTTTCCCTTTTATATTTTGTTCTCTCTTTTGTAAATCAATAAATAAATATAAGGGTAGCCTAGTGGACATGGCATCTGCCCGGTAAGCGGAATATTGTGGGTTCGATTCCCATCCCTGGACACTTTTATATTTCCGTTCATCATTACTCTGCATAATTCACCCTTTCATACCTCATCCAAAAAGGTTAGAAATAGTTAATATTTCACCTTAAAATAAATTTAGATTTTTCATTGAAAAGAAACTCATGCGGTGTAACTTCAAGTGTCGTTTTACAATCACAGGCCGCAGTGTATTATAAAATAAATATAATGTTTGATTAATATTCTTTAAATCAGTTTCATTAAAAATTCTAAGCAAAGTCAACAATAAATAAATGTGATTGTTATGTAATTTTGATTTTCATTGAATAAAATATATAAATTTTAAATGTATTTCAAACTTTAATAACAAGCTTAAAACAGGGGCTAAATCCCTAATAAAGGTTTTTGTATATAAAAATAATCGTGAATGAAGTTATTTGTAGCAAAATATCACGTTATAAGGTACCTTTTGGTTGAACTAAATCTAACCAAACGACACCGGGTCTTCTGCTTGCATCACCTGATCTTGCTGGCAAAAATTCTGCAATCGTCCCATTACATCTTTTGGCGATAACATTTTGGTTGCGACAAGTACCTGACTAATCCCTATATAAAAGTTGTGCATGCAACACTTTATAACTGGGATAAATACAGTTAAGCCTGTCTATAGCGCCCCCTCTTGGGACTCATTAAAATAGGGATGCTATATAGAGGGGGTGCTATAGACAGGTCACTTTTAATGTAAATCGCATCGTACTACAGTTAAACATGTCTATAGAGCCCCCTCTTGGGACTCATCAAAATAGGATGCTATAGACAGGTCACTTTTAATGTAAATCGCATCGTACTACAGTTAAACCTGTCTATAGCGGCCCATCTTGGGACTCACCAAACTAGGGTGTTATAGAGAGGGGGTGCTATAGACAGGTCACTTTTGATGTAAATCACATTGTACTACAGTTAAACCTGTCTATAGCGCCCCCTCTTGGGACTCACCGCATTATCTTTCCAAACAGAATTCCTACACAGTTCCATCCAAATTTATAGTCACTCAATTTGTCACATCACACGGCCATAAATACTTACATAAAAGAGGTCTATCAAGAACACCAAATTGTTCCTGCGGAGAAACTGAACAAACTTCACCTTATCTATGACTGTCCGAACTTTACTGAAGTGAGATTGTTCCCTGATCTAAATGTTCTCTTACATCTTTGTCTATATAAATTTTATGTACTCTGTCGAATAATACATGTAAATTTGTAAATATTTAATTCTAAGTTCTAAATTGTTTGTTGTTTTGGTTGTTTCCTCTCTGTATTAGGCGCAAATATTTAAATATCGCGCCTGGTTGATTAATAAATTAATTTTCAAAAAAACTTTGTAGAAGTGAGACATCGAATGTTCCCTGAGTTCCTTTAGGTATTTCTAAGACGGATGAATTAATAAATTACTTTTTGGATATATGTGTATTGTGCCAATACAGACGTTGAGCATCAATGAAATCGTGCTGGATCCATTGTGGAAATTTTTGTTTTGCCAATTTGGTGAAGATGTCTAGCAATGGTTGAATTTGAAGCATTAAGCTCTGCACTCACCTCACACACTGTTTGGGTATTATTGGATTCAATATGAGACTTTAGATCTTCATTTTTGAAGATCGACCGACGAATACGACCATCTTTATCTTCAATCCAAAATCGCCAACTTTAAATTTATGAAACCATCTTCTTATGGTTCTTTCGGAAGAAGAAGTTTCTCCCCAGGCATCAATAATGTATTTGGTTGCCTGGGCGGCCGAACGTCCAAGTTTAAATTCGTGAAACAAAATAAGGCGCAAATTCCTAGATTCCATTGCTCAATATTTTAAATTATAGATTTTTTTATCATTCGTGAAATTTTCGAAAGAATGACTGCACATCTCAAATATGCCAAAGAATGAAAAATATCTATGGTGAGTCTTGTTTTTCTAAAAAAAAAAAACATTTATGAATGGGTTAACGAGTTCAAAAATGGACGAATTACATGTAAATTACATGCTTAGTAAAGGTGTTCTCTTTCTTCATGATAATGCAAGGCAGCATACATCATGTAAAACTGTATCTACAATCATTAAATTAGGTTTTGAAGTTTTAGAACATCCTGCATATAGTCCAGACCTAGCCCCCTCTGACTATTTCCTTTTTGGACTACTAAAGAAGGAGTTTAAGGGAAAGCGATTTGACTTGGATGAAGATGTCCAGAAAGTGGTGCAAGATTTTTTTCACACGCTTCCTAAGAGTGCCCATAAAGAGGGCATTTACAAGTTGCCAGAACGATGGAGACGATGTATAGAAAGCCAAGGTGATTATTTTGAATAAATCAAGTCCTAATTTTTAATATCGTTCTTATTTTTTTAAATAAATTATAATTCACCTTATTTATTGATCCCACCTTGTATTTATTTTATTTATTTAACAGTTGCAAAGACACGCAATATCCACAATTAGGATAATTGCCTGTATATCTGTTATTATATACAATTAACACAATTGAACATTGGAAAGCACGTAAATTACACATTCGATGTCAAATTTTGCATAGAGTGATTAGAAATAGTAGCTTGAAATATGTACAGTCGACACTTTCGCCTTAAAATATACAGCCTTCAGAATCTATTAAACTTGATGTATTGGTCTTTATTGTAAACAACTTGTTTTTTATTAGTCAGGTAAAGTTGGTTTTCTTCCCTTAGATCAGAAGTTAATGGACAGTTTATCAGAAGGTGTTTAGGGCTTTGTTCTTCATTTCCACAAGTTCACGCAGGTGAACCAATTATTGTAATGATATTGTAACATGGTATTTATTAATTTTATTTATGTAACATAGTATTTATTAATTTTTATTATTTTTTATTAACAGAGTGGTCATTTTATGTTTATATCTGGCGATTCTGTAAATTTCCCTCGTGGTTTATCTTTTGTTTACAATTCATAGTTTTGTCCTTCCCTGAAATAAATTTTGTTTCCTCCTGAAGTTTTTGTCTTCCCTAATTTTCCACGTGGCAATATAATAATGGCAAGGCTTTACTCATCAGTGGTAAACCCTCACAGCGGTTTCAGCAGTTTAATATACGCTGCAGAGTTTGGTGTAGAATCGGTAGTAAGTCCAAAACGAACGAATCGACACAAAGAGAAGAGAAAGTTCTGATATAGAAAGGAAAATGAGGAGGATAACCCTAAGGGGTTTCAACAGTGTTATCAGAAATCTTCCATTTAGGTAATTTGGTGTGATAAGCCTAGCCGGGGTTTTGAGTGGGTTGTCCGCCTAGATGGTACCGAGAGATGCTACCGAGAGAATTTGAGGTACCGACAACGACCGTTCACCCAGGCGGGATATGCCACCGGACGTCCAACCTGCGTAACGATACCACGGTTCATTGCCTCACTTACTCATCTTCCTGAGCTTCTCAACTGATGCGGAAAAATGGAAATATTTGTAAAATTATTCATATTCGAAACTATTAAACAATTTCTACTGCCCTTACTGCAATGGAAAAATTAATGGGAGGGCCTGGCTCATCAGTGGTGAACCCTCCCAGCGGTTTCGCCAGTTTAATCTACCATGTAAATTTTATTATTTTATTTAAACATACAAAACGCGATATACCGGATAATTGCGTGGATATACATTTTCAAAACAGAAACAGTTATAAATATATTATACAAGAAAAATAAATAATAAAATAAAAAAAAAAGAGAGAAACAATAATATAGGAACCTGAAACTTTCAGGTTAGAAAGATAATCATAAATATATTTACAAAAATAGGTAAATTTATTATAATTCTCTCTGCTATTTACAAAATGCCACGTGGAAAATCAGGAAAGACCAATTTCGGGATGATACAGCAATTTATTAAAGGCAAGAACAAACTATGAAAGATAAACAAAAGATAAGCAATGAGGGAAGTTTACAGAGTAGTAAAATATAAACATAAAAAATGATACTCTGCTAATAAAATAATAAATATTTTGTTACATAGCTCCTTCCCTATGGGAGCTGTGACCCACAGCTTGCAATTATTGTAGATACTGACATGGATCTGACGTGCTTCTGCCAAGGATTCCATCGAAGTCTTGGAACTTTGTCCCTAGTACTTTTGCGTCCTTTTTCTTGTGGCGTGAAGAGCGGTTTTTTCGTCGTATCGTCTATAGGGACATCGTCATCTTGGAAGGAAGTCTTGGCTTTGACACGTCGGTTGAATCTTGGAGTCAGTCTCTGAAAATGTAGATCACAGCACCCATGGCCTCAAGGTCTTCTCGGCAATTTTCAGTCTGTCTTCCCTAATTTACTCAGCATCTCCACCAAATGTCACGTGGAAAATTAGGAAAGACAAACTTCAGGATGACACAGCAATTTATTTAAGGCAATAACAAACTATGAATGATAAACAAAAGATAAGAAATGAGGGAAGTTTACAGAGTAACAAAATATAAACATAAAAAAATGAAAAACTGTTAATACTAGTGTAAAAAATAAATACTTGTAAAAAAAATAATAAATACTTCGCTACAATATAGATATACAACATTGTCTCGAGTCCTGGAAATTGTTAAATTTATTAATTTATTCCAAATCAAAGCGCTATATCTCCCGCTAAGGCATGGTACGGCAAACTGCGGCTCGCGAGCCGAAGTAATAATTTTTAAATCTAATCACATTTAATGGTAATAATGAAATTTATTTACAGGAAAACACTTGATTAACACAATCAATCTAATAAATAGATTATTCTGGGTAAATGGGAGGAGAAGAAATTTCCTATACACACACACAAACAGCTTTATAAAGACCACCAGTCTTATACAGATTCACCACTGGAAGGAAGCATAGATGGAGCTCCTATACTCCAGGCAGCACAGAACCCAACAACAGCCTCCAGGTCCGACGTTATAACAGAATACACACATACAGCTTTATTAAGACCACCAGTCTTATACAGATTCACCACAGGAAGGAAGCATAGATAGAGCTCCTATACTCCAGGCAGCACAGAACCCAACAACAGCCTCCAGGTCCGACGTTATAACAGAATACACACAGATACAGCTTTATTAAGACCACCGGTCTTATACAGATTCACCACAGGAAGGAAGCATAGATAGCGCTCCTATTCTCCAGGCAGCACAGAACCCAACAACAGCCTCCAGGTCCGACGTTATACCAGAATACACACATTCAGCTTTATTAAGACCACCGGTCTTATACAGATTCACCACAGGAAGGAAGCATAGATATATTCCAGGCAGCAAAGAACCCAACAACAGCCTCCAGGTCCGACGTTATAACAGAACACACACATTCAGCTTTATTAAGACCACCAGTCTTATACAGATTCGCCACAAGAAGGAAGCATAGATGGAGCTCCTATACTCCAGGCAGCACAGAACCCAACAACAGCCTCCAGGTCCGACGTTATACCAGAATACACACATTCAGCTTTATTAAGACCACCGGTCTTATACAGATTCACCACAGGAAGGAAGCATAGATATATTCCAGGCAGCACAGAACCCAACAACAGCCTCCAGGTCCGACGTTATAACAGAACACACATATACAGCTTTATAAAGACCACCAGTCTTATACAGATTCACCACAGGAAGGAAACATAGATGGAGCTCCTATACTCCAGGCAGCACAGAACCCAACAACAACCTCCAGGTCCGACGTTATAACAGAACACACATATACAGCTTTATAAAGACCACCAGTCTTATACAGAATCACCACAGAAAGGAAGCATAGATAGAGCTCCTATACTCCAGGCAGCACAGAACCCAACAACAGCCTCCAGGTCCGACGTTATAACAGAATACACACATACAGCTTTATTAAGACCACCGGTCTTATACAGATTCACCACAGAAAGGAAGCATAGATGGAGCTCCTATACTCCAGGCAGCACAGAACCCAACAACAGCCTCCAGGTCCGACGTTGTAACAGAATACACACATACAGCTTTATTAAGACCACCAGTCTTATACAGATTCACCACAGAAAGGAAGCATAGATGGAGCTCCTATACTCCAGGCAGCACAGAACCCAACAACAGCCTCCAGGTCCGACGTTATAACAGAATACACACATACAGCTTTATTAAGACCACCAGTCTTATACAGATTCACCACAGGAAGGAAACATAAATGGAGCTCCTATACTCCAGGCAGCACAGAACCCAACAACAGCCTCCAGGTCCGACGTTATAACAGAATACACACATACAGCTTTATTAAGACCACCAGTCTTATACAGATTCACCACAGGAAGGAAACATAGATAGAGCTCCTATACTCCAGGCAGCAAAGAACCCAACAACAACCTCCAGGTCCGACGTTATAACAGAATACACACATACAGCTTTATTAAGATCACCAGTCTTATACAGATTCACCACAGGAAGGAAACATAGATGGAGCTCCTATACTCCAGGCAGCACAGAACCCAACAACAGTCTCCAGGTCCGACGTTATAACAGAATACACACATACAGCTTTATTAAGACCACCAGTCTTATACAGATTCACCACAGGAAGGAAACATAGATAGAGCTCCTATACTCCAGGCAGCACAGAACCCAACAACAGTCTCCAGGTCCGACGTTATAACAGAATACACACATACAGCTTTATTAAGACCACTGGTCTTATACAGATTCACCACAGGAAGGAAACATAGATAGAGCTCCTATACTCCAGGCAGCACAGAACCCAACAACAGCCTCCAGGTCCGACACATGTCCAGTGGCCACACGTTCCTTCGGGTATGAAATTGTACAATAAAAACCTGATAAAAACATCTAACATGTTTTATATGATTCTAAAGAGTAGAAAAATGACATAAATCAACAAGGTACAATCCACCCCAATTTTCTACCAATTTACCCGTCAGGCGGTTATTTCCTTCCTATAATTATATCATTCTATATATCGTGATAATCATTAATTATACCTTTTTAAAAGAGGTGTCGGTGATATTTCAACTTTAATTGATTCATTGGTTATTATCCGTGAAAAATATAGGTGTTTCAACACACACATTAGGCTGAAATAATAGAAGTTATGTAAGAGTTTTATCCTTTTCTTTTTTGATAAATACATTTTAAAATGGGGGGTCGGTGGAAGTATGGTCTAAACCGTTGGTTTTCTACCGCAACGACCAAGGTTCGATTCCCGCATTAGACACTTTTTTTCTGAAAAAAAAAAGTGCTCAAATGGTACCCGATACTTGCAAACTTTATTTTCCTAAATTGAACAACATCTTCCTTATAATTCTATATGTTTTAAATGGAAACCAAGAAATATTTTTCCTTTAAAAAAATCGGGTTATTTCAAGGACATTAACTCATCGTTGGTGCATATATAATTACATATTTACATTTACATAACTCAAAAACAAATCAAGAGGGTTTGTAGAAGGATGGTCTAAACCGTTGGTTTTTGACCGCAATGACCCGGGTTCGATTTCCGCATTGGACACTTTTTTTCTGAATAATAATTAAAACAAAAAATGCTCCAATGGCCACCAATTCTTTTAAAAGTCCAACCCCACCAGCGAGTGCAAGTAACCAAAATTGGGCAATGGAACATTTGTAAGTGTAAATTCGAACTGCTTTTCACATGTGTAGACATGTGGTGCACTTAGAGTAAAAGCAGTAGCTAACTACCCACCATGATTATCATGGCCTATACCATGTGTAGACATGTGGTGCACATACAGTAAAAGTAGTCGCCTACTTCTACCCATCATAATTATCATGGCCTGTACCACGTGTACTAGGGATAAGAAAAAAAAAATTGTAACTACAAGGTTATCCCAAAAGTTCGTAAACATATTGTGATGTATATATTGTAAGTGTTTACCAACTTTTTTTTTTTAGGGCAACTTTGTTAATATTATTAACCTTGGTAAAATTCTAACAGAATTCTTATAGAAGAATGATTTAATCTCTGATGATCTATATCAAAGGTGGTCAATCAGCAGGTGGGCCAAGTTTCAGGATTACAAGGTTGTATCAAAAGTTTGTAAACACTTGCAAAATATAAGTCATAATATGTTTACGAACTTTTGGGAAAACCTTGTATTAATATTTTAGAAATATGTTTTTTATGATATTTCATATCAAATATTCTCTCTATAGACTTTACTGCAATGACTAAAAAATATTAGATGAGATTTTTTTCCCCATTTTCAAGGGTGCCTTGAAGTTTCTGTATGTTTTGTTTTTGAGTTGTCAAGCTTTATACCCTAATATGATTGAGTGAAGATAAGTGTAGGGTTAAATAATTCCAATTGCCACACCTAGATGGCGCTGTGTTAAACTCTGTGTGTTATAAAAGTTACATTCTGTAAATGTAAATATTTAATTATTCTTTTTAAAATTATTTTATATTTTATTGTAAACAATATGTTATATTTCTTTTTTGTTAGAATACCATTTAACTAAAAATTGTATGCCTAAATAAGTCGAGAGACTTTTTAAAACTAAAAACAGCATCTCCAACCTGTGTTGACGCTAATTTTTTCAGGAAAAATATGCAGCCTATTGTAATCAAATCAACGATCGGCCCAGCTGGCGAAAAGGTCAGTATAATCGAAACCAACATTCTTTTGGAAATTCTTGAAAGATGTGGCATCGAGTACAAAGTAGAAGAAACTCTTTCAACAAAGAAACGAACTCACGAATCTCCATCAGATTCAACATCACGTAGCCATAAGACACCGAGAATGGAAGTTGTCTCACAGCATAATGAAAACGATGTCTCCATGAACGGGGTAACTGAAGTCCCTCAGGAAACGTCCGCAGCTACCCCTCCTCAGGTTAACGAAGAAGACATTGATGAAGATGGTCCTTGGACAAAAGTCACACATGCAAAAAAGCCAAGAATATCACCTGTAATAGCAGAAAAGGTAACAGACTGGAAGTTGCTCTGCCAAGAGCTGAAAGACCTGTGCACAGATAAATTCCAATGTACGATCTCAGGAAATAAGCACATTATCAAGGCCAAAAATATTTCAGACTTCAAAAAAATCAGGGAATATGTTCAAAAAAATAATGGCGGCTACTCTTATAGACTCCAAGAAGAAAAACCGCTCAAAGTGGTACTAAAGGGCATGACAACAGCCTACAAGACTGAAGATATAGCAATAGAACTTGCAACAATGGGCTTTACTGAGACCTCTGTGAAGAGACTTCATAGACAATCAACTAAAAGGCCAATGAATTTAGTACTGGTAGAAATACCGAAAAATGAACACAACAAAAAAATTTACGGAATAACTGAACTTCTCTATCAGAAAATTGCAGTAGAATCTTTCAGAACAACAAACCGTGTGACTCAATGCTTCAACTGCCAGGGTTTCGGGCACGGTCAACTTAACTGCTTCCTGAAACCAAAATGCGTCAAGTGTGCCGAGGAGCACCATTCGAAGGACTGCCCAAGAAAGTCAAGACAACTTCCCCCAAAGTGTGCAAACTGCGAAGAAGCGCACACAGCCAATTACCGCGGATGCCCTAAGTTTCCAAGAGTACATCAGCAACAGCCAAGATACCCTGGTCAGTACAAACCTAACAACCCACTTCCGATTTCAAAAAGATCTGAAACACTGCCGAAAATGGTAGAACAACAAAACCAAAGCAATGCTGAGGTTGTGACAAGAAAAACTTCTCGTTCTGAAACTAAGGACCTGTGTGAAAAATTGATGCAAGTAATCAAAACATACCTACAATGAATTGCAAATTACCTTTTAAAATTATTGCTTGGAATTGTAACGGAATCAGATCAAAGAAAGAAGAATTATTGCACTTTTTAGAAGAAAACTCAATTGACATTGCTCTGCTCAGTGAAACTCACCTTAAACCCTCAATTGATCTAAAGTTCAGGAACTATCAAACCATTAGAACTGATCGAATTACAGGAAAAGGTGGGGGAACAGTCATCATCATAAAATCTTTTTTTAAATATAAAAATATGCTGATTCATACTTTAAACTTGGAAAATACTTCAATTTTGATAAAACCAGATGGAAAAACACTCTTGCAAATCACAGCAATTTATAAGAAGCCTGATGCACCATTATTGGAAGAAGATTTGAACCAACTGATAAAACACAGCCACTCAATAATCGTTGCAGGAGACTGGAACTCCAAACACCCTCTTTGGGGATCAAGGACTTCAAATAACAGTGGAATCGTGCTGCACAATTTCTCTGAAAGAGAAAGCCTCGACATTGTCGCACCTTCGTCACCCACGCATTACAGTCCACTCGGCAATCCCGATTTCCTAGACTTCGCTGTACTTAAAAACATTCCCTGGACCCCAAAGGCCAGAACCACCGACGATTTATCATCTGACCATCTCCCTGTAATCTTTGAATTGAATTGCCCAAAGGATGAATTCACAACCCAGCTCAGCCGAGTAACTAATTGGGTTCATTTTCAACAAGATCTAATCTCCACCACGCCCCCCAGATTCCCCTTGAAAACCTCAATCTTCAAGGAAAGGTAAATCAAGCCCTTGAAGCAGAGAAATCTGAAAATTGGAATAGTTTTTTAAGCAAACTTGAATCGAGCCCAACAGACTTCTGGAAAAAAACAAAACCCATTAGGAAAAAAACTGACAAAATCACTAGTTTAAATGCAAATGGAAAAACCTTGCTGACCGACAAAGAAATTGGAAATGATCTTTCAGAGCATTTTTCCAAACACTTTTCCAAGGCGGAGGATGAGGTTCCGTCTTACCTAACAGATAACACTTGCCATCATCCCCAAGAGAATATACTATCAATGACAACGCCAAATGAACTCAAGGAAGTGATTAAAAACCTAGGTAATCACAAAGCTCCAGGCCACGACAATATTACGCCGCAAATGACTAAAAACCTCCCCATCAAATGGATAGTTTTCCTTGCTGGGATATTCATTGCTGCATTACACCTGTGCTACTTCCCGAAGACATGGAAACATGCCATTATCATAACCATTCCAAAAAAAGCACCTGTCAAATCACCTGAAGATCTCAGACCAATCAGCCTTCTCTCTACCATCGGTAAGGTATACGAGAGGGTTGTTCTTCGCAGATTGCAGACATACATGGATTCTATTAACTTTATCATTCCTCAACAATTTGGATTCAGAAAAGGACACTCCACAACCCACCAGCTAATCACAGTAATAGACTACATCCAAATAAGAAAGTCCCACAAGGAGGCAGTAGGTGCTGTTTTTCTAGACCTTACCAAAGCCTTTGATAGAGTATGGCATGATGGCTTGATAGCAAAAATAACAAAAAATCAATTTCCAAGGGATTTTATCAAATTCTTGAAAAACTATCTCCAGGACAGAACCTTTTCAATTAAGCAAGGGAATTATATAACCACGGCACAACCAACCCAGATTGGAGTCCCTCAAGGCTCTATCCTTGGACCCTACCTATTCAACATCTACATCAACGATTTCCCTCCACATCCAAAATGTCAAATAAAACTTTTCGCAGATGACGCAGCAATTTTAGCAAACTCCAAATCAATAGGAATAATAACTACACAACTCCAAAATTACATAAACAGTATAACCAAATGGTGCAACGATTGGAAATTAGACATCAACCCAAAAAAGTCTCAGGCAATAATTTTTCCTCCACTAGACAATAAAAAATTCAAGCCACAATCCATCCTAAAGGTAAACCAGAGCCCTATTAACTGGACTGACAGCGTTAAATATCTTGGAGTTACCTTAGACTCCAAGTTGAAATTCAACATGCATGTCAAAAATATCATAAAGAAAGCAAAAATCGCAAAAATAACATTATCAAGCCTGTTCAACTATAGAAGCAAATTGACTACAAAACAAAAGTTTACTCTATACAGAAGTTGTATCCTCCCGATAGTAACATACGCACTCCCAATTTGGTGTAAATATATTACAACCACAAACAAAAATAGGATAAACGCATTTATGAGAATCTGCCTTCGGACAAGTATAGGAGCTCCATTCAACCTATCAAACAAGATACTGAAGGAGGACTTGAACCAACCCGATCTAGAAGATATGTACCAAACTACCGTTAAGAAATTATACCTCCAAATGCAAAATTCAAATAATCCAACCATACAAGATATTCTACAAAATAAAGGAGATATCAATCCCCGATTCCGACGACCCGGCCCTGACACTTAGTCAAGAGCTCATCGCCCAACAGCTGCCCTCCTGCAAGGCCTAGGGGGACCACCTCTACTCCACCAACTCGCCATGTGTAAATAGCCAGGACAAGGGGACTCGCGAGCTGTGCTCGAATGTAACACCTGTAAATTGAGACGAAATAAATAAATAAACTAAAAACAATAAGAGCCCCATTCAATCTTTCAAGCAAAATTCTCAAAGAAGATCTCAACCAGCCTAATATAGAAGAGATTTATCAAGACTCTGCGACAAGACTATTTTCGCAATTTCAAAAATCATCAAATCCAACTATACAAGAAATTGTTCAAAACCAAGGTGACCTCAGCCACCGAATCCAACGACCTGAACCCAATGGCTAGCTGACAGCCAAACACCCAACAACTGCCCTCCTGTAAGGTTCGGGGGGCAACTCCAGCATTACAACTCGCCATGTGTAAATAATCTGGACAAGGTGACTCGCGAGCTGTGCTCGAATATAACACCTGCAAATTGAGATGAAATAAATAAATAAAATAAAAACAACTTTTAATGGCTAACCGTGTCTGTGGTGATTAATGATCCTACATAAGAAAGAAGAAGAGAGATATTGAAAAAAAGGATTTATATCTTTTGTAGATAAATTCTACAATGAAATTCCATGATCGCTACGAAATTCTACCAGCTGTTGTGTTGATAAGAAAGAATGTCCTCTACTTCCAGGGCTGACTGAGATGGCCGGGAGGATTTCCGTGTCCCCACCCTAGCCTTGGAAGTGGGTCAAGGTGACCGACACGTGTCTTAGAATCAATTAATAACAGACGCTCCCACCTTCTTGTTCTACTTATCGGATAAGATAGACCTACGTAACTATTGACACACCCGAAAATTTGTTATCTTTTTTTTTTCTTAATATTTTTCTTATCTCAAATATACACATACATATACAGATTTATTGAGACCACCGTGATAGATATGTTTAGAAACATCTGAGGCTCTTCTTTGGACACGACAACAACAGAAAATTGAGCCAGAACAGCAGCTTTACACACCCAAGAACATTACGACTGCTGTGATAGAGATGTATAGAGATATCTGAGGCTCTTCATTGGTCACGACAACAGGAAATTGACCCAGAACAGCAGCTTTACACACCCAAGAACATTACGACTGCTGTGATAGAGATGTATGGAGACATCTGAGGCTCTTCATTGGTCACGACAACAGGAAATTGACCCAGAACAGCAGCTTTACACACCCAAGAACATTACGACTGCTGTGATAGAGATGTATAGAGACATCTGAGGCTCTTCATTGGACACGACAACAACAGAAAATTGACCCAGAACAGCAGCTTTACACACCCAAGAACATTACGAGTGCTGTGATAGAGATGTATGGAGACATCTGAGGCTCTTCATTGGACACGATAATAAAAGGAAATTGACCCAGAACAGCACCTTTACACACCCAAGAACATTACGACTGCTATGATAGAGATGTATGGAGACATCTGAGGCTCTTCATTGCACACAACAGCAACAACATATCGCCAATCTAGGGTCAGAGAGAGAGAAGTTCTAGGAAAAACCCATATTCTATCCAAGATGCTAAAAGTTTCTATTGACGAATTCCACATGTGTAATGTAATTGTAAACAGGTAAATTCGTTATTATGTAATGTTTGGTGTTAACCCCATGAAAATGACGCAAGGAAATTTCATCAAACAAGCTGTCTGAAAAGAACAGGAATTTCGGTTGTGTCAATATGACGTCATAGCTCGACCTCACAACTTTGCATACAGCATTCCAAGATGGCCTTTTGTTACCTGCCCAGCTTACAGACTCCCTTGCTGTTTGTACCAAGTGCGATTCAAACTCAGCTAACCATGGAACAATGATTTGGAGGAAGACGGTGTTGGGGAAACCTTCTCAAATATATATACAGTTAAACCTGTCTATAGCGCCTCCTCTTGGGACTCGCCAAAATAGGGTGCTATAGACAGGTCATTTTTAATGTAAATCGCATCGTACTACGTATTTAAAATCGGGCGCTATAGAGAGGGAGGCGTTATTTAGAGGGGGCGCTATAGACAGGTTTAACTGTAATTTTTTATATTATAAAGGTATAACATGTTATCCATATATAAGAAATACAAGAATTTAAGCACGAATGTTTATTTTATACATAAAAACAAACTTTTACTGTCTTTACTGCTATGAAAAAAATATTGGGAGGATTTGGTTCATCAGTGGTGAACCCTCTCAGCAGTTTCAACAATTTAATCTACTAGACCGCTTCTTAGAGCTCTAATACTGTATTGGATCATTCTGAAGGTTGAATCTTTGAAAGGGTTTTAAAGAAAACCACTTTGAAAGATAATAAATATTTGAACCACGTAATCTTTTAACTTTGATTCCCAAATATTTACAAAAATTCAATAAATTGCGAAAATATTTACCAAACTTAATCATTAGAAAGAAAAGAAAAACTTACAAAAAGTTAAATCTAATCTTCAAGAATGATCTCATCGTCTGATTGTGTTCCAGAGTTGAAAGAGCGAAAATCATTTCCAACAAAATGATTACCAGGTAAGCAATAAAGAAAGAAAAAACTTGATTTTTTTTTTAAATAAAAAAGGTAAGTTAATCATGATGAGAAGAAACATAAGTGCTGAAATCACACTTTTTTCATTAAGTCGTCTGATTCAATTGTCATATTAAGGTGATTAGCAATAGTTTTTTGTTTGCGGTGTCCTGGGTACAAAGATCTAGGTCGACCTTGAAAAGTCCTCTAACACACCCCGTTGTCTTTTGATAAATGAAGAACTTCCTTGTCTTCTGCTTGTAACCTAGTGACACATCCCACCCTAAGCTTTTTTTTTTTATTTGACTTATGACAATCATACCTTTGTTATAGATATGCCGAACATTCGATCAACTTCTTCCGTCATCTAATCGACCATTTTATATGAAGAAGTGCTTTCCAAATTCAATCGATTTTTTTTAGCCAATTTATATATATTTTTTATCAGACGATATATTATATATTTTTAAATTAAAAAGTCATATATTGAATCAAAATATAATTTATTTAAAAATATAATATATATATAATCTAAAATGCAAATATATATTAAAAAATATATATATGTATTTTATTTTCATCATTGATTATTTTATTTTTGACTATAGATTTAGAACATAACACTTTGAATATTTGTTGTAAATATGTATGTATAGTTATCCCACCTCCCTATTCACCACTGAAACTTAAACTCCACAACAGCTGTACCTCCTTCCAGGCGGAACTTTTGGCCATTCTTTATGCCACCAGATCTATTAGGATCATGCCGCGACAAGACTTTGTCATTGCTTCCGACTGCCAGGCAGCTCTACATGCCATCTGTCACCCCGATATCCCTAGAACCCCACTTACTGCAGAGATAATCAGAAACCTCAATACTCTGGACAATGTTCAACTCTGCTGGGTCCGGAGTCATTGCGGCATTGTTGGAAATGAACAGGCTGATGAAGTCGCCAAAGCCGCAGCCCAATCCAAATTGTCTTTACACTTCGCAACCCTTCCTAGGAAATATGTCCGCTCTCAAAGCAAACAGTTCGCCCTCCAACTATGGACCGACCTCTACACCACAGACCATGCTACAAGAGACCTCAGAAGAGTAGCTGCATCTCCTAGTCTTCTAATCTCAATTCTCCCAAAACTAAAATATTGCAACATCACCTCTACAATTCTGACAGGACACGGCTTCGTTCAAGCCGACATCGCCAGAACCTCCAAAAGAAAATCAAACAGTCGACCACCTCCTATTCAGTTGCCCATCCTACCATCTTCAGAGATTCCAGACTGCAACTCTACTTAACACCAGCACATTCAACCAAGAAGCATTGAAGAACCTCCCCAAAAATAAAACAGCCTGGCGACATCTAATCAGTTGGATGTCAACTGCAACAAATAGACAATAAGTCAGAAGACAAACCCGGACAGTTGGCGACTTTCGTACGCTCCAGGAGTCCGGGTTATGTACAGAATAATAATATGTATAGTTACCCTACATTTTTTTAATTCACGAATATAGGATTAATTTTATGATTTCTATATTACTTTGAAAAATAATTTCATGTGTAATTTATTTCAAGCAATTCAAAATAAAAACTACTTAATAAGTATTAAATAATTATATTTCCTTTTTCACGACTGCACCTTCAATTCTCTATCTTTTTCAACAACAAAAAAAAAAACATAACATATATACGCGGTGTGTTCAAGAAGTATCGCGACTTTTGTGTTTTTTCAAAAATTATTTATTTATTCATGAATACCTATTTTGTCCCCTTCAAAGTAATCCCCATGAGATATTATACACTTGTGCCAACGGTTTTTCCAATCTTCGAAGCACTTCAAAAAATCATTTTTTTAAATCTTTTTCAGCTCCTCCTTCGATGCCGTCTTTATCTCGTCAAGCGTAGCGTAACGTCGTCCTTTCATGGGCCTCTTCAATTTAGGGAACAATAAAAAGTCACAGGGGGGCCAAATCTGGGGAATACGGTGGCTGCGGCATCATTAATGTGTTGTTTTTGGCGAAAAAGTCGCGCACAAGCAACGATGTGTGAGCAGGGGCGTTATCGTGGTGCAAAAGCCAATTTTTGTTCTTCCACAAATCCGGGCGTTTCTGGCGGATTGCTTCGCGCAAATTGCGCATAACTTGCAGGTAATATTCCTTATTGACCGTTCTACCCTGTGGCAAGAACTCATGATGCACCACGCCCCTGCAATCGAAGAAAACTGTCAGCATAACTTTCACATTCGACCGAACTTGGCGCGCTTTTTTCGGTCTTGGTTCGTGCGGCAGCTCCCATTGAGATGATTGAGCTTTGGTTTCCACGTCATAACAATAAACACACGCTTCGTCACCAGTTATGACCCTCTGGAGCAAATTTGGGTCGTCGCGGACAGAGTCCAACATCTCATTAGCAATGTTCATGCGATGCTGTTTTTGGTCGCAATTGAGCAATTTTGGTACGAATTTCGCGGCGACCCGTCTCATGCCCAAATCATTGATAAAAATCGAATGGCACGAGCCAATCGATATGTTTAGGTCCTCAGCAACTTCTCAAACGGTGATTCGACGATTGGCCAATATCATTTTCTCCACTTCATTATTTTTTTCGTCTGTTGTTGAAGTGCTCGGGCGTCCGGCACGCTCTTCGTCGTTCACATCTTCTGGGCCTTCTGAGAACATTTTGTACCACCGATAAACGTTGCTTCGGTCCAAGGTAGCTTCTCCGTATGCCACAGTCAACATTCGGAATGCATCCGCGCACTTAATTTTCTTTTTTTCACACAAAATTTGATACAGGTTCTTTGATCCATTTTTTTTAATAGGTAAAAATCGAAGACGATCCAAAACACCTGCAAGCAAAGCAGCTGTCAACAATTAAATGAACAATCAAAATGGCCGAGCTTGTCGGCATAAGTGAGAGACATGAGTACCAACATAAAGCCACAAAAAGATCGAAATTCGAATATACGTAACCCGCGAAAATTCAAAAGTCGCGATACTTTTTGAACACACCTCGTATATATCGTAATATTGTAAATAGAATAATAGAATTGCGCTAGAAACTGTATTTTAAAATATTATAATATACATTATATAGGCGTATATATCTTTATTGAAAGCATTTTCTATAGATAAGCTCTTTTGTAAATATCGAAAAATGCGAAGTTTGGATTCATATTTCGTTTTAAAATAATTTTTAAATGTAATTTTATAGAAAATATTTGAAAATATTATGACACATGTGGATTAGAACATGGATTTATATAAAACAATATATAAATACACGTATTTAGAGTTTATATAGTAATATTTTCAATATATTATTCATGTATATAGTTGTTTAATTGTTTTGCATAATACCTCATTTATAAATTAATTTCATAGTTTAGTCTGTGAAAATAAAAATATTTGACTGGTGACTAAACAAACTGTAAATAGATGGCTTAATTGATGTATATAGTTGTTTAATTGTTTTGCATAATATTGTAGCGTAGAGAACAAGCCTTGAAATATCCTAAGATGTAAAAGTATTTATTGATGACGTCACAGCGACGAGTCGACAATTATTAACAGGTCAGCCCAAAACTATTTACAGCTAGAGAATCTTAAGCAAGCAAGCAAAGAAATGTTTTAAATATGATTTCACAAATACAGATTAATATATATTTTTATAATCTGTTGAATATAATTTCATTGAATAATATTAAATTAAATAATAAAATATTTCTTCGTCACATAGCCTCCTCCTATAGAGAGCATCGACCCGATGCTCATCAGGAGACTTACGTCGTCAGTCTTAAGAACTAGTACTATGGCCAGGGATATTTTCAGGTGACTGCGGTGGATGTCTTCTTTCAGTTGATATATCTTCTTCATGAGGACTTGGTAGGTCTATGTTTACGTCAAGGTAGTTTTTTCTCATTTCTACTGTGGTCGGTAAGGGGGGATTTTATAACTTTGCGGCCTCACCTCCAATGTGGTCTATCATCTAGTTTTAATGGCGGGGCGTCCAGCTATATCTTCTAGCAGGTGAGAAATGTTGTCTGTTTCGACCGCGATATGAAGTAGGGCTTCGGTAGCGAGTGAAAGTTTTCCTCGATGATTCGTCATTGGGGTCCTGAGATTCAGCTCGAGAGTTGTAGGATACCATTGCGTCTTGCTTTCTTTGGAAATAGTCATTTCTCCTTTCCTCATTGTGTCTCTTCCTGTCACGGCAATAGCGGACGACGTGACCTGGGCGTCCGCAGTAGAAACAGATTGGCCTTCCCTCAGTTGTACGCCAATCATTGGTGTCGCGTCTTCCTCCTTGTTTTGGGTATCGAGGTTCAGGGTGCGGTCTTATCGTTTCGGCCTCATATCTAGTATTTAAAAACTGTCGGGGTCTTTCCTTATGAGGGGGACTTCTCCTAGACTTTGAGATTGGCGCCAGGGTTCTTCCAATCTCCTCCTTTACAATTTCTTCGATTGTAGCATTTTTTGGTTCCTCCCGAGGAGAGCCTAATGCCCGCTGTACCTCCTCACGAACAATTTGCCTAATCAAAGATGACAGATCTTCTCCCTCATCCTGGTCACAGAGAGAGGCTACATTTGGTAGGCGCTCGTACCTGGTTGGGGTAACTCGCCTACAACGGAGCGCTTCGACACGGCGACATTCTGTAATGAATTCCTCGGTGCTCTGTACATCCCTCGGTAGGAGTGCTTGATAAAGCTCCTCAGCTATCCCCTTCATGAGGTGGGAGATTTTATCTTCCTCGCTCATTTGAAGATCAACCTCTTTGCACAAGCACAGGACATCCTGGATGTAAAATTCGGTACTTTCACCTTTTAATTGTGCCCGTGTTTTAAGTTTCTTCTCCGCTTGCAATTTTGAATTTTCTTTTTTTCCAAACACATTCTCTAATTGAGATGTGAATTCCTTCCAAGTCTGTATGCTTTCTTCGTTGTTCTCGAACCATTTGAGAGCAGTTCCAGACAGATAAAAATAAACTTTAGTAAGACAAAGGGTTTCGTCCCAATGGTTGTACCTTGCCACACGTGCATAGCCTTTTAACCATTTTTGGAGATCTTCACCATCCTCCCCGGAGAAAATGGAAGGGTTCCTTGGCAGATGTTGAACAACGTAGTTGCTTACCTGAGTATCTTCCTTCTTTACATTCATAGAAGTTTCTTCTGGTTCAACAGAATCAATTTTTATTTTATTTCTTAATGGGTATCGGTCCAGTCTCTCCACCAGTTGTAACGTAGAAATCAAGCCTTGAAATATCCTAAGATGTAAAAGTATTTATTGATGACGTCACAGCGACGAGTCGACAATTATTAACAGGTCAGCCCAAAACTATTTACAGCTAGAGAATCTTAAGCAAGCAAGCAAAGAAATGTTTTAAAGATGATTTCACAAATACAGATTAATATATATTTTTATAATCTGTTGAATATAATTTCATTGAATAATATTAAATTAAATAATAAAATATTTCTTCGTCACAATATTTCATTTATAAATTAATCTCATAATTTAGTCTGTGAAAAAAAAAAAGATATGACTGGTGACCAAACAAACTGTAAATAGATGGCTTAATGTTATATAGTTAAGATATATAATTAATTGTGATGTTTAATCTAATTTTGATCTTCATTGAATAAAATATATAAAGTTTAAATGTGTTTTAAACTTTAATAACAAGCACAAAATAATTATACTCGTATCTATATGTTTGTTCAGACCCCAATATTCTACAGAAAGCAATACCTCAAATTATCAGAATCACTATAGAACAGTCTATCCAAACCGATCAATCAAGAATAACCAATTCGAAGCTACACACACACTACAAATATTTACATAAAACATTCGCAGCAGAGAACTATCTACTAAGTGAACTCTCACTGCCAACTAAACGTCTCATTGCGCAATTGAGAATTCTATTTGTTTTATATCGAGAAGACCATATAAAATATCTAGAGACAGAAGACTTGTATTGCCAACTATGCAAAAATAGAACCGAAAATGAATTTTTTAGAACATTATATATTTGAATGCATGCCTCTTGACACGGAGAGAAAAATATTTTTCTCTAAGATAGGCCATACACACCTCACATTATATTCTTTATTATCCAACTTTATAGACAATAGTTCAGTAGCTTTGAATCTATATAACTTCCATAAAAATGCTATAAAAAAGAAAGACTTAACCGAAGATCCAATTTATTCTTCTACCCACCATGATTATCATGGCCTCTACCATGTGTAGACATGTGGTATACTTACAGTAAAAGCAGTCGCCTTCTTCTACCCACCATGATTATCATGGCCTGTACCATGCGTAGACATGTGGTGTACTTACAGTAAAAGCAGTCGCCTACTTCTACCCACCATGATTATCATGGCCTGTACCATGTCTAGACATGTGGTGTACTTACAGTAAAAGCAGTCGCCTACTTCTACCCACCATGATTATCATGGCCTGTACCATGTCTAGACATGTGGTATACTTACAGTAAAAGCAGTCGCTTACTTCTACCCACCATGATTATCATTGCCTGTATCACGTATACTAGGGATAAGCAAAAATAAATGTTTAACATGAACAGAATAATCCAAATATATTTTACCAAACGAAAATAAAATTTGGAATAGCAAAAGACTTTGTATTTTGTGTCGAATAAAAGTTAACCCTAATTAGTCAGTATTAAATAATATGTAAATTTTTAAGTTTATCGCGAAACATATTTATTTAAATCTTGGGTAATATTTAAACATGCAATATTTATATAATTATCAATATTTATTTATATATATCACATTGTTTTTCTTTTGATTATATCTACTTTGTTTAAAATGTATATATTTATTTAAGTAACCCAGGTTCCTGGAGCGTACAGAAGTCGCCAACTACCCGGGATGTCCTTCTGACCTAAGTCTTCTTGGAAATATATTAGATGGTTTATCGCCCAATAAGTTTGTAAGACGTCCGTGGCTCACGTGAAACACGCGACCTGCAGCGTGCTTCATAACAAAATACCTCGTAAAAGATGGACGATTGGTCCATCGAAATATTGGATTAATAAATAATCTTATTATAAACAATACTTAAAGTTGCACCGAATAAGTTTCTTTTCTATGA
Source organism: Cordylochernes scorpioides (assembly GCA_030710605.1). NCBI lineage: Eukaryota > Metazoa > Arthropoda > Arachnida > Pseudoscorpiones > Chernetidae > Cordylochernes > Cordylochernes scorpioides. The sequence continues at coordinate 58,147,602 of CP092870.1, forward strand.
AAAATCAATATTTTATTTCAAAGAGAAATATCTAGTATTTCTAACTTTTTTTGAATGACGTATGAAAGGGTGGAAATATGAAGCGTAATGGTCTATATATAATTGGATGACGTATGAAAGGATGAAAATATGAAGAGTAATGGCGAACGGAAAAATAAAAGTGTCCAGGGGCGGGAATTGAACCCACAACCTTCTGCTTACCGGGCAGGTGCCATGTCCACTAGGCTACCCTGGACATATTTCTCCGTTCGTAACTAATACTTAAAGTAACTTTTAATACATTATAAAGGACTGCGGCGTATGATTATAAACAATACTTAAAGTTGGAGAACGGAGAAATATGTCCAGGGTAGCCTAGTGGACATGGCACCTGCCCGGTAAGCAGAAGGTTGTGGGTTCGAGTCCCGCCCCTGGACACTTTTATTTTTCCGTTCGCCATTACTCTTCATATTTTCATCCTTTCATACGTCATCCAATTATATATAGACCATTACGCTTCATATTTCCACCCTTTCATACGTCATTCAAAAAAAGTTAGAAATACTAGATATTTCTCTTCGAAATAAAATATTGATTTTTCATAGAAAAGAAACTTATGCGGTGCAACTTTAAGTATTGTTTATAATCATACGCCGCAATCCTTTATAATGTATTAAATAATCTTATTACAATCCAAAATACGCCTTATTTTTTAAATATTTAATTTAAAATAATCCATATAAATACCTTAAAACATTTCAGAAGTACTTCAGTTTACCGATCAGAATAAACTTCTTGCTTAATCTTCTGATTAAATATTTTCGCTTTTGAGCTTTATATCAAACAACCACTCTCTGCTACCAATTGTTGACTTTGCTTAGAATTTTTAATGAAACTGATTCTAAGAATATTCTGAAAAGATTTAAGGTATTTATAGGTTTTTAACTTTTGATTAGACAATTTTAATTTATATTTAGACATTTTTCATTTTAATTTAGACATTTATCATTTTAATTTAGACACATGAACTTTTTATAGAAAAGTCTTTATGTCTTAATTAAAATGAAAAATGTCTAACTTAAATTGAAAATATCTAAATAAAAATGAAAGTGTCTGATTTCAAATGAAAAATGTTTAAAAATAAATTAAAATTGTCTAATTAGTAGTTAAAAACCTATATATAGATTATTTAAAATTATATATGTTATAAAATAATGATATTTTTAGTTGATTTTGAAATCTTGTGAAGAATATGCTATGGTAATGCAGTCGTGGTTAAAAATCTTGAAAGTATAATAAAAAAAAATAGTTTTGATCAGTAATTGCTTTAATTGAGCTAAAGGAATATATAAAAACATAATTTGATAAAAGTAATGACTGGCTTAAGGCGTAAGAATCTAAAAAATGAAAAAAATATTTACATAATGTACAAAAGATTTGAGCCGGCCATCGGGAAACAACAACAATCGGTTATATAAACAGAAAGCGCCACCTCTGGCGATCGACTTAACATAATATTTGAAAATCTATGAAATATATATATTTAAAATAAAATAACATTTTAAATAATACCTTTATATAACATATATGAAAAAAACGAAAGAAAAAATAATAGATAAAACGTGAATGGCTTTTCTTGATTTATCAAGAAATTGGGTTGGCCAAATATCAGGGAACAGGTTAAATCAATGTTTAGTTGATTTCTGTTCCACCAAATGGCGCTCTGCTTTCTGTAAAGCACATGTGCTCCTGGTCAGGATATGCCATTTTAATTTTTGATAACATATATATGTTATATAAAAATATTATTTTATTTTAAATTATAATTTCATAGATTCAAATACTCTGCTAAATCGACCGCCAGAGGTCACTCTTCCCCAATAAAAACTCATTGTTGTTGTTTTATCCCCGTTGGCTGGCTCAAAACATTTGTACATTATGTAAATAAGCTTTTCATTTTTTTTTAAATTCTTACGCCTTTAGCCAGGCATTACTTTTACCAAATTTTGTCTTTTATACATTCCTTAGCTCAATTAAAGCAACCTCTGATCAAAACCATTATTATTTTTATTTCAAGATTTTTGACCACGACTGCATTACCATAGCATAATCTCAACAATTCTAAAATACAACAGAAATCTCATTCATCTTTATTTATCTATATATATAAAAATGGATGTTTGTTGGTCCGTTGGTCCGTCCGTCCGTTCGTCAGTGATAATCTTCTACATCGCTCAACCAATCGTGATGAAACTTTGGGAAGATGTTTAGTATACTACCGGGATGGTTTCTGGCTAATTACTCTTTAGAAATAACCTTTCGTTGCATTTTTATTTACAATAAAACGTAAATTCACTCGCAATCAGCGCCCCCTCGCGGCAGACGTGTGGCCTGAAATAGCCTCGCATGAGCTTATTTGTAACGTCAAGCTTAGCCTATAGGTTAGGTACACAGCTTCGTACCCCCGCAACCTAGGTTCGAGGCTCAGCGTGGGTGGTTTTTTTTTTTTTTCATTTCTTTTATATTATTGTAGCAAATTATTAAAAATATTATTTTATTTAAAATGTAGGCTTTTTAAAATAAAAATTAACATTTTATTTATTTATTTATTACAAAACACACGCTATATCCTATGTGGATATTTGCATGTAAATGTTTAAACTATTTTATGTACATAGTTTTTAAATATATATATACAAATTATTTATAGTTTTAGAGAGAGAGAGAGAGAGAGAGAGAGAGAGAGAAAGTTATTCAAATTTACATTTTAGAACAATAAATTATACAAGAAACAAAGATTATTTACATACATATCATCAAAAGTCCAATGTATATTTAGATTTACAACCACTAAACCAGTGGCACAAATATAATAATTAAAACTAGAAATTTCAATTCTTAATGTAATTCAAGTCCACGGCATTTGAGATAGTCTACAAAACTTGTTAAATTTTCTATATTCTTCTTTACTGGAAACCATTTGGCTTAAACTAGAACTGTTCATTTGACATTGTACTCTCAAATCAGCAACAAGTGGGCACCGGATTAAAATATGCTCAGGGTTGTGATCTTCTTGGTCATATAAGCAGATTGAAGAAAATAAAAATTAACATAAACAATTTTTTAATAATATTTGTAACAAACCTAGGTTCGAGGCTCAGCGTGGGTGTCTTTTTTTATTTTCATTTCTTTTATATTATTGTGGCAAGGTCTGTTTTTACGGCATTATTATATTTTGATTGGTTTATTTTAAATATGTTTGTTATGAAGGCTCGATGTAATACTATTTAGAGCATATTTTACATTTTAAACACCTAAGCCCCCCTCTTTTTAATATTGTAGCAAAGTATTAAAAGAATTATTTTATTTTAGATGTTTGCCATGAAACTTTGGGAAATTTGACATTTATAACAATAATTATAGCGAAATTAAGACATAGTGATTATATTCTGTGTTTGTGCATATATAAATATTTTACAGAAAATGTGAGAACGTTCTGTTAGAATATCTCGAAAACAAAAAACAATACATATAAACGAGTTCACTGACATTTATTGATGCAGTGATTATAATCAATGATTACAATGAAGGGCTATATTATCTATATATATATATATAAATCACTTTCAAATTTTAACGTAACGTTCCATTCTCAATCCCGTAGGGCTTTAGATCGGCTAAAACATTTTTATCTTTATAAGTGAATATTAACTTTACTGTACTGAATAGTTTAGTATAATGTTAATTTAACATATTACAATTTAGCCACAGCAACGCGTGGCCGGGTTCGCTAGTATATATATAAAAATGAATGTATGTGTGTGTGTCCTTTATGCCTGACCAAACCACTCATTGGAACGCCATGAAACTTTGGGAAGTTATTTAGTATAGTACTGGGAAGGTTTTTGAAAAATAATTTCTTGAATATCTTGAATATCCTTAGAGTTATTTGCAGATTTGTAGATTTAACTCGAAAGCAGCACCCCCATTGCGACGATGATAACAAGTTTTTTTATCTATAAGTTTTATTATCACTAAGTTTATTATCTTAAATATTATTTATCAAAAGTAAGATTTTCTACCTATTAATTGCGCACAAGTCAAAGCTAGTTTTATCATTTATCTACAACATATATATTGGGAGAATAGATAAAATGATGATTTTGTAATGTAGAAAATTAGGAAAGACAAAATTCAGGAAGACACGGCAATTTATTTGAGACAAGAATAATGATACAATTTCAAGGCAAAGATGCTATTCCTTTAACTTCCAATTACCGAGGGAACCAATTAATATTGATTTTATTCAACTTATCGAGTATTTTTCAAGGGACCGGGAAAAAATATTCACTTTATCGAGAGTTTCAAATTATCAAAATATATCTTTTTTTTTTAATAAGTTTATAGAGAATTGTTTTAACAAATGTTCGTTAGACAAACATTTACTCGGGTAAAACCCGGGCGAAGCCGGGTACATCCGCTAGTAACATATATATATTGCATGTTTATATACTACCCAAGATTTAAGTAAATATATTTCGTGATAAACTCAAAAACTACTGAACTAAAATTAGTAAATTTGATGAGGCTCTGCTATGCCATTTTTGGGATGTTCGATGTCTCAATGTTCCCAGTTAGAGGACAATCTACCTGAAGAATGTTCCCAATTTAGGGGCGTCGGCCATCTAGGCAGTAGAGACCAGTGCCATGTCACAATTAGAGGAGATGGCATTATAGCTCCTGACGTAAATTAGCCGTGCTGACAATCATGGCAGCGTTCATTGGACTCCGCCTGTCCTTTTGACCTTGCTTGGGTTATATCGATTACTTCTTGTTGGTCTGGAGGCAGGTTCTTGGTTTCTGCTGGGGTTCTTGGTTTCCTTGGTATCTGCTCGGATTCTTGGTGTCTGCCTTTGTTCTTGGTTCCCTATGTGTCAGCTCAGATTTTCTGGTTACACATATGCCCGCTCTGGTTTCTGCTTCCCTGTGTGTCCAGCCGGGTTTCTGGTTCCCCGTGTGTTCAGCCGGGTTTCTGGTTCCCCGTGTGTCCACCAGGATTTCTGGTTCCCCGTGTGTCCAACCGGGTTTCTGGTTCCCCGTGTGTCCACCAGGATTTCTGGTCCCCCGTGTGTCCACCAGGATTTCTGGTTTCCCGTGTGTCCAACCGGGTTTCTGGTTCCCCGTGTGTCCAGCCGGGTTTCTGGCTCCCCGTGTGTCTAGCCGGGTTTCTGGTTCCCTGCGTGTCCAACCGGGTTTCTGGTTCCCCGTGTGTCTAGCCGGGTTTCTGGTTCCCTGTGTGTCCAACCGGGTTTCTGGTTCCCCGTGTGTCTAGCCGGGTTTCTGGTTCCCTGTGTGTCCAGCCGGGTTTCTGGTTCCCCGTGTGTCCAGCCGGGTTTCTGGTTCCCTGTGTGTCCAGCCGGGTTTCTGATTCCCCGTGTGTCCAACCGGGTTTCTAGTTCCCCGTTGTCTAGCCGGGTTTCTGGTTCCCTGTGTGTCCAGCCGGGTTTCTGGCTCCCTAGGTGATTCATCCGGGGTTCTGGTTTTCAGTGTGTCCACCAGGGTTTCTCCTTCATAGTGTATCCGCCCGGGTTTCTAGTTCCCCGTGTGTCCAGCCGGGTTTTTGGTTCCCAGTGTGTTCAACCAGGTTTCTATATTTCCATGTCCAGACATTCTTGCTACTGACATGGATCTGACGTGTTTCTGTCAAGTATTCCCTCGGAGTCTTGGAAGTTTGTCCCTAGTACTTTAACGTCTCTCTTATTGCGGCGTAAAGAGCGGTTTTGTCGTCATATCGTCTATAGGGAAATCGTCATCTTGGAAGGAAGTCTTGGCTTTGACACGGCAGTGGAATCCTGGAGTCAGTCGCGGAAAAATGTAGACCACAGAACCAATACCACAAGGTCTTCTCGGTGATATTCAGTTTGTCTTCCCTAATCTACCCAGCATCTCCACCAAAATGTCACGCATAAAATTAGGAAAGACAAACTTCATTATGACACAGCAATTTATTCGAGGCAAAAACAAAATAACCTATTTAAAAAAGCAGAGAGACAATAAAGGAAGTTTACGGAGTATCAAAATTAATAATCTATTCGTATATTAACAAATATTCTATTACAATTTAACCAACATAAAAGAGTTGCGAACAAAATCCAAAATGGCAGGCATATATCCGAAGAATATATCTCGCAACATGTCCCGAGCAACAGACTTGCCAATATATTATCAATACAAAAGAGCTGCGAGCAAGATCCAAATACATGCATATATCCGAAGTGCTCTTGCACACCTACCCCTAGTAACAGTCTAGTATCAGCAATAAAAAATATCTACGAGCAAGATTTAAATACATCCGAAGTATATGCATGTATTAGCACCCATGCCCCTAGCAACAGACTTGCCAAAATATCAGCAATATAAAAGAGCTGCGAGCAAGGTTCTATCCTGCTTATATCCGAAGTGTTCTTGCAACATACCCCTATCAAAGAGCTAACCAATATATCAGCAAAATACAAATAACTTGAGGCGACAGTTCACTGCGTGACAATCCCATAAACTCCATAGCAACATACTCATTAATATATCACAGAATTGAGAAAACCCATCAGTATTCTTCTTCAACTCTCAAAGGCAGAGAACAAATTTCCTAACAAACTAGATACATACTCTTAATATCAACTTAATGAAGTAATTTTAAAAAAACTTAATAATACATTTAGTTCAAGGTCTCATTCCCCAATAATAGGTTATCTATAACATCACAGCTTCAACAAGGTGTGATTTATGGGTATAGAGAGGCCTAGAGGGGCAATAATTTAGCACATGGCATAAGAATGGATTGGGCGATAAATTGAGGCCTTATACTGTAATTTAATGGTAGTTTGTGGTGATTGAAAATAGATCAAGTCCCAAGGTTGATACTATCTAGATATTTTTACTGTAATTGATGCTTTTAACTATCGTTTAACTTGGTTGTGAAATAGTTAGTAGCAGGTGTGTGATAATTAGCTCTTAACTAGTATAAATATTTTAGTTGAATAAAGAGGAATATGGAATTGTTGAAGGCATTCTTTGTAAAGTTTTTAATTTAAAGAATTTTCTCATATTACAAATTATATATACACTCATAGACAAATGTACGCATGTATGATCAAATGCAAATTTTATTTTGAATAGCACAAATATCAACTGATAAGACAGTAAGTATATAGTGCAAGGCTCTAATGACAGTTTTGTAGGTCGTACACAGGAATATTGGTGCCAACTTGTATGAAATTCACTTGAGAAGAAGTTATGAACATATGTGTATGAATACAAGCAAACTAGCTTTTATAAGGTTATCCCAAAAGTTCGTAAACATATTATGATTTATATTTTGCAAGTGTTTATGAACTTTTGTGACAACCTTGTAATTCTGAAAATTGCCCCACCTGCTGATTGGTCACCCTTGATATAGAACATCAGAGATTAAATCATTCTTCTATAAGAATTCTGTTATAATTTTACCAAGATTACCAATGTTACTTAGGTTGTCCCAAAAGTTGGTAAACATATTATGATTTTTTTTAACGTTGACGTTATGTGGCGCTGAGTTTGTTGTTGACACATTAATATGTTATAATACCTTGATAAAGGTTGGCGTTCAGCCAACTGAAATATTGATAGAATAAATCATATTTTGATCCAATATATACCTTTCTAATTAAAGATGTATTTATGGGTTGCTCTATTTTCAAAAAAAAAAAAATTATATATTTCACAATAACACACAAATATCAGACATTACAAAAGTAAGGTTAAAGACCATGACTCTCTAACTTTAGCTTTGTCGGTCGTTTATAGGAAAATTGGTGTCGATTTGAATGAAAACCTTTCACTTATAGAAGATATTGTAACAAAGTATTTATTATTTTATTAGCAGAGTATTATTTTTTTATGTTTATATTTTGCTAATCTGTAAACTTCCCTCTTTGCTTATCTTTTGTTTATCACTCATAGTTTGTTCTTGCCTGAAATAAATTGTTGTCTCCTCCTGAAGTTGGTCTTCCCTAATTTTCCAAGTGACATTTTGGTGGAGATGCTGGGTAAATTTGGCTCTTCACGCCGCAAGAAAAAGGACACAAAGCTACTAGGGACAAAGTTCCAAGACTTCGATGGAATCCTTGGCAGAAGCACGTCAGATCCATGTCAGTAACTACAATAATTGCAAGCTGTGGGTCACAGCTCCCATAGGGAAGGAGCTATGCAGCAAAGTATTTTTTATTTTATTAACAGAGTGGTCTTTTTTATGTTTATATTTTGCTGTAAACTTCCCTCTTTTGCTTATTTTTTGTTTATCATTCATAGTTTGTTCTTGCCAGAAAATAAATTGTTGTCTCTTCTCGAAGTCGGTCTTCCCTAATTTTCCACGTGGCAATATTAAAACCAGCTACTACAAAAGATTAAGGATTTAATTTATTTCTATAACTATGGTTTGGTTGTGCTGTTACCATGGCAAAAATGTTAGCAAAGAAACAGCGATAGAAATATTTATTATCGTAAAGATAGAGGCTGCCTGGCCGACATTCATAGCTCTTCAAATTAAAGACACTTCAGCCAGTAAATTTGTGAGTTAAATATATATATATATATTTTTTGACTCGTGCTTTATATGTTGTACAAAATTTGAAATACCGCGTGAGAACGCCCTTGCAGCCTTAGTATAATTTCTAACGCTTTGCCTAATTATGAAAAAAGGCATCTCCTTATCTTGCAACTGAAAGTTGCTGGTGGCTTGCGCCATCTATCGGAATAAATATAAACTATTCTCGTTGATTTTTAATTATTCCAGAATTGGCCAAATACCCATTCTTGGTTAATCAAGAAAAGCTAACCACGGAAGGGCTGTTGGCCTTCATCACTTTCAGTTGCACTCTCAGTTGCAAGATAAGGAGATGCCTTTTTTTCATAATTATGCACCTTATCCCAGTACAATATCACATTTGTACTATTTTTTCGCTTTGCCTAATGTTTTAATTTTTGTTCGCTCCTGACGAAGACAAAAAGATTTTTGTCGAAATGTCGAGATAATAAAAAGATTTACTGGCCGAAGTGTCTTTTTTTTTTTTTAAGAGAAATATTGATGTTATATGGGATGTATTTGACATAAGAAAGACTGAAGCTATGTAAATACGGTAGGATAAACTTCCAGAAGGGCGGATGTTGGCATGTGAGGAACGCGATATGAGGCAACATATCTATTCAGGGTCACCATCACATACCCAGCCAAACCTTGGATTAGCTTTTGTCGTCTTCCACGCAACCTATCTGAGACCCTTTCAAAATTATGAAATTCCACATTTTCTGAAGGCTTTGGTGACCATTTTTTCCTTTTGTTATAAATCTCTCTATAGAACAGATTCGAAATTTATCAAATTTTTACAAGGTTGTCACAAAAGTTCGTAAAAATGATTGTGATTTTATATTTTGCAAGTGTAACTTGGTAACCTTGGTAAAATTTTAAAAGAATTCTTATAGAAGAATGATTTAATCTCTGATGTTCTATATCAAGGGTGGTCAATCAGCAGAAGGCCATATTTCAGAATTACAAGGTTGTCCCAAAAGTTCGCAAACATGATTGTGATTTTATATTTTGCAAGTGTTTATGACAAGTTTCAAATGTAACTTGGTAACTTTGGTAAAATTAAAAATAAATTCTTATAGAAGAATGATTTAATCTCTGATGTTCTATATCAAGGGTGACCAATCAGCAGAAGGCCATATTTCAGAATTACAAGGTTGTCCCAAAAGTTCGCAAACATGATTGTGATTTTATATTTTGCAAGTGTTTATGACAAGTTGCAAATGTAACTTGGTAACTTTGGTAAAATTAAAAAAAAAAATCTTATAGAAGAATGATTTAATCTCTGATGTTCTATATCAAGGGTGGTCAATCAGCAGAAGGCCATATTTCAGAATTACAAGGTTGTCCCAAAAGTTCGTAAAAATGATTGAGATTTTATATTTTGCAAGTGTAACTTTGTAACCTTGGTTAAATTTTAAAAGAATTCTTATAGAAGAATGATTTAATCTCTAATGTTCTATATCAAGGGTGGTCAATTAGCTGGTGGGCCAAGTTTCAGAATTACAAGGTTGTTCCAAATGTTCGTAAACACTTGCAGAATATAAATCATAATATGTTTACGAACATTTGGGACAATTTTATATGACAAACACATGGTGTAAGAAAGACACATTAGCACTCATGACATGCTGTATATTAGAAAGACACAGAAGTATATAAAGAATTCATATCAAAGAATACGCTGTCTGTAAAAGACACATTAATATTAAGGACATGCAGTTTCTTAACAAAACACAGAAGTCTATAAATGAATATCTCAAAAACCATACAGTCTAATAACGATAAAACAGACGAAAAGTAATGAAATACCAAGAAAATGGATTGGACAAATATCATCAATGTTTAGTTAATTTCTGTTTCACTAGATGGTGCTCTGACATCTAAAAAGCACATGTGCTCCTAGTCAGGATATGCCTTTTTTATTTCTAACATACCTATCTTTTGACTAATTGACCAAATAGGTATGGCCTTATAGTCTTCCATAATAGCCGTACCAAGCAGATTACCCGGGCTGACATCTAAGTTTTCTTGGTTATATTTACAATGTCAACTCCGCCTTTGCCGGTCCCAAACCCGGATGAAAAAGGAGGAGGGGGAGCAGTAACAAGTCAGAGGCGGCCATTTCTTTTGGAGCTAAGTCAGTGGCCTGCCACTGAGTAGTGCTTCCAGTCTTAATGACAAAAGCAGACGCATTCTACATCACCCAGTGTGGAGATAAGAAAGAAGAAGAAGATTCACAATGTCAGTGGAAGTTCAATTACTGATTTTGACAGATTTATTTCTTGGGAGATTTTCTAGAGACTTAGGTTGGTGATCCCTAGGAGGTTTGAAGTCAATAGTCAAATAAATAGAAAGTAACATCATAAATTTCCTAGCAATCATTATACAGCCTCCGGTTCCAGAGAAAAGGAAAGAACAACGGAAAGCAATCTAAGTCAGCCATGTATTCCCCCATTACAGAAAGAGGCTATAACATACTTCCTGGATCCACCCACAAACCGCCTGCCCGACCACGGCCTGGAATATTGACGCTGCCCATTAATCATCATAATGTTAACCTAGTAGCTTCTACTCAACTCATTTCTCTTTTTTTTTTATCTTTAACTACAATTTAACTTTTCTTTACAACCTATTTTTTAGGAATCCGTTTTGTACCTATTTAAACGTAAGACAATAACGCACCATCAATATACAACAAAAAGCTTTATTGACACCTTTAAGTCTTAAATAGATTCTCCAATAACAGAAATGTTGGGTACATACAGTAATCAACAACAATAAAAAGCTTTATTAAGACCTTTTAGTCTTATAGTGATTCTCCAAGCACAGAAATGTAGGATAGATACAGTAAACAACAACAACAAAAAGCTTTATTAATACCTTTCAGTCTTTTACAGATTCTCCAAGCACAGAAATGTAGGGTACATACAGGAATAACAGTAATAGTACCAGTAAACAACAACAAAAAAAGCTTTATTAATACCTTTCAGTCTTTTACAGATTCTCCAAACACAGAAATGTAGGGTACATACAGGAATAACAGTAATAGTACCAGTAATCAACAACAACAAAAAGCTTTATTAATACCTTTCAGTCTTATACAGATTCTCCAAGCACAGAAATGTAGGGTACATACAGGAATAACAGTAATAGCACCAGTAATCAACAACAAAAAGCTTTATTAAGACCTTTCATTCTTATACAGATTCTCCAAGCACAGAAATGTAGGGTACATACAGGAATAACAGTAATAGTACCAGTAATCAACAACAACAAAAAGCTTTATTAAAATCTTTCAGTCTTTTACAGATTCTCCAAACACAGAAATGTAGGGTACATACAGGAATAACAGTAATAGTACCAGTAATCAACAACAACAAAAAGCTTTATTAAGACCTTTCAGTCTTATACAGATTCTCCAAGCACAGAAATGTAGGGTACATACAGGAATAACAGTAATAGTACCAGTATTCAACAACAACAAAAAGCTTTATTAAGACCATTTAATCTTATACAGATTCTCCAAGCTCAAAAATGTAGGGTACATACAGAAATAACAGTAATAATACCAGTAATCAACAACAACAAAAAGCTTTATTAAGACCTTTTAGTCTTATACAGATTCTCCAAACACAGAAATGTAGGATACATACAGGAATCAACAACAACAAAAGCTTTATTAAGACAGTCTTATACAGATTCTCCAAGCACAGAAATGTAGGGTACATACAGAAATAACAGTAATACTACCAGTAATCAACAACAAAAACAAGCTATATTAAGACCTTTTAGTCTTATACAGATTCTCCAAGTACAGAAATGTAGGGTACATACAGGAATAACAGTAATAGCACCAGTAATCAACAACAACAAGCTTTATTAAGACCTTTCAGTCTTATACAGATTCTCCAAGCACAGAAATGTAGAGTACATACCGAAATAACCGTGATAGTACCAGTAATCAACAATAACAAAAAGCTTTATTAAGACCTTAATCTTATACAGATTATCCAAGCAGAAATGTAGGGTACATACAGGAATAACAGTAATTGTTGAGATTACGCGAGGTCAAGATTGAAGGAACCTCCCCCCAACAAGTAAGACTCCGACCTGAAGTCTTGATATTGATTGGACTGCTTTGGGTGATCAAGCGAGGAAGGAAAATAACGAAGGCAGAAACCAGCGGCTACACGCGCAGAAGCTCTCGCTCTACTAAGAAACTCTTTATTTCAACAACACGGCTCAGTTATATACAAAAGGGAAATTTACATAATAACAATTTATACACTCAATAGAAAAATCTACATCTCTAGTCATACACTCAAAAAAGGATATTTACATATTGTATGTTACGACTTTTAACATACCCCCACCTTTCTTTTTTTGTAAAAAGAAAAAATCCGGCATACTGCGGCACCCTCTCCATACACACCACCGGAGGTTGCCCCTTAAGCGTCCATCTTCCTCTTCTAAAGAAATCGGAGGTAGTCCCAATCATTTTCCCTGATGGCCATCACCTGGAAATATCTCCTCACGTCGGCCAAAACTCCGTACTTATTTTTCCGATATTTCATCCTTATTTCCGGGATTCTCCTCAGTAGAATGGGTCTCCTCTTCAAATACCGTCTTAAAGATAGTCCGCCGCGTCCTCGACAGGAAGCGTCGCCAAATACTGGCCGTATAGGCGCAGCCCTGGACTCACTCTTAAACCAATCTTTTGGATCAATAATCCCTTCCTCCATCTTTGATTCAGTACCTTGTTCTGCATCCAGGTTTTCTTCCTCCACCTTTGAATCAGTACCCTGTTCTGCATCCAGCTTTTCCCCCACCGTCGAATCAGTACCTTGTTCTGCATCTATATTTTTCGCTTCATTTCCATCATGATCATCAATCGATTCAGTTTCATCTGAAATCTTTACTTGGTCAGCGCCTTCAGCTATCGCTCTAGAATTGTTTACCGGTTCATAACCTTTAATTGCCGTCTCAGAATCCTTCACTCCGTCGCCCTTAGGCTCATCTTCAAAATCCTTTATTCCGTCGCCCTTAGGCTTATCCTTAGAATCCTTTATTCCTTCGTCCTTAGGATTCGCTTCAGATTCCTTTACGCCTTCGCCCTTTGGCTCCTCTTCAGAATCCTTTACTCCGTCTTTGAGCTCAGCTTCAGAATCCTTTTCTTTAATATCATTCGCAGCACCTTTTTTGCCCTCATATTCAATATCTACCATAGAGGGAGCTGGACAAGCTTCCTTTAGCATTCTAGCTTTAGCTAGAGTAGGCTTCACATCCGTAGCTCTAGCAGTTTTTACTGAATCCTCTTTTTCCACGCCTTCAATTTCATTTTCACGGACTCTTCCGGGCTTTTCGATAGAGACGTAGAAGTATTCTGAAGTTTGATAACTTTCTGATTATCGGCCTCTGAATTCGGAGAGGCACTAGACGCCCCTGGTGGAATTTGAGAAGACTTGACCTGAGCATCCCTATCCTGCTCACGCATTATGCGAATTCTAGTCTTTAAATAATATCTTTCCGTGATGTAGGGTTCACACTCCTCAAACTCCCTATCTATTTCATCATCGGTAGCCTCAGCTTTGGCTAATAAAATGGCCTGGCATCGTTCATTCAATACCACCAGCTCCAAATAGAGAGCTTCCAATCTATCAAATTTGGCATATATGCCACTTTTGTCAATAAGAGGATCCCTTAACTCTGTATTCATATCATTTACCACCTCGGTAAAAACGCCTCTTATCGCCTCTCTACGCCTTCTGCTAACATCCTCCATCTCACCTTGTAGTTATCCTTTCGCCTTGTAGGTATCCTTTTTACCTTGTAGGTAGCCTTTCACCCTGTAGCTTCTTCAACTTTTTTGCCCTTGAGCTCCTTTAAACCTTTAACAAAGGGCCTCTTGAGCTCCTTTGAACCTTTAACAAAGGGCCTCTTGAGCTCCTTTAAACCTTGAGCTTCACTGAGCTCTTTTTAACCTTTAACAAAGGGCTTCTTGAGCTCCTTTAAACCTTGAGCTTCACTGAGCTCTTTTTAACCTTTAACAAAGGGCCTCTTGAGCTCCTTTAAACCTTGAGCTTCACTGAGCTCTTTTTAACCTTTAACAAAGGGCCTTTTGAGCTCCTTTAAACCTTGAGCTTCACTGAGCTCTTTTTAACCTTTAACAAAGGGCTTCTTGAGCTCCTTTAAACCTTGAGCTTCTTTAGCTTCTTTTACCCTGAGCTTCTTTAGCTTGAGCTTCTTGAGCTTCTGTTCCCTTGAGCTTCTTTAGCTTCTTTCACCTTGAGCTTCTTTAGATTCTTTTACCTTGAGCTTCTTAATTCTTTTCCGATCTGCAGGCTCTCCCACTTCCTCTGCTACTCGGCAGGCTAATACTTCCTCTGCACTCGGCAGGCTAATACTTCCTCTGCACTCGGCAGGCCAATACTTCCTCTGCACTCGGCAGGCTAATACTTCCTCTGCACTCGGCAGGCTAATACTTCCTCTGCACTCGGCAGGCCAATACTTCCTCTGCACTCGGCAGGCTAATACTTCCTCTGCTACTCGGCAGGCTAATTCTTCCTCTGCTACTCGGCAGGCTAATTCTTCCTCTGCTACTCGGCAGGCTAATTCTTCCTCTGCTACTCGGCAGGCTAATACTTCCTCTGCACTCGGCAGGCTAATACTTCCTCTGCACTCGGCAGGCCAATACTTCCTCTGCACTCGGCAGGCTAATACTTCCTCTGCACTCGGCAGGCTAATACTTCCTCTGCACTCGGCAGGCCAATACTTCCTCTGCACTCGGCAGGCTAATACTTCCTCTGCTACTCGGCAGGCTAATTCTTCCTCTGCTACTCGGCAGGCTAATTCTTCCTCTGCTACTCGGCAGGCTAATTCTTCCTCTGCTACTCGGCAGGCTAATTCTTCCTCTGCTACTCGGCAGGCTAATTCTTCCTCTGCTACTCGGTAGGCTAATTCTTCCTCTGCTACTCGGCAGGCTAATTCTTCCTCTGCTACTCGGCAGGCTAATTCTTCCTCTGCTACTCGGCAGGCTAATTCTTCCTCTGCTACTCGGCAGGCTAATACTTCCTCTGCACTCGGCAGGCCAATACTTCCTCTGCACTCGGCAGGCTAATACTTCCTCTGCACTCGGCAGGCTAATACTTCCTCTGCACTCGGCAGGCTAATACTTCCTCTGCACTCGGCAGGCCAATACTTCCTCTGCACTCGGCAGGCTAATACTTCCTCTGCTACTCGGCAGGCTAATTCTTCCTCTGCTACTCGGCAGGCTAATTCTTCCTCTGCTACTCGGCAGGCTAATTCTTCCTCTGCTACTCGGCAGGCTAATTCTTCCTCTGCTACTCGGCAGGCTAATTCTTCCTCTGCTACTCGGCAGGCTAATTCTTCCTCTGCTACTCGGCAGGCTAATTCTTCCTCTGCTACTCGGCAGGCTAATTCTTCCTCTGCTACTCGGCAGGCTAATACTTCCTCTGCACTCGGCAGGCTAATACTTCCTCTGCACTCGGCAGGCTAATTCTTCCTCTGCTACTCGGCAGGCTAATTCTTCCTCTGCTACTCGGCAGGCTAATTCTTCCTCTGCTAGACCAGCCCACGCAGCCCACCCGGGGACGCCATTAATGTTAAGATTACGAGGTCAAGATTGAAGAATCTCCTCCCAACAAGTAAGACCTCTACCTGAAGTCTTGATATCAGTTTGGACTGCCTTGGGTGATCAAGCGAGGAAGGAAAATAACGAAGGCAGAAACCAGCGGCTACACGCGCAGAAGCTCTCGCTCTACTCAGAAACTCTTTATTTCAACAACACGGCTCAGTTATATACAAAAGGGAAATTTACATAATAACAATTTATACACTCAATAGAAAAATCTACATCTCTAGTCATACACTCAAAAAAGGATATTTACATATTGTATGTTACGACTTTTAACAGTAATAGTACCAGTAATCAACAATAACAAAAAGCTTTATTAAGACCTTAATCTTATACAGATTCTCCAAGCAGAAATGTATGGTAGATACAGGAATAACAGTAATAGTACCAGTAATCAACAACAACAAAAAACTTTATTAAGACTTTTAGTCTTATACAGATTCTCCAAGCATAGAAATGTAGGATACATACAGGAATAACAGTAATAGTACCAGTAATCAACAACAACAAAAAACTTTATTAAGACCTTTCAGTCTTATACAGATTCCCCAAGCACAGAAATGTAGGGTACATACAGGAATAACAGTAATAGTACCAGTAATCAACAACAACAAAAAACTTTATTAAGACCTTTCAGTCTTATACAGATTCCTCAAGCACAGAAATGTAGGGTACATACAGGAATAACAGTAATAGTACCAGTAATCAACAACAACAAAAAGCTTTATTAAGACCTTTCAGTCTTTTACACATTCTCCGAGCACAGAAATGTAGGGTACATACAGGAATAACAGTAATAGTACCAGTAATCAACAACAACAAAAAACTTTATTAAGACCTTTCAGTCTTATACAGATTCCCCAAGCACAGAAATGTAGGGTACATACAGGAATAACAGTAATAGTACCAGTAATCAACAACAACAAAAATCTTTATTAAGACCTTCTAGCCACACGAGATAACCAAGTGTGTATACACTCATGGACAAAACTTAAGGAAGTTGTATCTTTTTGCATGTATATCGGGATTGAGACAAAAACTCTGAAAGATACTCTCATGAGTAACAGAATATATCAAAATGAATATTCTATAAATAAATTTTTAAAAATATTCTTCATAGAAGGACATCTTCTGATACCATCAACTAGAAGTTGCCAATAAGCTTGCTTTAGTTACACAATCAGTAAATAACATTTTCTTAATTTATCAATCTAATCCCAATACAATATCACCTTTCTACTATTTTTCAATACACATTATGATATATTATTGTAAAATTATAAAATATGATGGTTATTTCAAATACTAAATACAAAAATATATTTTCAAATAACTTTCTATTAGATTTTTTTTAAGTTGAGTCATGAAATCCTTTCTTAAAAAGTGATATTAGTTATGTGTGTGTGTGTGTGGCACAATTTTTCACTTAAAACCATTAATTTCTCTATAATAAATGGATTGACAATTGATACTTACGCAAACCCTACCAATGATTATAAATAACCAAAACGGGGCCCTTTTTTTATGATGTTTTTTACTATTATTTTTACAAAAAGAACATTTTTTCCTAACTCCTGTCGATTTATATTGTAGCGTAGAAATCAAGTCTTTGTATATCTGAAGATGTGAAAGTATTTATTGATGACGTCACGGCGACTAGTCGACAAATATTAACCAAACGATTTGAACAAGCAAGCAAAGAAATATTTTATAGATTATTTTACAAATACAGAGTAATATATATTCAAAATTATATTTGAAAAAGATGCATATATTGGTTTTATAATGAATTTATTGTTCCAATATTTCGAGGGGCAACTCGCCTCTCTTTATCGAGGATGTTTGTGTTTTTCACTAAAACATGCGAGCACGCGTACACCACTCTCGTTCTACAAGGCCAATAAAAGAATTGTATCTTTGATTTAAACATTAAATTCAGTATATATACAGCCAACAATTATATATAATATTACAGATCAACACCATTATTATTATTTTGTCTACACATTGTGCTTGAAAGAGAGATTTATATACAACAATGTAAATAATTGTGTGTATACATATTAATTCTAAATTAATGATAAAATTTTGAAGGTAATATATATTTTTATAATCTGTTAAATATTTTCATTGAATAATTATAAATTAAATAATAAATTATTTCTTCGCCATAAAATATTTTTTAAAAATATTTTTTATTTTAATATTTTTGTGTTTTTATAATAATCTTTAAAATTATAAGAGAAAAAAGGAATTTCCTAATCGTTGCTGATGGCTTGCGCCATCTATCGGAATAAATATCAACTTCTACTCTGAGCTCTTTTTGATTAAGACGGATCTTATCTAAATATATATCACTCGGGTAGATATGCATTCGGGTCAATCCCGGGGCGAAGCCCGGGTCACCCGTCTAGTATATTATATAAATAAAAATGATAAGATTTTCTGTTGTATTTTTGATCGTCCTGAGGATTATACTATGGAGTTATTTGTTGGTTCTTTTTAGTACTAAATGGTAATGGTGATGCAGTCGTGGTTAAAATCTTGAAAGAATAATAATAAAAATGGTTTTGATCAGATATTGCTTTAATTGAACTTATGGAATATGTAAAAAACAATTTGATAAAAGTAATGCCTGGCTTAAGGCGGGTAGAACAAGGAAAAACAAAAGATTATTTACATAATGTACAAAAGATTTGAGCCGGCCATCGGGAATATTTATATATTTCGTCTCAATTGACAGGTGTTACATTCGAGCACAGCTCGCGAGTCACCTTGTCCTGGCTATTTACACATGGCGAGTTGGTGGAGTAGAGGTGGTCCCCCCGGACCTTGCAGGAGGGCACGTTTCAGCCATCGGGATACAACAACAATGAGTTTTATAGGGGAAGAGTGATCTCTGGCGGTCGATTTAGCAGAGTATTTGAATCTATGAAATAACAATTTTTTAAATAAAATAATTTTTAATATAACATATATGCATATTATATAAAAATGTTATTCTATTTTAAAATTATAATTTATAAAGCAAACTACAGTTTTCAGTCAATGCCTTCAAAATTTGCTATAATTAGTTACTCTTTTCAGACGACCACCAGATGTCGCGACTTTCCCTATATAAGTCCATTGTTGTTTGACCTTGGTCTGCTCAAATCTTTTATAATTATGTAAATATTCTTCTGTTTTCCTAATTCTACTCGCCTTAAGTCAGGAAATACTTTATCAAATTCTGTTTTTTTTTTTAATATAAATTCCTTAATCTCAATTAAAGCTAATTCTGATTTAAACTATTTTTATTTTATTATCACAGCCTACTCCACGCTGACAAGCGTCAACAACGCGAAACGCGTTCGTGGATGGCTTTTCTTAATTTATCGAGAAATTGGGTTGGCCAAATATCAGGGAACAGGTAAAATCAATGTTTAGTTGATTTCTGTTCCACCAGATAGTGCTCTGCCTTCTGTAAAGCACATGTGCTCCTGGTCAGGATATGTCTACTTTGTTTTTAATATCACGACTGCAAAACAATATTGAAAAATACTCCTCATGTATACCAAAATTACGCAACAGCTAATAATTCTATAAAACTCTAATTACAAAATCAATAGAAGAACATTTTTTAAAATATAATATGTATACATATTATTATTTATTTACACATCATATATTTACATATACACATCATATATTTACATATACACATCATATATTTATCCATCCATCCATCCACCACGCATGTATATTTTCAAAATATTTTGATTTTCAAACAGAAATAATGTATGAATTAACACAAAGCAATAACGCGATATCTATATATATAAAATGAAAGGATATAAAAGCACGAATGTTTCTTTTATACATAATACAAACTTCTACTGTCCTTACTGCGATGAAAAAAATATATTGGGAGGGCTTGGCTCATCAGTGGTGAAACCTCCCAGCGGTTTCGCCAATTTAATCCACCAGACCGCTTCTCAGAGCTCTAATACTGTATTGGATCATTCTGTTTATATATGCTACACTGAAGGATGGAATCTCAGAAATGGTTTTCAAGAAAACTATGGACATAAGCTTATAGGACAGTAGAATTACATTCAAATATTTGCATCGAGCAATACTCTTCCGCAAACAATAAAGACAAGGCCAGTTAGGCATGATGAGCCAGGCCCTCTCAATAATGTTTCCATTACAGTAAGGGCAGTAGAAATTATTTCATTTTAAAAAGAAACATACGCGTCTAAAATAGTTTGTATTTTGATATAATAACGTGTATATAAAAATCGTATTTATTATTAAGTTGTTAACGTGATAATCCTGTTGAAGGACTGACAAGTCTGAAAGCTTGAAAATAAAAAAGTTGTACAAGAAACTTAACCCTGGAAGCTTCATTTGTTGTATAATTTATGAATATATAATCTTATTTATTCATATTTATATTTATTCTGTATTTAACCTTATATAATCTTATATGGACATTGTAATAAATCAGTTTCAATCTCTCTTTCTTAACTTCCCTGTTCTTGAAGAATCTAACCTTTTTGAACAACCTTTTTTTACATTTTATTAATCAACCAGACGCGATATTGAAATATTTGCGTCTAATACACACACACACAGAGGAAACAAACAAAACAACAAATTATAACTTTGAATTAAATATTTACAAATTTACATGTATTATTCGACAGAGTTCATAAAATGTATATAGACAAAGATGTAAGAAACATTTATATCAGGAAACAATCTCACTTCTGTAAAGTTCGGACAGTCATAGATAAGGTGAAGTTTGTTCAGTTTCTCCGCAGGAACAATTTGGTGTTTCTGATAGACCTCTTTTATGTAAGTATTTCTGGCAGTGTGATGCGTGATTATCAATGTTTTTGTTCTTTGACAAAGGTTAACGTTAGACCAACTGGAATATTGGCATTATGTAACTTTTATTATCCAATCGATGCCTTTTTTATTACTTAAAGAATACTCTTTAGACTGTTAAAAGCAAACGACGCTAAAATATTTAGTTCTCAACTGACCGAATATGTCCATTATGTAATAAAAAGAACAGACTTGGAACTGGAGCACCACATGTTTTTCTGTCTAAGGTTAATAAGTGAAAAGGAACTTATTTTGCATAAAATTGGATCAAATCATCTTGTTCTGGAGACTCTGTTGTCTAGGACGACAAAGAATAAATCCAATACATTTGTCCTGTACAAGTTTTACAGGCTGTACAAGAGAAGAAACATTGAGAAAAGAGAGCCGTATGTAAATAGATATGTAAATAAACGATGTATGTAAATAACTCATCTTTTCTAACCAATTATACACCTGGATGAATCCTGTGTAGGACATAGGTCCCCAATAAAAGGTTTGTTGTTGTATATATAGAGTTTAACAGGGCTGTACAAGAGAAGAAACATTGAGAAAACAGAGCCGTATGTAAATAGATATGTAAATAAACGATGTTTGTAAATAACTCATCTTTTCTAACCAATTATACACCTGGTTGAATCCTGTGTAGGACATAGGTCCCCAATAAGAGGCTTGTTGTTGTATATATAGAGTTTTACAGGGCTGTACAAGAGAAGAAACATTGAGAAAACAGAGCCGTATGTAAATGGGCAGTCATAGATAAGGTGGAAATCCTATAAGAAAAAAAAGTTAAAAAATCAAAACATATCTTGGGTTGAAAAATGAATTTTCACTTACAACGAAATTTCAATGATCATATTTTCCTTTATCGAATTTCTCAGTAGCTACATCAATGACGCTTTAAACAGCATTTGGAAATATTTCAAATAAATACATTTAAAACTGATTTATTTGATGCCATTGTTGTCCTCCCCGGGCTATCTTGAAAAATGAGCGTCGAGATATCGGTACCTATAATAGAATTTACACTCATGGACACAAGGAAGTGAAAAGTATTTGATGTCGCCCGCTGTCTATTTTTTAAAAAGAGACAAAGGCTGTTCACACTAGGTTATCTGGTGTGTCTTCAATAAAGGTCACTGTAATATCTTTCAGAGTTATTGTCTCAATCCCGATATACATGCTAAAAAGTACAACTTCCTTAAGTTTTGTCCATGAGTGTATACACACTTGGTTATCTCGTGTGTCTTCAATAAAGGTCACTGTAATATCTTTCAGAGTTATTGTCTCAATCCCGATATACATGCTAAAAGGTACAACTTCCTTAAGTTTTGTCCATGAGTGTATACACACTTGGTTATCTCGTGTGTCTTCAATAAAGGTCACTGTAATATCTTTCAGAGTTATTGTCTCAATCCCGATATACATGTTAAAAGGTACAACTTCCTTAAATTTTGTCCATGAGTATATACACACTTGGTTATCTCGTGTCTTCAATAAAGGTCACTGTAATATCTTTCAGAGTTATTGTCTCAATCCCGATATACATGCTAAAAGGTACAACTTCCTTAAGTTTTAATAGGTAATCCCATAATAGTTTTGGCAATGGGTGTAAAAAAGATATATTTACATTAACTGTTTTTTTTTTTATTTATTCACTTTTTGACGTTTGGGTAGCTCCCTATAATAATACTTTGCTACAATATAGACCAAAAAGAAGACCTTGATCAGACAATTGTATTCATTCAGTTATATATTTGTTGACTAATCATATATTAATACAAAGTGTAGCTCAAAATATATTTCGAATAATCCATTGTAGTTTATATTTCTATTTAGAAATTAACTCTTTTTAGTATTGTTTTAACTGAATAATTCTCTAATATCTAGCATATTTTCATTCTAAAATATTCCTTAAACCTTTTTTTTTTTAATCTGTAAATTGTTTTTCTCGAATACATACAATACTTTATAAATTGATTTCATATTACTAAATTTGCATATCAACCCTTTGTACATATATCAATTGTGTTGATATTTTTTTCTATCTTTTCATCTAACTTGCATACTAATTCTGTACATATTTAAAATATCTTTAAAGTGCAAGTGTCCCTAGGGGGACATAGCGCTCTAAGTCGAAATAAAGAATCGTGGTTAAAGAATGTATTGGTTGAAAAATATTTGAAGCTATCAATGAAAGGTTAATTCATCTTGAAGCTTTGTTGAGTCACTTCATGTCCCAGAATGTCTGAAAATCATCAAAAAACGCCACAAATTTGTCATGATGATGTATGGTATAAGGAACTTAGCTATCGGTGTGTTCAAAGAGGTCAAGGTGATTGGTGATGTAATCAATTTTGGAGCATCGTCTGATATTTTTTATCTCACAGAAAAATATCAATTTAGATAATACACTCACAGAGGTTTTAGTTGTAAAGTTTTAAGTATTATTTTCCAAAGATACTAAACTATACTCAGCGATATATATGCAAATTTAATCGCTATTTTTACTTCATACGTCTATATTACTATTTATTGTTGGTAATATATTCTCATACCCAGCAATGACCGCAGACTTGCAGAAAATTAACATGGACCCAGAACAACAACTTTACACACCAAAGATAGTGGACATTGCGACTGCTGTGATAGAGATGCACGGAGACATCTGAGGCTCTTCATTGGACACGACTACAGATAATTGACCCAGAACAGCACCTTTACACACCCAAGAACATTACGACTGCTGTGATAGAGATGTATGTAGACATCTGAGGCTCTTCATTTGACACAATAACATAAAATTGACCCAGAACAGCAGCTTTACACACCCAAGAACATAGCGACTTCTGTGATAGAGATGTATGGAGACATCTGAAGTTCTTCATTGGACACAACAACAACATTGTTCTTAATAAAAACATTTTGTAGCTCTTTAAAAACTTAAAATTTTGTAAATTGCAATCTTTAACTCTTCCTACTCAAAAGATTGCCGACCTCATGTTTAGACCATCCTTCCACCGACCTCTATAATTAAGGGAAAAAAAGGTCTAAGGTTCGTATCCAACCGTCATACTAACTTTAACAATAGAATGTCAACGGGTATCGTTTGTCTTTATCTAGATACCGCCCAAACGACCTTAATACGTTGACAACAATCTTTTGATAAATGTCACCAAGATGACCTTCAAAATACGACATTTATTATGGTGTCGTATATACACAAGAAATCTTTGTTGAATTTTCAATTCTATATGTTCATGATAAAATTGTGAAAAAATTTTTAAAATTACAAATATTTTCTCACAATGAGATTCTTTTTATTAAAAAACGCCAGCTTTCAAGGGATAATCGCTCTTCAATCGCTTGAAAGCTAGCGTTTTTTAAAAAGAAACTCATTGTGAGAAAATATTTGCAATTTTAAAAATTCTTTCTGTATTGAAACACTTCAAGTTCTATTGCAACATTTAACACTAAATCATATATTTTTTTATTTATTTGAAGCTATTGATATATTTTCAACGTTTGGTATGAAATATTTTTAAAAAATAATTTATAGGTTTTTAACTTTTAATTAAACAATTTTAATTTATATTTAGACATTTTTCATTTTTTTAGACACTTTCATTTTTATTTAGACATTTTCAATCCTAATTTAGACGTTTTTAAATAAAAAGTCCATGTGTCTAAATTAAAATGAAAAATGTCTAAATTAAAACGGAAAATGTCTATATTAAAATGAAAAATGTCTAAATAAAAATGAAAGTGTCTAAATTAAAATGAAAAATGTCTTAATTAAAATTGAAAATGTCTAAATAAAAATGAAAGTGTCTTAATTAAAATTAAAAACGTCTATTTAAAATTAAAAAACCTATATCTGCAATCGTTTGGTGTGAAATATTTTTTTATCATTTATATCAATATCAATATATTGGTTATCAATTATATTTTGGGATAATTCCAAGATGATTCTATTTGAATGGTAGAAACTTAATCAATTCTTACTGTTATGTACTCTTCTACCTAATATTCAATAAACTTAGGTAGTGTAGTCTTTCATTAAAAGAAATTTTATGCTACTGTTATAAATTTGTATAATATTTTATTATTACAGAATTATCATAAGAACTAAAAACATCGTCGTCGTCTTGAAATTCCGGGCTAATTGGCCTATCAAATAAGGTCTTTTAGCCCTGAGAACTAAAAACATGAATATCTCACGCTATATATTGATTACATCACACAACAACAACCAAGTCCTTGGTCAAAATCATATAAACATATTATATATTACAATTACAAAGCAAGAACGTGTCATCTAAATATATCAAATGAAGACATTAAGACGTGAATGTTTCTTTTCACAAAGGAGAGTAAGGACAGTAGAAGTTTGATTTATTTATGAAAAGAAACATTCGCGTCTTAATGTTTTCATTTGTTATAAATAGATGGCGCGTTATTGATTTGTATTAATTTATGCCTAACTGGGCTTGTAATTATTGTTTGCGGAAGAACATTGCTTGTTGCAAATATTTATATGTGATTCTACTGTCTTAAAAGCTTATGTTCATAGTCTGCTTGAATACCAATTCTAAGATTCCACCCTTCAGTGTAGCATATATAAACAGAATGATTCAATACAGTATTAGAGCTCTAAATAAACGGTCTGGTAGATCAAATTGGTGAAACCGCTGGGAGGGTTCACCACTGATAAGCCAAGCCCTCCTAATATTTTTTCATCGCAGTAAGGACAGAAGAAGTTTGATTTATTTGTGAAAAGAAACATTTGCGTCTTAATGTCTTCATTTGTTAGTAAATTCTAACTATATTTTTATCTACTCTGTGAGTTTATATTATCAATAAAAACCTTTTGCTATAAAGGTTGGAGGTGAGTGAAATGAACCGTCTATTTTTGACACCATGACCCGGGATCGAATCCCGTATTGGACACTTTTTTTCTAATAATAAAAAATGCTCCAATAGCCCTCAATTCTTGCAAAAGCCCAATCCCACCAGCGAGTGCAAGTAAACAAACGGGGCACTGGCACATTTGTAAGTGCAAAGTCGAATTGCTTTTTAGATGTCTAGACATGTGGTGTACTTAGAGTAAAAGCAGTCGCCAACTTCTACTTAGCAGGAGTATCATGGCCTTTATCACGTGTGCAATGGATAATAAAAAAAAAAGATAAGACAAAATCCTTAAATGATAATTAAACAGTACATGACGTTCTAATCTATAATCCAAATTATACCTTATCATAGAAATCATATTTGACATTTTTCTAGTGTTATCACATTATGATTACATAATCCACACATTCCTTCTCTAAGCTATAAATACATATCCGCGACCTTCACGTACTTCTGGGCGTGAGTTGACGAAAGGATTAAAGATATCGCAACTTCACACAAAAACGTCCGGTAAAAAAGCTCGGGAAGTTAAAAGGAGGTCAGTTGGTCATCTTGTCTACAATCATTTATCATCTTCAATAAGCTCTTTGCCGAATCAAGCCCGGATGAAATAGAAGGAGGGGGAGCAGTAACAATCTTGCTAAAAACCTGGGTTCAACTGGCCATGCTAATAGTGTGTATACACTCATGGACAAAACTTAAGGAAGTTGTACCTTTTAGCATGCAAATCGGGATTGAGACAATAACTCTGAAAGATACACTAATAGACAAAACTTAAGGAAGTTGTACCTTTTAGCACGTTTATCGGGATTCAGACAATAACTCTGAAAGATATTACAGTGACCTTTATTGAAGACACACGAGATAACCAAGTGTGTATACACCCATGGACAAAACTTAAGGAAGTTGTACCTTTTAGCATGTATATCGGGATTGAGACAATAACTCTGAAAGATATCACACACACACACACAAAAGCCTTTATTAAGACACACAGGTCTTACAGAGGATTCTCCTTGGGGTTACAAGACGGAGAAACCTATGAAAGTGGGAAATATACAAAGGGGTAAAAATGGAGAAACATTATATACACATGGTAAATATATACAGATTATTATTTGAATAATCCTATGGAAAATAAGAAAAAAAAAAGGAAATATGGATGGGAGAAGTGGAGAGCGAAAAAAGGAAAGAAAACAGGTATTTACATATGGAACATACATATAATGAAACAAGTCAATTTGAGCTCTTCTGCTCACACAGCACAGGTGGAACATGGCTTTTTCAAGAAATCTTTAAGAGATTTCCAGGAAAATCCGAGTGTTCAGAGTTGTAAGGTAAACACCGTTTTATCAGTGTGGGGGGTTAACTTATCGTACCTGCCCAAACAAATAATTGGATATTGGCTCTGTCCTCCTCATCAAACAGAAATTTTTGGTATGTTTGGATGTTCGGTTAAGTCTTTCTTTTTTTACAGCATTTTTATGGAAGTTATATAGATTCAAAGCTACTGAACTATTGTCTATAAAGTTGGATAATAAAGAATATAATGTGAGGTGTGTATGGCCTATCTTAGAAAAAAGTATTTTTCTTTCCGTTTCAAGAGGCATGCATTCAAATATATAATGTTCTAATTCATTTTCGGTTAACTCTGAAAGATTTTACAGTGACCTTTATTGAAGACACACGAGATAACCAAGTGTGTATACACTCATGGATAAAACTTAAGGAAGCTGTACCTTTTAGCATGTATATCGGGATTGAGACAATAACTCTGAAAGATATTACAGTGACCTTTATTAAAGAAACACGAGATAACCAAGTGTGAACATAATTAGCTCTGTCTCCTTAAAAAAAAAAAAAAAAACATGATAAAAACAGATGACTGGCATTAAATATTTTTACTTCCTTAAGTTTTGTCCAAAAGTATCTCTGAATTGAAGAACTCTCTCTCTAATGCATCGAACACACAAAATGCTCTTTTGCAGTATCACAAAAGAAGACTTGTTATATTCATGGTAATTTGGGTATTTTTAATTATATTTTTGAAAATCTCTTTGTAAAACGTTGAAACTCTATAATATTTTAATGACGATCCATTTGCTTTTTAAAGTTAAGAAGTAAAAATAAACTTATTTTACATAAAATGTGATCAAATCATCTTGTTCTGGAGGCTCTGTTGTCTAGGACGACAAAGAATAAATCCAATACATTGGCCCTGTACAAGTTTTACAGGGCTGTACAAGAGAAGAAACATTGAGAAAAGAGAGCCGTATGTAAATAGATATGTAAATGAACGATGTATGTAAATAACAAATATTTTCTAAACAATTATACACCTGGGTGAATCCTGTGTAGGACATAGGTCCCCAATAAAAGGTTTGTTGTTGTTGACATTTTGATGACGTTCCCTTTGCTACACCGAAGTCAGCGCATGTTCCACTTCCCCACAGTTGCGAAGGTCATTAGTACAATTAGGTGTAA
Organism: Cordylochernes scorpioides; assembly: GCA_030710605.1. Taxonomy (NCBI): domain Eukaryota; kingdom Metazoa; phylum Arthropoda; class Arachnida; order Pseudoscorpiones; family Chernetidae; genus Cordylochernes; species Cordylochernes scorpioides. The sequence goes on from CP092870.1 coordinate 58,176,122, forward strand.
AAAGAGGTATAATTAATGATAATCATGGGTGCTACGCGTTTTATGACAATCTTTTTTCTCTAATTAGGGGATTGAAAATCATAATAATTAATTATCAAAAAATATATATTTATTTATGACATCTTTTAAAAAAAGTATTTTGATTTTTATTTTTGAAAATGTTCTTACGCAAAGATTTTTTGCAGAGTATTATAAATATTTTGATAATATCTAAGTATTTTTATATAATTCCTTATTAAGAACTTGAAGTTGTAATGGTATCAAATTATTTTATTATTTTGAAACGAAAAAGGTGAATTTCAGAGAAAATCAGTCCATTACAAGGAATTCAATGATTTGAGATATAAATTCAAATAATAAGAATCCTGTAAAGAATTCTACAAAGTCAATAACTACCGTAGATGAAGCCAATCACCAAGATGACGGAGTACAAGTATCCTGTAAAGAATTCTACAAAGGCAATCACTACTGTAGATGAAGCCAATCACCAAGATGACGGAGTACAAGTATCCTGTAAAGAATTTTACAAAGGCAATAACTACCGTAGATAAAGCCAATAACCAAGATGTCTGAGTACAAGAATCCTGTAAAGAATTCTACAAAGGCAATAACTACCGTAGATAAAGCCAATAACCAAGATGACTGAGTACAATAATCCTGTAAAGAATTCTACAAAGTCAATAACTACCGTAGATAAAGCCATAACCAAGATGACTGAGTACAAGAATCATGTAGAGAAATTTACAAAGGCAATAACTACCGTAGATAAAGCCATAACCAAGATAACTGAGTACAAGAATCCTATAAACAATTCTACAAAGGCAATAACTACCGTAGTTAAACAAATAAGCAAGATGACCGACTCAAGAATCATGTAAAGAATTCTACAAAGTCAATAACTACCGTTGATAAAGCCCAATAACCAAGATGACTGAGTACAAGAATCCTGTAAAGAATTTTACAAAGTCAATAACTACCGTAGATAAAACCCAATAACCAAGATGACTGAGTACAAGAATCCTGTAAACAATTCTACAAAGGCAATAACTACCGTAGTTAAAGCTCAATAACCAAGGTGACTGAGTACAAGAATCCTGTAGAGAATTTACAAAGGCAATAACTACCGTAGATAAAGCCAATAACCAAGATGAGGGAGTGAGAGATAAATTTCTGTAAAGAAATCTACAATAACTACCGTAGATAAAGCCAATAACCAAGATGAGGGAGTGAGAGAGAAATTTCTGTAAAGAAATCTACAATAACTACCGTAGATAAAGCCAATAACCAAGATGAGGGAGTGAGAGAGAAATTTCTGTAAAGAAATCTACAATAACTACCGTAGATAAAGCCAATAACCAAGATGAGGGAGTGAGAGAGAAATTTCTGTAAAGAAATCTACAATAACTACCGTAGATAAAGCCAATAACCAAGATGACGGAGTGAGAGATAAATTTCTGTAAAGAAATCTACAATAACTACCGTAGATAAAGCCAATAACCAAGATGACGGAGTGAGTGAGAAATTTCTGTAAAGAAATCTACAATAACTACCGTAGATAAAGCCTAACCAAGATGACGGAGTGAGAGAGAAATTTCTGTAAAGAAATCTACAATAACTACCGTAGATAAATTCAATAATCCCACTGACCTACTTCACCAGCCACCTTCTCCTGTCAGACAAACGACCTTCAGGCTTCAGATTCCAAGCTGAATTCTTGTGGCTTTTCTCATTCTTCCGGCCTTTTCTCACAATTTTTTATTTCGTCTTTCTTCTCCACACCTAGCCCAACCCAAGGCATTTACAGCAGACGAAACTTTCCCTAAAAATTCTCAAATATAACGAGTATTAATCAACAAATAACTTTAAATTTCAGATACGTTTTTATTTTTGATAGTTTTGAATGATTTAATTGAAAAATTCTCGTTTTGTTTATATTATATAAACCAATAATTTATTATATTTACATTATAATTTCTCATAAATTACGAGTAATAATCAACAAATGGCTTTAAATTTCAGATACATTTTTATTTTTGATAGTTTTGAATGACTTAATTGAAAAAATCTCGTTTTGTTTATATCAAACATGCTAATAATTTATATTTTATTAACGAACATTTTAAAATCTAAAAAATAATTATCAATATATTTAGAGGTATATATATTTCACATTATATTATTTGATATTTTATTCAGAAAATACTCGTGTTAGTGATAAAGATATGCCTATTTTGTTTTCAGATATTTTAATATATTTAGCCTTAATATGGTCAAATTTAAATAAAATATAAATCACAGAGGAAAAAAAAAAACGTTTACTTCAGTGATTCGTATTTTATTTATAATATACTGAAAGGTTTATAATATGAATATATTCTAACAGGTATAATAAATATATTAAAAGCTCGTTTCTTTTTCTTTGCCCTCACTAAACTTAATTCCTTTTTCTTCGCTTTCACTAAAGAGCATTTTCTTATTTTTTATTCGCTTTCACTAAATCGTAACACTTTTTTTTGCTGCCCTCACTAAACTCAATTCTTTTTTTACTTTGCACTCACTAAACCCAATTCCTTTTACATTGGCCTTACAGAACTCGATTCCGTTTACTTTGCTCTCACTAAACTCAATTCCTTTTACTTTGGCCTTACAGAACTCAATTCCTTTTACTTTGGTCTCTCTAAACTCCATTATTTTTAATATCAACACCTGACCCTTTTATTTTTTATTTTCTATAATGTTTTTTTTTTTCATATATATACATTGTGCGTACCTGTGCGTACGCGAACTAATAATTTATTTATTTTATTTTTACTATAGTTTAATATTTCTAGTCATATTTGTAGTCACCCTTTTTTGAGTTTAGTAAGAGCAAAATAAAAGGAATTGAGTTCAGTGGGGGCAAAGATAAAGGAATTTAGTTTAGTGAGAGCAAAGTAAAAGGAATTGAGTTTAGAGAGACCAAAGTAAAAGGAATTGAGTTTAGAGAGACCAAAGTAAAAGGAATTGAGTTTAGTGAGTGCAAAGTAAACGGAATTGAGTTCTGTAAGGCCAAAGTAAAAGGGATTGAATTTAGAGAGACCAAAGTAAAAGGAATTGAGTTTTGTAAGGCCAAAGTAAAAGGAATTGAGTTTAGTGAGAGCAAAGTAAACGGAATTGAGTTCTGTAAGGCCAAAGTAAAAGGAATTGAGTTTAGAGAGACCAAAGTAAAAGGAATTGAGTTCCGTAAGGCCAAAGTAAAAGGAATTGAGTTTAGTGAGAGCAAAGAAAACGGAATTGAGTTCTGTAAGGCCAAAGTAAAAGGAATTGAGTTTAGAGAGACCAAAGTAAAAGGAATTGAGTTCTGTAAGGCCAAAGTAAAAGGAATTGAGTTTAGTGAGAGCAAAGTAAACGGAATCGAGTTCTGTAAGGCCAATGTAAAAGGAATTGGGTTTAGTGAGTGCAAAGTAAAAAAAGAATTGAGTTTAGTGAGGGCAGCAAAAAAAAAGTGTTACGATTTAGTGAAAGCGAATAAAAAATAAGAAAATGCTCTTTAGTGAAAGCGAAGAAAAAGGAATTAAGTTTAGTGAGGGCAAAGAAAAAGAAACGAGCTTTAAAATATTCAGAGAAAATAGTCGAAAGTGATTTGTCTCCTTCTGACAACCTGTAATTTGTAAAATGACGGCTGTCTCTCACTCAATGTGTCAGGATGGCCCTACAGCTGCTGGGAGGTGCTGACGGACAAAATGGATGCTCCAGGAATTCGAATGTTCCTTCTTCTACATTCAACTTGAATCCAGCCTCTTTCATACTTATTTTTATACAATCTTTATTGAATGGGAGAATGCTACAGGAATCCAAGTGTTCCTTTTCTACGTTGAACTTGAATCCAGCCTCTTTCATACTTATTTTTATACAATCTTTATTGAATGGGAGAATGCTACAGGATCCAAATGTTCCTTTTCTACATTGAACTTGAATCCAGTCTATTTCATACTTATTTTTATACAATCTTTATTGAATGGGAGAATGCTACAGGATCCAAATGTCCCTTTTCTACATTGAACTTGAATCCAGTCTATTTCTCATACTTATATTTTTATACAATATTTATTGAATGGGAGAATGCTACAGGATACAAGTGTTCCTTTTCTACATTCAACTTGAATTCAGCCTCTTTCATACTTATTTTTATACAATCCTTATTGATTGGGAGAATGCTACAGGATCCAAATGTTCCTTTTCTACATTCAACTTGAATCCAGTCTATATAATTCTTATTTTTCTACAATCTTTATTGAATGGGTGAATACTACAGGATCCAAATGTTCCTTTTCTACATTCAACTTGAATCCAGCCTCTTTCATACTTATTTTTATACAATCCTTATTGAATGGGAGAATTCTACAGGATACAAGTGTTCCTTTTCTACATTGAACTTGAATCAAGTCTGTTTAATTCTTATTTTTCTACAATCCTTATTGAATGGGAGAATGCTACAAGAACCAAGTGTTCCTTTTCTACATTGAACTTGAATCCAGTCTATTTAATTCTTAGTTTTCTACAATCTTTATTGAATGAGAGAATGCTACAGGATACAAGTGTTCCTTTTCTACATTGAACTTGAATCCAGTCTATTTAATTCTTAGTTTTATAAAATCTTTATTAAATGGGAGAATGCTACAGGTTGAAATCGTTCAATTCAGTCTATAATGGTATCAAGCCTTAAAAAGTCAAATTATTCAATCCAGTCTACAATGGTATCAAGCATAAAATGTTAAACTCATTCAATTTATTCAATAATGGCATTAAAAGCCCAAAAGGTTCAACTTATTCAATCCAGTCTATATTAGTATCAAGCCTGAAAAGTTGAAATCTTTCAATATATCCAATATAAATGGTATCAAACCTAAAAAGATGGAATTATGCAATACAATCTATAATGGTATCAGGTCCAAAAAAATGAAATAATCCATTCTATATGGTTTCAAGCCTAAAAGGTTGAAATCATTCAAGACAGTTCATTATGGTTTCAAGCCTAAAAAGTTGAAATCATTCATTCTAATCTATAACAGTATCAGGTCCAAAAAAAGTTTAAACCAATCATTCTTGTCAATTGATCCATTCTATAACAGTATCCAACTTAAAAAGCTGAAATGGCTCAATCCATTCTATAATGGTATCAGGCCTAAAAATTTGAAATCATTCATTCCAATGGTATCAGGCCCAAAAAAAGTTGAAATCATTCAATCCAATCTATATTAGTATCAGGCCGGAAAAGTTGAAGATATTCAATAAAATGGTATATCAGGCTCAAAAGAAAAGTTGAAATCATTCGATCCAGTTCATAATGGTATCAAGCCAAAAAGGCTGAAATAATTTCAATGGTATCAAGCCGAAAAGGCTGAAATCATTCAATCCAATGGTATCAGGTCCAAAAAAGATGAAATCATTCGATCCAGTTCATAATGGTATCAAACCAAAAAGGCTGAAATAATTTCAATTGTATCAAGCCCCCCCCCCCCCCCCCCCCCCAAAAAAAAAAAAAAAGCTGAAATCATTCAATCCTATCTATAATGGTATTAAGCCTAAAAAGTTGAAATCATTCAATCAAGCTTATAATGGTATTAAGTCCAAAAAATTAAAATCATTCAATCCAGTTCATAATGGTATCAAGTCAAAAAGGCTGAAATAATTTCAATGGTATCAGGTCCTAAAAAGTTGAAATCATTCAATTCAGTCTACAATGGTATCAAGCCTGAAAATTTGAAATCATTCAATCCAGTCTATAATGGTATCAAGCCAAAAAATTAAAATCATTCAATCCAATGGTATCAGGCCAAAAAGGCTGAAATCATTCATTCTAAATGGTGCCAAGCCTAAAAAGTTGAAATCATTCAATCCAGTCTATAATGGTATCAAAAGACATTTATAGATACGCCTTTTAAGAATAGTTTTTTAAAATGATTGTCGAAAGAGTCTTTTTAGCTTGAAAGAGTTTGTTTTTTGAAAGTTGCCGTAAGCAATGGCCTTCAATGTTGTTAAGCAAGTTAGTTTAATCTCATCAGTCCGTGGACCTATGACGTAAGGTCCAACGATGGGTGCAGAACTTCAAGGCGAAATGGCGAAGAGTTTCGCAAGTTTCACCACGCCCTTTCGATTGTTCGACCAAGCAGGAATTCCGCTGCCATTCCTCTTGTATTAGGTAACCATTGTTCTAGCCCTACTTGATTGAAAAATTTGTTGGGTGTTTCAGCCAAACGGAAAATAAGAATGGAAGAATTTGCATAACCTGAGAAAGTAGACCATATATGCATTTAAGTATTTATAGTATTGACCAAACGGCAAAAAGGAAGATAGAAATGATAGAGGATGTTTTACTTTATTTGCCTTTTTTTTTTTTCAAAGTCAGGAACTACTTTAGATTTGGGTCTTTCTCCGAGGGAATTATTCTGAAATCCTCTTTGATAGGGTGACGTCCAAATATCCTTCAAGCCTGGTGGCAGCTGGACTCTTATGGCATCGGCCGAACGGCAAATAAGAATGGAAGAATTTGCATAACCTGGGAAGATAGACCATATATGCATTTAAGTATTATAGTGTCGGTCAAATGGCAAATAAGAATAGAAGAATTTGCATAACCTGGGAAGGTAGCCCATATATGCATATAAGTATTATTTATAGTGATGGCTAAACGGCAAATAAGAATGGAAGAATTTGCATAACCTGGGAAGGTAGAACATATATGTATTTAAGTATTATTTATAGTGTTGGCCAAACGGCAAATAGGAATGGAAGAATTTGCATAACCTGGGAAGGTAGATCATATATGCATTTAAGTATTATAGTGTCGACAAAACGGCAAATATAAATGGAAGAATTTGCATAACCTGGGAAGGTAGATCATATATGCATTTAAGTATTATTTATAGCGTTGGCCAAACGGCAAATAGGAATGAAAGAATTTGCATAACCTGGGAAGGTAGATCATATATGCATTTAAGTATTATTTATAGTGTCGGATTCGCCGCTAGGTGGCCGGACAATAAACAACACGTGCAGCACCGCTCCGGTAAATATAGTTTATATTACTAATATTTCAGTGTATATTTGCCTTATACTATGAAAGGGATAATACTGTTACTCTTAGTACTCGTGGTATGCAACAATAAATATGCAAATTTACTCAAGGTAACGCACTATACAAAAAACTCAGTACGAAGGGATAATGATGGACAATGTGGCCTAAATATAAACTTACCATCTGGGAATATATCTGGTAACCAAAAAAGACTGCTATGTATCATTCTGGCTCTATTATTTATCTCAGGCATTGAACAAAACCCAGGCGCTCCAACCAAAAAGCAAACTACATTGACTGCGCCAGTACACTCTGGAGAGAGAGAATCAATGGATGGCGAGCTAAAAATGCTAATCTTAAACATGGCGACGGAAATAAAGAGTCTAGGAGAGAGAATTGACATCAGACTTACCAAAATAGAGACTCGAATGGACGATTGGGACAAGCGATTCTGCAATATAGAGGAGAAGCTAACTAAATGTATAGAGTCGCAACAGGCTACCGAAAAACTGGCTTCATGTAATTCGTTAAAGGTAAATGAACTGGAGGCTAGAGTCGAATTTTTTTAGACGAGACTGCGTGAGCCCAATCTAGTGTTCTATGGTATTGAGAGGGAGGGTGACGAAAATCAGGCAGATTGTAACTTAAAGATTCAAAACATAATTAGAGATAAAATGGAAATCGGAGATGATTTAAAAATAACAAAATGTCACCGACTTTCACGCGGATCCAATGCACCAGTTCTTGTTGTGGTGCCTGATTATGCTTATAGAGCAAAAATATTTTAAAATGCCTACAAACTCAGAGATACTAAAATTTCGATAAGTAAAGATTATAGTAAAAATGTTAGAGAGCAACGGCGCATCCTAATTGCAAAAAGGAAAGAATTGGGTGAAAGGGGAATAAAATCGAAGTTGAGAGATAACAAGCTTTTTTTAAATGATAAAGTCTGTAAAGTGATGAATGGCCAAGTTGTTGATAGCACAGGAGTTGCTATATAGCAAAAACCTTGTAGAAACAATTGTGTAAATAGAAGAAATACGACATCAAAATCACAAATTAATTCTCCGCCCCATAATCAAATAACGGAAAGTTACTACGACATAAATACATGTAAATATGATTCTCAAGACGATGACAATGCAAATTTTTCTGAAAATTCGCGAGACATCGCGGAAAAAATAATATGTTGGAATATAAATGGTTTCTATAGGATTCTTTCGATATTTCCACTCCTCGAGCACATAAAGAACTACGAAATTTTTGCTCTACTTGAAACATGGTGCCTGAACAGGACTAACATAACACTAAAAGATTATCAAATTATCGAATTACCTGCCACCAAAGAATCTGGAAGGGGAAGAGGGTCAGGGGGTATAATTGTCGGTTTTAGGGAAGGCGGGAAATATAGAGTAGAGAGTTCAGAAAAGGATGGCACTTGGTTATCTATTTTCTTATCAACAAACACAAGAGCCCCCCAACATGTTATCTGTTTAATATTTGTATACCTTCCTCCAAACCAAATACAGCTGCATAACTTAGATAAACTGTTCACATACATTCAAAAGCAAATAGCAGATGGAAAAGAAATTATTTTACTTGGAGATTTAAACATCAGAACTGGGAAGTTGGGAGGACTACACAATCCACTTAATTTCCAGCTCCCTCTAACATCGGAAAGAAGGGCCAAAGATCATATAATATCATCTCTGTCTAATAAACTTCTTGATTTCCTGGAAGATAATTCTTTGACAATAGTTAATGGAAGATCTAGAGGTGATAAAGATGGAGATTTTACATACATATCTGAAAGAGGCTCTTCAACTATTGACTATTGCATACTCTCACAGGGTTCACTACAAATTTTACTGGACTTCAAAGTCGATGACCAACTGTACTCTGACCACCACCCTTTGGTTTTAACGATAAAAGGCCAAAACTTCAATGAGAAAAAAACCAAACGGGAAGATTATAATATTACGAGATATAGATGGTCAGCCGATGGACTCGCAATGTTTAAAATGAAACTGGAAGAATTGCGGGAAAAAAACATACCAGCCTCCGATGACCTTGTATACACTTTCAATCAGCGAATTTTGGAAGCAATGTCATCTGCAAAAATAACCTACTCAATTAAGGGCGGCCCCAGGAAATCTAAGCCGTGGTTCGATAAGGACTGCTATGATATGAAAAAAACTGGCAAAAGAAAGTCTGAAGAAATATCGTAAAACAAATAGATTGGAAGATAGAGAATGTTATGCTTCTTCCAGAAATAAATATCTCGCTTTATTGGATCTAAAAAGAAAGGCTTTGATAATGAAAAACAGGAAATACTCAGAAATGCTAAAGACTCAAAGACCTTCTGGAAAACTATTGCGCTCTACAAAAGCACATCTATAATCCAAGGAGAAATATCTATACAGGACTGGCTGAACTTTTACCGCGAACTAATGACTACAGAGAAAAATTTAAGAATTTGTAATTTACATAATGTGATTTCTCAGAACGATCCTATATTGGACTCAGAGATAACCAATGCAGACATATACAAGGAGATAGCTGGTTTGAGGAGTAACAAGGCATGCGGGCCCGATGGCATCCCCAATGAAGTATTAAAAACACTCCCTGATTCGTACATACTGCTGTTGAAACAACTCTACAATAGTGTTATGACGACTGGAAAATACCCAGCAATTTGGACTAATTCCACCATACGCCCAATCTTTAAAAATGGTTATAAGAACAGCCCCTCTAACTACCGAGGTATTGCACTGATTAGCAATGCATCAAAGCTTTTCACATCAATCCTAAGATCACGACTGGAGGAATGGGTCGAAGGAAGAAGGGTTATACCCGAAAACCAAGCGGGATTTAGAAAAGGAAGATCATGTATTGACCACATATTTACACTAACTACTTTAATCCAACTTTCATTAAGAAAAAAGAGGGGAAAACTATATGTCTTTTTTGTCGATCTAAGGAAGGCATTTGATACTGTACCTCACTCAATACTTTGGAAAAAACTTTACAACCTAGGCATAAGTTACCAATTCATAAGTACGATCAGAAGTTACTACGAACAAGCAACTATAGCTATCGATGGAAGGGATCATTTACGGAAAATATTAAGATAAACTCGGGAGTCCTCCAGGGAGAACCACTTTCCCCACTGCTATTTATATTATTTATCACGGACTTAATCGAAATTTATAATAACTCAGACCTGCCGAGTGTAAATTTGCCAGAATTTGGAGATATCCATTTATTGCTGTACGCCGACGACATAGCAATTATAGGTGAGTCCAGGATGAACCTCCAAAAGAAGATCAAAATACTGAAAGAATATCTCGATGAGAACTTAATGACACTAAATGAGTCCAAGTCAAAGATTATGGTGTTCCGTAATGGAGGTAAACCCTCAAATAAGGATAGATGGTTCTGGAATGATAAACCCATAACAATAACTTCAAGATATACATACTTGGGATTCCCTCTGACACCAACAATAACAACTACTCACCCGGCAAATTACTTTAAAGGAAAAGCACTTACAGCAATTAACGCCACACACCCAATATTAATAAAATCAAAAGCAAAGTCAATAAATTTATCAATCAAACTCTTTGATACAATAGTGAGAGCTGTCCTGATGTATGCCGCTCCATTGTGGGCAACAGAGCATAAAGACTTACTGGACAATATACAAGACATATTTATCCGTAGGTTCCTGAATCTGCCCAGATACACTCCAGGTTACCTAATCAGATTAGAAACCGGTCGTATCTCATTGAGTGTAACAGCCTTAAAATTAACCCTGAAGTATTGGCTGCGGGTGTTGAATATGAGCAGTGACAGATTGCCACGTATATGTTTTAATAGAACACGGGAACTGTCTAATGCTTCGGGCACACCCATCGGTTTCATTAAAAAGCTCACCAATCTGCTTAACAATAATGGATCCCCTGCACTTGTTTCCTGTGATGACCCTGAAACGCTGAGGAGCGCGATTACAGCGCTCTTAAAAACAGCGGCAGACCAATCTATACAAAACGACCTTACAAGAATGGATAAATCTAAGCTATACTCTCACTACAAAGACATTCACATATCTTTCATGACGGAGGGATACCTTTTAGGGGATTTTCCTTTCCCGGTTGTAAGACTACTCGCACAAGTTAGAATACTTTCAAGTTTTTTTAGAGAAAACCACACCAAGATGCTCTGCGGTGAGGACCCGACTTGTACCTTCTGTAATTCAAAACTAAAAAATGAAATCACTCACTATATTTTTTATTGCTCTGCTCTGAAAGAAGAAAGAAGAACCCTTATGCTCAAAACTGGGCAACTCTGTGCTTCACTTCCATCAATAATTGACAATATGACCCAGAATAAGTATATTGCTACGGCGTTTTATGGTTTCCACTAGTCCATATCTCAGAAGAAGGCCAAGTTATACTCACTTTCTTGCTGCTACTCTTTTTGTGTTGATTTCTTGCTTCCCTCTTTCTTCTTATTATTTTTTTCCTTTTCTTGTTTTTTTTTTTCTCTTTCGCTTTTTAATCTGTATATATCGTTATTTCCTTTGTCTCACTGCTTTGTTCTTATGCATACCTCTGGTGAATCCTGTATAGGGTCAGTGACCCTAAATAAAGGCTTTTTGTTGTTGTTGTTGTATTTATAGTGTCGGCCAAACGGCAAATAAGAATGGAGGAATTTGCATAACCTGGGAAGGTAGGCCATATATGCATATAAGTATTATTTATAGTGTTGCCCAAACGGCAAATAAGAATGGAAGAATTTGCATAAGCTGGGAAAGTAGGCCATTAAAAGAATCTTACCACATTACCCTGTTTTTCTTTGAATATTACAGCGTGGCGATATGATGCCATATATTCATATATTTAACCAAATAATAATTATTTTTAACCTATTATAGCAAAGGTGTTTCTTAGAATAGCGAATAAATGTTTCTTTTAGCACACAAAAGACTTTATTAAAACGTATAGTCTCATACGGAGTCTGCAAAGGCTTCCACAGACTTTTTTTCGTTAAGTTATTGTTTAATTCTTATATATCTGTGATTATAAATATAAGATCAAATATGTGAAATAAACTCTGAGAGAAAACTGACAAAAACTATAACAAGACTAAGAACAAAACACTATAAAGGAATGGCAATATATCCAGATGGCACAAGAACCTACAGGACAACTGTCCTGGTGTGGAACTAACACCTACTCACATATTCTCAGGCCAAGCAATGGCCGCAGCCTTGCAGAAAATTGACATAGACCCAGAGCAGCAGCTTTACACATCCAAGCTAGTGGACATAGCTGCTCCTGTGATAGAGATGTATGGAGACATCTGAGGCTCTTCATTGGACACGACAACAACAACAACAGAAATTTGACCCAGAACAGCAGCTTTGCACACCCAAGAACATTACGACTGCTGTGATAGAGATGTATAGAGATATCTGAGGCTCTTCATTGGACACGACAACAACAACAACAACAGAAATTTGACCCAGAACAGCAGCTTTGCACACCCAAGAACATTACGACTGCTGTGATAGAGATGTATGGAGACATCTGAGGCGCTTCATTGGACACGACAACAACAACAGAAATTTGACCCAGAACAGCAGCTTTGCACACCCAAGAACATTACGACTGCTGTGATAGAGATGTATGGAGACACATCTGAGGCTCTTCATTGGACACGACAACAACAGAAATTTGACCCAGAACAGCAGCTTTGCACACCCAAGAACATCACGACTGCTGTGATAGAGATGTATAGAGATATCTGAGGCTCTTCATTGGACACGACAACAACAGAAAATTGACCCAGAACAGCAGCTTTACACACTCAAGAACATTGCGACTGCTATGATAGAGATGTATGGAGACATCTGAGGCTCTTCATTGGACACGACAACAACAGAAAATTGACCCAGAACAGCAGCTTTACACACCCAAGAACATTACGACTGCTGTGATAGAGATGCATGGAGACATCTGAGGCTCTTCATTGGACACGACAACAACAACAACATTAGATATTTTGATTAAAAATACTAATCTCTACAATTCCAAACAGTGTTAAATTCATCGTTTGAACTTCAAATAACCTTTCAAATATAAAGAAGGGCCTCTAATTAGATCATCTGGCAACGAACATTTTGATTCTTTGTTCGAACATCCACCCAAAAAGACGGATGAAGATTGAGAAGATTGCTTAAGATTGACGACTTCATTCCTTGATGGTGAAGATTCCAAAATCAGCTCTTTTAATTGCCCTGCTTGACTGAAATTAAAAAGCTATGCCGATTTGACCTTTGTTTAACATTTGTTCCATTTTCCCCTTTATAACGTCATTTATTTCAATATATAGACATTCATAAATATAATTTAATGAAGTTGTACCTTTTACCATGTATATCGGGATTCAGATAATAACTCTGAAAGATACACTCATGGACAAAACTTAAGGAAGTTGTACTTTTTAGAATGTATATCGGGATTCAGACAATAACTCTGAAAGATACACCCATGGACAAAACTTAAGGAAGTTGTACTTTTTATAATGTATATCGGGATTCAGACAATAACTCTGAAAGATACACTCATGGACAAAACTTAAGAAAGTTGTACCTTTTAGCATGTATATCGGGATTCAGACAATAACTCCGTGAAATATACGCTCATTATCAAATTTAAAATATTTGTGACTTTTGTTTATTATTAAAATTGTTGCACCAGGTTGTCGTTTGGCAGATTCTTCAGCCTTGATTTTCTCCTCAGACATGTCTTGTATCTTACCAGAACATGTTTCAACCCTCCTACAAGGTTAGATAAGGGAATAATGAGATAACCCTACTTTAAGTAGCCTCCAGAATAATTTATTTATTTCTCACATCAAAGTTAAGAGAGCTGTGAAGTCACACAGTGTATTAAAACACAAATGGTGATTTTTATAGTACATAATCTATTTATAACACATACTCTTTAATTAAAAAGGCATATATTGGATAAAAAAATAATTTACTTTACCAATATATGCCTTTTTAATTAAAGATTTATTTATGGATTGCTCTAGTTTCAAATACATATTCTGTTTATTAAAATAAAAATATATACAGAATTTCAATTTCTTCAAAATATATGAAAAATAATATTACAAATTAAAATAAAATAGGTGCATTAGCCATGACGCAACAATATAATGCATTAAGAAGGTTCATCACTGATAAGCCAGGCCCCAACCCATTATATTTTATCTTCGAAGTAAGAATAAAATTATTTTATTTTTAAAATATACATAACTGATATAGGCTTAGCAAAATACGGTTATTCTTTTTGAGGATTTCTGGTTGTTTTTGTACTCACGTATGTTGTAGTTACGAGGACATCCCTTTAGATAAAAACAAATATATATTTATTTAAGGAACGACTTGTTCCATTACATATATTGTTAAGACAAGTTAGCGGTAAACAATAACAGCAAGGTTGAAGGTAGAAGTTGGAAGTTACGTCATAGTAGTGACGTCAGCATCTATGATGATTAAAGTCAAAGTCTGTGTAACAATTCCCTCCTTACTTTGTCTTTATTCCCACGATGCTGAGGCTCTCCAGGTGTTTCTTCATCTGGTCTCGGGATAGGTCCTTTGTGAAGATATCCGCCTCCAGGTCCTGAGATGGCTTGTACAGAAGGCAGATGTCTCTGGATTCATAACAGTCTCTCAAGAAGTGGTACTTTCTGTTGATATGTCTACAGCGACTGCTTTGTTTAGGGCTGGAGATCCAGTTGATCAATGACTGACTGTCTGTATAGATCGCAGTTGGTTTTTCCATGAAATTCCATTCTCCCAGCTCTCGTAGCAGGTTTATTATCCACTTGATTTGACAGCAGCTTTCACAAGCAGCTATCATTTCCGCTTCCATTATGGAGAGGGCGACGAGTGGTTGTTTACTACTTTTCCAGTCTATAGTTGCTTCGCCGAGCTTCAATACATATCCGCCGTAGGATTTTCCATCATGAGTGGTCGACCAGCTGGCATCGGCGTAGGACTTCAGGATTCCAGTCTTCCCTCTATCAAATTTCACTCCTAGGTCAATTGTTCCTCGTAGGTATCTCATCACTCTTTTGATTGCTGTCCAGTGCATCTGTTTTGGTTGTCTGGAGTACTGTGAAAGTTTGCTAGTGATGTAAGCGATGTCGGGTCTGGTGTTAACAGCTAGAAACATTAGCATTCCAAGGGCTTCCTGGTAAGTGTGCTGTTCACAATTGTCATCTTCAATATGATTATCCAAATTGATTTCTTTGGAACCTGGTGTTGGAACTTCCTTACAATTTTCCATTCCATATTTCTGCAATATTTGTTGTACATAGTGGCTTTGCTGTAGCGAAATTCCCTCCTTGTCTTGTATGATCTTGATACCCAAAAACATGCCTTCACATGTTACATCCTTTATTTCCAGGTGATGTCTCAATTTATTGATGAATCTGTTTGAGGTATCTTCAGAATCTGAGACAGTGATAAAGTCATCAACATATATCCCTACATAGAAGTATTTGTCTTCATTCTTCCATTTAAATAGGCAAGGATCAGATTTAAGTTTTTCCAGTCCACAGTCATGAAGTATTTGACTGAATTTCTCATACCACGATCTTCCGGATTGAGGTAGACCGTAAATACTTTTGTTGAGTTTGCAAACTTTGTTTCTGTCTTGGACAAATCCAGCAGGTTGTTCCATGAATATTGTATTTTCAATGTTTCCATTTAGATAGGCTGCTTTTACATCAAATAGTTTAATGACTGAATCTTTTGTTGCTGCCATTGACAAAATAGTCCTGAGGGTGGCATTTTTAATTACAGGGCTGAAACTTTCGTTGTAATCTCTTCCTGGGATTTGGTTGTATCCCATTGCAACAAGTCTAGCTTTGTAAGTTTTGTTTTCTTGGTCTTTAGATATTTTGAACACCCATTTACTTTTGACAACTTTAGCGTTTACAGGTCTAGGTACCAGTTCCCATACTTGATGCGAGTACATGTTCTGTATTTCCTCAAGCATTGCGTTCTCCCAATGTTTCTTGTCTTCGCATGTGATGGCTTCTTCATAGTCTTTCGGAATGGTTTCATTCGTAGTAGCCAGAACGTAGTCATCGAATCTTTTAGGTATTGTTCGAGTTCTTTGTGGTCTGTCTGATTCACTTAACTCTGTCTGTCTGTTGATCATGGTATCTGGTGCTGGCTCTTCAATATCAACATCTGATAGAACATGATTGTTCAGTTGTTCATCCTCCTGAATGAAGAAATATGTGTCAGTGTCCGTATTATTATCATTTTGTTTTTCTTCCGAGATGACATTATTGTTCTCTCTGAAGTGAATGTCTGCGGTTTCAAGAATGACTCTCGCTGTGATATCAAATACTCGATAAGCTCTTCTGCATCTTGAATAGCCTACAAATATTCCTCTCTTGGATTTAGCTTCTAGTTTGTGTCTTTGATGATTCTCGAGTTTATAGAAGACTTCACAACCAAATCTCATGATGTGAGAGACGGATGGCTTTTTTACCTTTCCATTTCTCCATAGGGGTAGTGTCTGGGTCATTGGTTGTGGGAGTTAGATTGTACAGATATGCAGCTGTATTCACAGCTTCTGCCCAGAAGTGTAGGGGTAATTGGGAGTCTGCCAGAAGTGTTCGGCCTTTGTCTAATAGTGTTCTGTTAGCTCTTTCAACTCTCCCATTGCTTCTTGGGGTGTACGGTGTAGTTAGTTCATGTTTAATTCCTCTGGATTCTATGAAGGTTTCAAGGTTTTTATTGATAAATTCTGTTCCGTTATCTGTTCTAAGTCGTTTTAGTTTTGAGTTTAGCTCGTTTTCTCTCTTTACAATAAACTTCTTCAAAACTTCTGCTGCTGAGAGTTTATCTTTCAGAAATTCTACAAATATTCTCCTAGAGAATCCATCTACGATGGTCAAGAAATATTTACTTCCGCCCAAGGAGTTTATTCTCATTGGACCACAGAGATCGACATAAATGTCTTCAAATGGGTAGCTTTCCTGATTGCCATTTGTGTGAACATAGGGTACTTTGGTCATTTTTCCCAAGGAGCAAGCATCACATTGATCAAGGGTACCATTTATAGAGTTCAAGCCTTTTAGAAGATTGTTCTTCAAAATCAGGTCTAGTTTGTTGTTACTAGGATGTCCTAACCTTCTGTGCCAAGCAGTCCTAGAATTGTCCTTTGAAATCAAGCAATGTTCGTTTGGGACATGAGTTGCTTCAGATAAACGTGATAGGTTCAATGTGTACATGTTACCATCAAAGTTGCCTGTTCCTATTAGCTTGTCATCAGAAGAGTATATGTATGCTCCTTCAGAGTTCAAAAGAACAGAGTTCCCTCTTCTTACTACGCTTGGAATGGACATTAGATTTCCTTTCAGGTGTGGTACATGGAGGACATTATGCAGGGTTACAGCGTTGTTAAGTTTGTCCTTACCTTGTACAGTAGCTTGGATTAATCCCGATGAGGTAGATTCGATGTGCCTCCCTTCTTCTGCCACTTGTATGCTTCTTCTCTCCTCCGTCTTGTGCTCGATCCAATCACCATGGGAAGTCATGTGGCTTGTGCACGCAGAATCAATTATCCACACGTCCTGAGTTGTCGGGCGTTCCTCCCTTGTGCTTGCATGTAGTGCGTATTCTGAAGTGGAGTCTCTTCGTTGGGATGGTTCCTCCGTTCGTTCTTGGATTGCTGACCTGGCTGTGTCTTTGTTTTGTTTTGGTCCTTTATGGTAGTTCCTTGTACTGGCCATGTTATTTTTGTTTGTTGTATTCTTTTGATTTCCTTTGTTGTCAGGGTTGAACCAACAGTCTTTCTTGAAATGTCCTTTTCTTTTGCAAATGAAGCATGATTTTTCTTTGAATTGGTTGCCTGATGATCTGAAAGCATTTTCAGGATTTTTGCTTCTGTCCTGTCTTTTCTTCTCGAAATCCAGTAGAGTTTGTCTCAAGTCTGGTAAGGAGATTTCTCTGTTTATTGACAGTGCTGCTGTGATCGTGTCAAAGTTAGGTGTGAGTCCTTCAACAATGTATCGTACAAGTTCTCTTTCTGTTACAGTCTTTCCTAGCTGGGTGATCTCTTGTGCCAGTTTCTGTGCTCGTACAATATACATGTTGACATTTTCATTTGGGTTCAATTTTAGTCTGGCTAGATCCAACATTAGGTCTATCCTTTTATTTTCTAGAGATCCTTCAAACCTTTTCTTTATGTCGTACCAAATTCTTTTGGCTCTTTTATCGCCTCGAAAGATGATTGTTAAGTCATCCGAAAGTGACAATATTATTAGGCTGTATGCTTCCCGATTCTTTTTCTTCCAAATATCATATTCTAGTTTATTTTTTGTAAAGTCTG
This sequence comes from Cordylochernes scorpioides, assembly GCA_030710605.1. NCBI lineage: Eukaryota > Metazoa > Arthropoda > Arachnida > Pseudoscorpiones > Chernetidae > Cordylochernes > Cordylochernes scorpioides. The sequence continues at coordinate 58,194,605 of CP092870.1, forward strand.
GCTCGTCATTAACAATTACGTCCTCGAAGAGATCTTTTGAATCTAGAATTGCTTCTATTTTCATGGACCACGTGGTATAGTTGTTTTCTGTTAACTGTTCGATTTTTGCTAAGTTATGTGTATCCATTTTTATTCAATTTTTATTTTCTAAATTGGCGGTTAGTCCAATTATTTATTTTCTTTATGATTTAAATGGATCAATTGGCGGTTAGTCCAATTCGCGCGCCCAAACAACGGTCAGCTACCAAATTGATATAGGCTTAGCAAAATACGGTTATTCTTTTTGAGGATTTCTGGTTGTTTTTGTACTCACGTATGTTGTAGTTACGAGGACATCCCTTTAGATAAAAACAAATATATATTTATTTAAGGAACGACTTGTTCCATTACATATATTGTTAAGACAAGTTAGCGGTAAACAATAACAGCAAGGTTGAAGGTAGAAGTTGGAAGTTACGTCATAGTAGTGACGTCAGCATCTATGATGATTAAAGTCAAAGTCTGTGTAACAATAACGTCAAAAATAATTTAATTTTCTTATATATACAAAGATTAAATTCTTAATTTTAACCGAAGTTAAAAGTTGAGATAATATATTTAACTAATTATTTTAAAATACACAAACGCTAAATGTAAACACACACATTAAATATATATTAAAAAAAAACAAGAACACATTAATAAAACTAGAATTGAACAAAAAGTGTATAAATTAAGTAAAAAACACACTAATTATCTGACAAAAAATGCAATAGATTATAGTATAATAAACAAAATAATTTAAAAACATATATTAAGATAAATTATAAATTAGATTTTTTATGAGATAAACATATGTATAATTGGTATAATTTCGACACAATTTGAAATAATAATAAAAAAAACGACATCAAAAATATAAATAAATATAAATATATTCCTTTATTTAATATATGGAACACATTAAAAATATATATTTCTAATAAGGCTTAATCACATATGATCTTTTGTTCATTTGTCAAGAGATAATTATTTCAGGCATTTTTTTTCTTTAAGGCCTCCCCCCTTCTTTTGAAACAAAAGAAAATATTTTAAAAAAAAATACTTAACAAGGGGAAAGGGTCATCAATAAATTAGACCTCAAATGGCAGGTGATGTCCTAGATAAAAAAAACGCCACTCTCGATTTCGACGAGATAAAAAGGGTTAGTCGTCTGCTAGTTTAACGGGATGGCGCCATGGCCTTGCAAGGTCGTTTGGTTTCAATGGCGTGGAATGTGGGTGCCCCTGTAGACCTTAAGAAAATATGGCAGCAGAACTTGTTCTCTAGAGCTCCATTTTAATATATTCATAGCAGCATCCTTGCTGGAATTTTCACGTACACAAAGCTTTTTATTGATATATACAATCTTATAAATAAATCCATCATTGAATATGCAAATAAATAAAAAAGAATAAAAATATACGAAAAAAAATTGTTTAAAAAGTGAATTTGTAATGGATTATATAGTTGATATTTTAATAAAAAATTATCGTCTGAATTTGCAACTGAAATTTGTTAATGACTTACACTTATCTTATTGGTAAAACTAATTATATTTATATTGATAAAAATATAGTATATTTATGCAGGAAAATTTTATATTTTAAGATAATTAATCTTGGATTTGGTATGGTAAATACGAAAATAAAATAGAAAAATAAATAAATAAGATATTTACATGTAATACTAACAAACATAACCCTTTAATACCACTCGTTTTATGCAAATATTTATCTATTGAAGAACGAGGGCTTTAAAATTTGAAACTATACTAGTTAATAGTATATACTTATATGTTGTTGTTGTCGTGTCCAATGAAGAGTCTCAGATGTCTCCGTACATCTCTATCACAGCAGTCGTAATGTTCTTGGGTGTGTAGAGCTGCTGTTCTGGGTCAATTTTCTGTTGTTGTCGTGTCCAATGAAGAGCCTCAGATGTCTCCATACATCTCTATCACAGCAGTCGTAATGTTCTTGGGTGTGTAAAGCTGCTGTTCTGGGTCAATTTTATGTTGTTGTCGTGTCCAATGAAGAGCCTCAGATGTCTCCATACATCTCTATCACAGCAGTCGTAATGTTCTTGGGTGTGTAAAGCTGCTGTTCTGGGTCAATTTTATGCTGTTGTCGTGTCCAATGAAGAGCCTCAGATGTCTCCATACATCTCTATCACAGCAGTCGTAATGTTCTTGGGTGTGTAAAGCTGCTGTTCTGGGTCAATTTTATGTTGTTGTCGTGTCCAATGAAGAGCCTCAGATGTCTCCATACATCTCTATCACAGCAGTCGTAATGTTCTTGGGTGTGTAAAGCTGCTGGGTCAATTTTATGTTGTTGTCGTGTCCAATGAAGAGCCTCAGATGTCTCCATACATCTCTATCACAGCAGTCGTAATGTTCTTGGGTGTGTAAAGCTGCTGTTCTGGGTCAATTTTATGTTGTTGTCGTGTCCAATGAAGAGCCTCAGATGTCTCCATACATCTCTATCACAGCAGTCGTAATGTTCTTGGGTGTGTAAAGCTGCTGTTCTGGGTCAATTTTCTGTTGTTGTCGTGTCCAATGAAGAGCCTCAGATGTCTCCATACATCTCTATCACAGCAGTCGTAATGTTCTTGGGTGTGTAAAGCTGCTGTTCTGGGTCAATTTTATGTTGTTGTCGTGTCCAATGAAGAGCCTCAGATGTCTCCATACATCTCTATCACAGCAGTCGTAATGTTCTTGGGTGTGTAAAGCTGCTGTTCTGGGTCAATTTTATGTTGTTGTCGTGTCCAATGAAGAGCCTCAGATGTCTCCATACATCTCTATCACAGCAGTCGTAATGTTCTTGGGTGTGTAAAGCTGCTGTTCTGGGTCAATTTTATGTTGTTGTCGTGTCCAATGAAGAGCCTCAGATGTCTCCATACATCTCTATCACAGCAGTCGTAATGTTCTTGGGTGTGTAAAGCTGCTGGGTCAATTTTATGTTGTTGTCGTGTCCAATGAAGAGCCTTAGATGTCTCCATACATCTCTATCACAGCAGTCGTAATGTTCTTGGGTGTGTAAAGCTGCTGTTCTGGGTCAATTTTCTGTTGTTGTCGTGTCCAATGAAGAGCCTCAGATGTCTCCATACATCTCTATCACAGCAGTCGTAATGTTCTTGGGTGTGTAAAGCTGCTGTTCTGGGTCAATTTTCTGTTGTTGTCGTGTCCAATGAAGAGCCTCAGATGTCTCCATACATCTCTATCACAGCAGTCGTAATGTTCTTGGGTGTGTAAAGCTGCTGGGTCAATTTTCTGTAAGGCTGCGACCATTGCTGGACATGAGAATATGTGGGTAGGTGTATTTTAGTTTCACACAATTAATATATGTCCTGTAGGTTCTTATTTTATTTATTAATCAACCAGGCGTGACATTGAAATATTTGCGTCTGTTACAGAGCAAACAAACAAAACATCAAACAATTTAGAACTTAGAATTAAATATTTACAAATTTACATGTATATATTAATCGACAGAGTTCATAAAATATATATAAACAAAGATGTAAGAGAATAAAATCATTTAGATCAGGGAACAATCTCACTTCTGTAAAGTTCGTACAGTCATAGATAAGGTGAAGTTTGTTCAGTTTCGTTTCTCCGCAGGAACAATTTGGTGTTTCTGATAGACCTCTTTTATGTAAGTTTTTCTGGCCGTTTTATGTGACAATTGGGGATAGTGTCTTGTAGAGATTGTGTTGCTCCATGGAAAGTGGGGATGCCCCGTTAGTCAGCCACATTTCAGAGATCCCTGTTCACGGTTACTGTAGCAGCTCACGACACCGTACTACAGAGCAGTCCCTCACTTGTGCTGCTTCTCCCGCCCGCCACGTAGAGGAGGACTTCTGGACAGGGATGTGACAAATCAAAAAACGATAAAATCCAGATAAAACTGCGCGCGCGTATTTAAACAAATTATAATAAAGACATCAATCGTAAAGACGCTGTTGTTGGGTTCTGTGATGCCTGGAGCTCTATCTATGCTTCCTTCCTGTGGTGAATCTGTATAAGACCGGTGGTCTTAATAAAGCTGTATGTGTGTATTCTGTTATAACGTCGGACCTGGAGGCTGTTGTTGTGTTCTGTGCTGTCTGGAGTATAGGAGCTCCATCTAAGTTTCCCTTGTGTGGTGAATTTGTATAAGACCGGTGGTCTTAATAAAGCTGTATGTGTGTATTCTGTTATAACGTCGGAACTGGAGGCTGCTGTTGGGTTCTGTGCTGCCTGGAGTATAGGAGCTCTAACTATGCTTCCTTCCTGTGGTGAATCTGTATAAGACCGGTTGTGTTGATCTTTGTACTTACAAATGCTCCAGAGCCCCTTTAGTTTACTTTCACTCGCTGGTTAGGTTGGAATTTTGCAAGAATCGGAGGCCATTGGAGTTTTTTTTTTAATTTTTCTATCAGAAAAAAGTGCCTAATGCGGGAATCGAACCCGGGTCGTAGCGGTTGAAAACCAACAGTTTAGACCATCCTTCCACCGATCCTCTTTTAAGATCTTGATAAATTTTCTACCTAAACCTAATTTTGATAGTTTCTGCCATAGTATCATATATTTGTTGTATTATATACCTCAAATAAATTATTTTTTATATAAAATTCCATAGCGCACAAAAAAAGAGAATCTTTTAAAGTAGAAATTTCTCATAGGAACGTGTACAGAAGCAATTCTACACTGAAATGTAACCTTGAGATTATTTTAAGAACCGTTCTTTAGGTAAAAAGTGGAGGTATGTCTTTTTGTTTTTCACCAAATCAGACGTTTTAAAAAACGGTTACAATCCCCCCTGGGGACAGGAATCTCTCCCATTGTCTAGTTTTACAAGACAAAGAACGGCGTTCCGAACTGATGAGATCGTTTTTTTTAGATATGGTTAACGTTTTGAAGAAAGTCTTGTTGTAAAGGAGACAAAACATAACGGTTCTCTTCGTGTTTTTTTTTTTTTTTTTGTGTTTTTTGACCGCACACAAATGTTTATATTAGAATTTTCGTGTCTTTCTAGGCCACGAAACCACTCTTATACTTCAAACAAATATTCTTTATTTGTCAATCCAGAGAACCTAGCATTTTCTTGTCTATGGAAGGAAGATGGAGCTACTATACTCCAGGCAGCACAGAACCCAACAACAGCCTCCAGGTCCGACGTTATAACTGAATACACACATATACAGCTTTATTAAGACCACAGGTACTATACAGATTCACCACAGGAAGGAAGCATAGATAGAGCTCCTATACTTCAGGCAGCACAGAACCCAACAACAGCCCCCAGGTCCGACGTTATAACAGAATAAACACATACAGCTTTATTAAGACCACCGGTCTTATACAGATTCACCACAGGAAGGAAGCATAGATGGACCTCCTATACTCCAGGCAGCACAGAGCCCAACAACACTCTCCAGGTCCGACGTTATAACAGAATACACATATACAGCTTTATTAAGACCACCGGTCTTATACAGATTCACCACAGGAAGGAAGCATAGATGGAGCTCCTATACTCCAGGCAGCACAGAACCCAACAACAGCCTCCAGGTAACAAGACTACTCTATTCCTAACGCTAGACTGGACTCTTCAACTTGATTCATACGTCCTATAGCACAAATACGTTAGATTGAAACTATGCAAATTGTGATATTCTCTCTCTCAATGAACAAATATGCAAAAAGTAAATATGCAAAGATACAACAAGAATCATTGTGAGTTATATAAGTGAATTAAAAAAAACTAAGGATATAATCTGAATTGTTTTTTTTTAAATTTAGATTACAATTATAATTATTTTATTTCCAAAGCGCTATATCCCGCAAGGGATACTTGCGCCAAACAAGGAGAAAAGTTCATTTACATAAGTTATTTACATTATTCAACGCATGAAAACATTAGAGATCCAGATTTTGTAGTAAGTTCAGAATGTATTTACAAAATGAATTGAACTTTAAATATATATTTTTTTTATCGGAAATCAAATCGTTAAGTTCACAAACACCTAGTTCATTCTTCATTCTATAATCTTGAAATATAGATGAATTTGTGTATTTTGATGGAAAGGAAATTTATTTATAAGAATAAAGGTTGTCTTTTAACTCAATAGACGTTAAATTTAGATGCCATTTATTGACCGTCCTTGCAAAGTGACGGATTCAGGTTGGTGACAAAGACACAACACCAGCTTTGGCAAACTGAGAAGTGTCCACCTAGAGAACATGGTTTCAGGCTAATAGCCCTTTTCAGTTCATGATGGAATAAATTCATGTGATTCACAAGGGATCTAATGAAATCTCCACTATCTGCCAAAGAGATGTTTAGCTGAAAGAGTGGTTAAGCCAAATCTATGGGGAAAATATTGGTGGAAATTTTCCAGAAGGAAATTGATCGATATAAAAAAGAGGTTCTCTCTTATCTCAATGTACGTCAAAGTTAGATGCTATCTATTGACCGTCCTTGCAAAGTAACAGATTCAGGTCGGTAACAAAGCCACAACATCAGTTTGGCAAACTGAGAAGTGTCCACCTGACGACCATGGTATCAGCCTAATGGCCTGTGAAGATTCCATTAGATGTTTTTGGATCTTCTGTAATAAAGTCCGCCCTGGACTGAACTGAGAAGCGTCCATCTGAAGACCATTCGTTTTCCTTCTAATGGCCCTCTTTAGTCCAGGGTGGACTTTATTTCATGAAATTCAAAGGGATCAAATGAAATCGTCACAATCTGCCTTAGAATGGCTAGCCCAAATCTATGGGCACAATATTGATGCAAATTTTGCCGGGAGGAAATTGATCTATAGAAATTCTTGTCAAAATAGACGTTAAAGTAAAGCATCATCTATTGACCGTCGCCGCAAACTAGCGGCCTCAGGTTGGTAACAAAGCCACAACACCAGCTTTGGTAAACTGAGAGGTGTCCACCTAGAAAATATGGTTTCAGGCTAATGGCCCTCTTCAGTTCATGATGGACTAATTTCATGTAATCCACAAGGGATCAAATCAAATCTTCACAATCTGCCAAAAAGGTGTTTAGCTGAAAGATGGTTAAGCCAAATCTATGGGGAAAATATTGATGAAAAATTTTCCGGGAGGAAATTGATCTATACAAATTACTGTCAAAATAGAAGCTGAAACTAGACACTATTTATTCACTGTCTCCACAAACTAGCAGACTCAGATCGGTAACAAAGCCACAACACCAGCTTTAGCATGGTAACAAAGCCACAACACCAGTTTTAGCATGGTAACAAAGCCACAACACCAGCTTTAGCATGGTAACAAAGCCACAACACCAGTTTTAGCATGGTAACAAAGCCACAACACCAGCTTTAGCATGGTAACAAAGCCACAACACCAGTTTTAGCATGGTGACAAAGCCACAACACCAGTTTTAGCATGGTAACAAAGCCACAACACCAGTTTTAGCATGGTAACAAAGCCACAACACCAGCTTTAGCATGGTAACAAAGCCACAACACCAGCTTTAGCATGGTAACAAAGCCACAACACCAGCTTTAGCATGGTAACAAAGCCACAACACCAGTTTTAGCATGGTAACAAAGCCACAACACCAGCTTTAGCATGGTAACAAAGCCACAACACCAGCTTTAGCATGGTAACAAAGCCACAACACCAGTTTTAGCATGGTAACAAAGCCACAACACCAGCTTTAGCATGGTAACAAAGCCACAACACCAGTTTTAGCATGGTAACAAAGCCACAACACCAGTTTTAGCACGGTAACAAAGCCACAACACCAGCTTTAGCATGGTAACAAAGCCACAACACCAGTTTTAGCATGGTAACAAAGCCACAACACCAGTTTTAGCATGGTAACAAAGCCACAACACCAGCTTTAGCATGGTAACAAAGCCACAACACCAGTTTTAGCATGGTAACAAAGCCACAACACCAGTTTTAGCATGGTAACAAAGCCACAACACCAGCTTTAGCATGGTAACAAAGCCACAACACCAGTTTTAGCATGGTAACAAAGCCACAACACCAGTTTTAGCATGGTAACAAAGCCACAACACCAGTTTTAGCACGGTAACAAAGCCACAACACCAGCTTTAGCATGGTAACAAAGCCACAACACCAGCTTTAGCATGGTAACAAAGCCACAACACCAGTTTTAGCACGGTAACAAAGCCACAACACCAGTTTTAGCATGGTAACAAAGCCACAACACCAGTTTTAGCATGGTAACAAAGCCACAACACCAGCTTTAGCATGGTAACAAAGCCACAACACCAGTTTTAGCATGGTAACAAAGCCACAACACCAGCTTTAGCATGGTAACAAAGCCACAACACCAGCTTTAGCATGGTAACAAAGCCACAACACCAGTTTTAGCATGGTAACAAAGCCACAACACCAGTTTTAGCACGGTAACAAAGCCACAACACCAGCTTTAGCATGGTAACAAAGCCACAACACCAGCTTTAGCATGGTAACAAAGCCACAACACCAGTTTTAGCATGGTAACAAAGCCACAACACCAGCTTTAGCACGGTAACAAAGCCACAACACCAGCTTTAGCATGGTAACAAAGCCACAACACCAGCTTTAGCATGGTAACAAAGCCACAACACCAGTTTTAGCATGGTAACAAAGCCACAACACCAGTTTTAGCATGGTAACAAAGCCACAACACCAGTTTTAGCACGGTAACAAAGCCACAACACCAGCTTTAGCATGGTAACAAAGCCACAACACCAGTTTTAGCATGGTAACAAAGCCACAACACCAGTTTTAGCACGGTAACAAAGCCACAACACCAGCTTTAGCACGGTAACAAAGCCACAACACCAGTTTTAGCATGGTAACAAAGCCACAACACCAGTTTTAGCATGGTAACAAAGCCACAACACCAGCTTTAGCATGGTAACAAAGCCACAACACCAGTTTTAGCATGGTAACAAAGCCACAACACCAGTTTTAGCATGGTAACAAAGCCACAACACCAGCTTTAGCATGGTAACAAAGCCACAACACCAGTTTTAGCATGGTAACAAAGCCACAACACCAGTTTTAGCACGGTAACAAAGCCACAACACCAGCTTTAGCATGGTAACAAAGCCACAACACCAGCTTTAGCATGGTAACAAAGCCACAACACCAGTTTTAGCACGGTAACAAAGCCACAACACCAGCTTTAGCACGGTAACAAAGCCACAACACCAGTTTTAGCATGGTAACAAAGCCACAACACCAGTTTTAGCATGGTAACAAAGCCACAACACCAGTTTTAGCACGGTAACAAAGCCACAACATCAGCTTTAGCATGGTAACAAAGCCACAACACCAGTTTTAGCACGGTAACAAAGCCACAACACCAGCTTTAGCACGGTAACAAAGCCACAACACCAGCTTTAGCATGGTAACAAAGCCACAACACCAGCTTTAGCATGGTAACAAAGCCACAACACCAGTTTTAGCATGGTAACAAAGCCACAACACCAGTTTTAGCATGGTAACAAAGCCACAACACCAGCTTTTAGCATGGTAACAAAGCCACAACACCAGTTTTAGCATGGTAACAAAGCCACAACACCAGTTTTAGCATGGTAACAAAGCCACAACACCAGTTTTAGCATGGTAACAAAGCCACAACACCAGTTTTAGCATGGTAACCAAGCCACAACACCAGTTTTAGCATGGTAACAAAGCCACAACACCAGCTTTAGCATGGTAACAAAGCCACAACACCAGTTTTAGCATGGTAACAAAGCCACAACACCAGTTTTAGCATGGTAACAAAGCCACAACACCAGCTTTAGCATGGTAACAAAGCCACAACACCAGTTTTAGCATGGTAACAAAGCCACAACACCAGTTTTAGCACGGTAACAAAGCCACAACACCAGCTTTAGCATGGTAACAAAGCCACAACACCAGCTTTAGCATGGTAACAAAGCCACAACACCAGTTTTAGCACGGTAACAAAGCCACAACACCAGCTTTAGCACGGTAACAAAGCCACAACACCAGTTTTAGCATGGTAACAAAGCCACAACACCAGTTTTAGCATGGTAACAAAGCCACAACACCAGTTTTAGCACGGTAACAAAGCCACAACATCAGCTTTAGCATGGTAACAAAGCCACAACACCAGTTTTAGCACGGTAACAAAGCCACAACACCAGCTTTAGCACGGTAACAAAGCCACAACACCAGCTTTAGCATGGTAACAAAGCCACAACACCAGCTTTAGCATGGTAACAAAGCCACACACCAGTTTTAGCATGGTAACAAAGCCACAACACCAGCTTTTAGCATGGTAACAAAGCCACAACACCAGTTTTAGCATGGTAACAAAGCCACAACACCAGCTTTAGCACGGTAACAAAGCCACAACACCAGCTTTTAGCACTGGTAACAAGCCACAACACCAGTTTTAGCATGGTAACAAAGCCACAACACCAGTTTTAGCATGGTAACAAAGCCACAACCACCAGCTTTAGCATGGTAACAAAGCCACAACACCAGTTTTAGCATGGTAACAAAGCCACAACACCAGTCTTTAGCATGGTAACAAAGCCACAACACCAGCTTTAGCATGGTAACAAAGCCACAACACCAGTTTTAGCATGGTAACAAAGCCACAACACCAGTTTTAGCATGGTAACAAAGCCACAACACCAGTTTTAGCACGGTAACAAAGCCACAACACCAGTTTTAGCATGGTAACAAAGCCACAACACCAGTTTTAGCATGGTAACAAAGCCACAACACCAGCTTTAGCATGGTAACAAAGCCACAACACCAGTTTTAGCATGGTAACAAAGCCACAACACCAGTTTTAGAATGTAAGCAGTAACAAAGCCACAACACCAGCTTTAGCATGGTAACAAAGCCACAACACCAGTTTTAGCATGGTAACAAAGCCACAACACCAGTTTTAGCACGGTAACAAAGCCACAACACCAGCTTTAGCATGGTAACAAAGCCACAACACCAGCTTTAGCATGGTAACAAAGCCACAACACCAGTTTTAGCACGGTAACAAAGCCACAACACCAGCTTTAGCACGGTAACAAAGCCACAACACCAGTTATAGCATGGTAACAAAGCCACAACACCAGTTTTAGCATGGTAACAAAGCCACAACACCAGTTTTAGCACGGTAACAAAGCCACAACATCAGCTTTAGCATGGTAACAAAGCCACACACACCAGTTTTAGCACGGTAACAAAGCCACAACACCAGCTTTAGCACGGTAACAAAGCCACAACACCAGCTTTAGCAATGGTAACAAAGCCACAACACCAGCTTTAGCATGGTAACAAAGCCACAACACCAGTTTTAGCATGGTAACAAAGCCACAACACCAGTTTTAGCATGGTAACAAAGCCACAACACCAGCTTTAGCATGGTAACAAAGCCACAACACCAGCTTTAGCATGGTAACAAAGCCACAACACCAGTTTTAGCATGGTAACAAAGCCACAACACCAGTTTTAGCATGGTAACAAAGCCACAACACCAGCTTTTAGCATGGTAACAAAGCCACAACACCAGTTTTAGCACGGTAACAAAGCCACAACACCAGTTTTAGCACGGTAACAAAGCCACAACACCAGCTTTAGCACGGTAACAAAGCCACAACACCAGTTTAGCATGGTAACAAAGCCACAACACCAGTTTTAGCATGGTAACAAAGCCACAACACCAGCTTTAGCATGGTAACAAAGCCACAACACCAGTTTTAGCATGGTAACAAAGCCACAACACCAGTTTTAGCATGGTAACAAAGCCACAACACCAGCTTTAGCATGGTAACAAAGCCACAACACCAGTTTTAGCATGGTAACAAAGCCACAACACCAGTTTTAGCACGGTAACAAAGCCACAACACCAGCTTTAGCATGGTAACAAAGCCACAACACCAGCTTTAGCATGGTAACAAAGCCACAACACCAGTTTTAGCACGGTAACAAAGCCACAACACCAGCTTTAGCACGGTAACAAAGCCACAACACCAGTTTTAGCACGGTAACAAAGCCACAACACCAGCTTTAGCATGGTAACAAAGCCACAACACCAGCTTTAGCATGGTAACAAAGCCACAACACCAGTTTTAGCACGGTAACAAAGCCACAACACCAGCTTTAGCACGGTAACAAAGCCACAACACCAGTTTTAGCACGGTAACAAAGCCACAACACCAGCTTTAGCATGGTAACAAAGCCACAACACCAGCTTTAGCATGGTAACAAAGCCACAACACCAGTTTTAGCACGGTAACAAAGCCACAACACCAGCTTTAGCACGGTAACAAAGCCACAACACCAGTTTTAGCACGGTAACAAAGCCACAACACCAGCTTTAGCACGGTAACAAAGCCACAACACCAGCTTTAGCATGGTAACAAAGCCACAACACCAGCTTTAGCATGGTAACAAAGCCACAACACCAGTTTTAGCATGGTAACAAAGCCACAACACCAGTTTTAGCATGGTAACAAAGCCACAACACCAGTTTTAGCATGGTAACAAAGCCACAACACCATCTTTAGCATGGTAACAAAGCCACAACACCAGTTTTAGCATGGTAACAAAGCCACAACACCAGTTTTAGCATGGTAACAAAGCCACAACACCAGTTTTAGCATGGTAACAAAGCCACAACACCAGTTTTAGCATGGTAACAAAGCCACAACACCAGTTTTAGCATGGTAACAAAGCCACAACACCAGCTTTAGCATGGTAACAAAGCCACAACACCAGTTTTAGCATGGTAACAAAGCCACAACACCAGTTTTAGCATGGTAACAAAGCCACAACACCAGCTTTAGCAAGGTAACAAAGCCACAACACCAGTTTTAGCATGGTAACAAAGCCACAACACCAGTTTTAGCACGGTAACAAAGCCACAACACCAGCTTTAGCATGGTAACAAAGCCACAACACCAGCTTTAGCATGGTAACAAAGCCACAACACCAGTTTTAGCACGGTAACAAAGCCACAACACCAGCTTTAGCACTGGTAACAAAGCCACAACACCAGTTTTAGCACGGTAACAAAGCCACAACACCAGCTTTAGCATGGTAACAAAGCCACAACACCAGCTTTAGCATGGTAACAAAGCCACAACACCAGTTTTAGCACGGTAACAAAGCCACAACACCAGCTTTAGCACGGTAACAAAGCCACAACACCAGTTTTAGCATGGTAACAAAGCCACAACACCAGTTTTAGCATGGTAACAAAGCCACAACACCAGTTTTAGCACGGTAACAAAGCCACAACATCAGCTTTAGCATGGTAACAAAAGCCACAACAACCAGTTTTAGCACGGTAACAAAGCCACAACACCAGCTTTAGCACGGTAACAAAGCCACAACACCAGCTTTTAGCATGGTAACAAAGCCACAACACCAGCTTTAGCATGGTAACAAAGCCACAACACCAGTTTTAGCATGGTAACAAAGCCACAACACCAGTTTTAGCATGGTAACAAAGCCACAACACCAGCTTTTAGCATGGTAACAAAGCCACAACACCAGCTTTTAGCATGGTAACAAAGCCACACACCAGTTTTAGCATGGTAACAAAGCCACAACACCAGTTTTAGCATGGTAACAAAGCCACAACACCAGCTTTTAGCACGGTAACAAAGCCACAACACCAGTTTAGCATGGTAACAAAGCACAACACCAGTTTAGCGGTAACAAAGCCACAACACAGCTTTAGCACGGTAACAAAGCCACAACACCAGCTTTAGCATGGTAACAAAGCCACAACACCAGCTTTAGCATGGTAACAAAGCCACAACACCAGCTTTAGCATGGTAACAAAGCCACAACACCAGTTTTAGCATGGTAACAAAGCCACAACACCAGTTTTAGCATGGTAACAAAGCCACAACAACCAGTTTTAGCATGGTAACAAAGCCACAACACCAGCTTTAGCATGGTAACAAAGCCACAACACCAGTTTTAGCATGGTAACAAAGCCACAACACCAGTTTTAGCATGGTAACAAAGCCACAACACCAGTTTTAGCATGGTAACAAAGCCACAACACCAGCTTTAGCATGGTAACAAAGCCACAACACCAGTTTTTAGCATGGTAACAAAGCCACAACACCAGTTTTAGCATGGTAACAAAGCCACAACACCAGTTTAGCACGGTAACAAAGCCACAACATCAGCTTTAGCATGGTAACAAAGCCACAACACCAGTTTTAGCACGGTAACAAAGCCACAACACCAGCTTTAGCACGGTAACAAAGCCACAACACCAGCTTTAGCATGGTAACAAAGCCACAACACCAGCTTTAGCATGGTAACAAAGCCACAACACCAGTTTTAGCATGGTAACAAAGCCACAACACCAGTTTTAGCATGGTAACAAAGCCACAACACCAGTTTTAGCATGGTAACAAAGCCACAACACCAGCTTTAGCATGGTAACAAAGCCACAACACCAGTTTTAGCATGGTAACAAAGCCACAACACCAGTTTTAGCATGGTAACAAAGCCACAACACCAGTTTTAGCACGGTAACAAAGCCACAACATCAGCTTTAGCATGGTAACAAAGCCACAACACCAGTTTTAGCACGGTAACAAAGCCACAACACCAGCTTTAGCACGGTAACAAAGCCACAACACCAGCTTTAGCATGGTAACAAAGCCACAACACCAGCTTTAGCATGGTAACAAAGCCACAACACCAGTTTTAGCATGGTAACAAAGCCACAACACCAGTTTTAGCATGGTAACAAAGCCACAACACCAGTTTTAGCATGGTAACAAAGCCACAACACCAGCTTTAGCATGGTAACAAAGCCACAACACCAGTTTTAGCATGGTAACAAAGCCACAACACCAGTTTTAGCATGGTAACAAAGCCACAACACCAGTTTTAGCATGGTAACAAAGCCACAACACCAGTTTTAGCACGGTAACAAAGCCACAACATCAGCTTTAGCATGGTAACAAAGCCACAACACCAGTTTTAGCACGGTAACAAAGCCACAACACCAGCTTTAGCACGGTAACAAAGCCACAACACCAGCTTTAGCATGGTAACAAAGCCACAACACCAGCTTTAGCATGGTAACAAAGCCACAACACCAGTTTTAGCATGGTAACAAAGCCACAACACCAGTTTTAGCATGGTAACAAAGCCACAACACCAGCTTTAGCATGGTAACAAAGCCACAACACCAGCTTTAGCATGGTAACAAAGCCACAACACCAGTTTTAGCATGGTAACAAAGCCACAACACCAGTTTTAGCATGGTAACAAAGCCACAACACCAGCTTTAGCATGGTAACAAAGCCACAACACCAGTTTTAGCATGGTAACAAAGCCACAACACCAGTTTTAGCACGGTAACAAAGCCACAACACCAGCTTTAGCACGGTAACAAAGCCACAACACCAGTTTTAGCATGGTAACAAAGCCACAACACCAGTTTTAGCATGGTAACAAAGCCACAACACCAGCTTTAGCATGGTAACAAAGCCACAACACCAGTTTTAGCATGGTAACAAAGCCACAACACCAGTTTTAGCATGGTAACAAAGCCACAACACCAGCTTTAGCATGGTAACAAAGCCACAACACCAGTTTTAGCATGGTAACAAAGCCACAACACCAGTTTTAGCACGGTAACAAAGCCACAACACCAGCTTTAGCATGGTAACAAAGCCACAACACCAGCTTTAGCATGGTAACAAAGCCACAACACCAGTTTTAGCACGGTAACAAAGCCACAACACCAGCTTTAGCACGGTAACAAAGCCACAACACCAGTTTTAGCACGGTAACAAAGCCACAACACCAGCTTTAGCATGGTAACAAAGCCACAACACCAGCTTTAGCATGGTAACAAAGCCACAACACCAGTTTTAGCACGGTAACAAAGCCACAACACCAGCTTTAGCACGGTAACAAAGCCACAACACCAGTTTTAGCATGGTAACAAAGCCACAACACCAGTTTTAGCATGGTAACAAAGCCACAACACCAGTTTTAGCACGGTAACAAAGCCACAACATCAGCTTTAGCATGGTAACAAAGCCACAACACCAGTTTTAGCACGGTAACAAAGCCACAACACCAGCTTTAGCACGGTAACAAAGCCACAACACCAGCTTTAGCATGGTAACAAAGCCACAACACCAGCTTTAGCATGGTAACAAAGCCACAACACCAGTTTTAGCATGGTAACAAAGCCACAACACCAGTTTTAGCATGGTAACAAAGCCACAACACCAGTTTTAGCATGGTAACAAAGCCACAACACCAGCTTTAGCATGGTAACAAAGCCACAACACCAGTTTTAGCATGGTAACAAAGCCACAACACCAGTTTTAGCATGGTAACAAAGCCACAACACCAGTTTTAGCATGGTAACAAAGCCACAACACCAGTTTTAGCATGGTAACAAAGCCACAACACCAGTTTTAGCATGGTAACAAAGCCACAACACCAGCTTTAGCATGGTAACAAAGCCACCACACCAGTTTTAGCATGGTAACAAAGCCACAACACCAGTTTTAGCATGGTAACAAAGCCACAACACCAGCTTTAGCATGGTAACAAAGCCACAACACCAGTTTTAGCATGGTAACAAAGCCACAACACCAGTTTTAGCACGGTAACAAAGCCACAACACCAGCTTTAGCATGGTAACAAAGCCACAACACCAGCTTTAGCATGGTAACAAAGCCACAACACCAGTTTTAGCACGGTAACAAAGCCACAACACCAGCTTTAGCACGGTAACAAAGCCACAACACCAGTTTTAGCATGGTAACAAAGCCACAACACCAGTTTTAGCATGGTAACAAAGCCACAACACCAGTTTTAGCACGGTAACAAAGCCACAACATCAGCTTTAGCATGGTAACAAAGCCACAACACCAGTTTTAGCACGGTAACAAAGCCACAACACCAGCTTTAGCACGGTAACAAAGCCACAACACCAGCTTTAGCATGGTAACAAAGCCACAACACCAGCTTTAGCATGGTAACAAAGCCACAACACCAGTTTTAGCATGGTAACAAAGCCACAACACCAGTTTTAGCATGGTAACAAAGCCACAACACCAGTTTTAGCATGGTAACAAAGCCACAACACCAGCTTTAGCATGGTAACAAAGCCACAACACCAGTTTTAGCATGGTAACAAAGCCACAACACCAGTTTTAGCACGGTAACAAAGCCACAACACCAGCTTTAGCACGGTAACAAAGCCACAACACCAGTTTTAGCATGGTAACAAAGCCACAACACCAGTTTTAGCATGGTAACAAAGCCACAACACCAGCTTTAGCATGGTAACAAAGCCACAACACCAGTTTTAGCATGGTAACAAAGCCACAACACCAGTTTTAGCATGGTAACAAAGCCACAACACCAGCTTTAGCATGGTAACAAAGCCACAACACCAGTTTTAGCATGGTAACAAAGCCACAACACCAGTTTTAGCACGGTAACAAAGCCACAACACCAGCTTTAGCATGGTAACAAAGCCACAACACCAGCTTTAGCATGGTAACAAAGCCACAACACCAGTTTTAGCACGGTAACAAAGCCACAACACCAGCTTTAGCACGGTAACAAAGCCACAACACCAGTTTTAGCATGGTAACAAAGCCACAACACCAGTTTTAGCATGGTAACAAAGCCACAACACCAGTTTTAGCACGGTAACAAAGCCACAACATCAGCTTTAGCATGGTAACAAAGCCACAACACCAGTTTTAGCACGGTAACAAAGCCACAACACCAGCTTTAGCACGGTAACAAAGCCACAACACCAGCTTTAGCATGGTAACAAAGCCACAACACCAGCTTTAGCATGGTAACAAAGCCACAACACCAGTTTTAGCATGGTAACAAAGCCACAACACCAGTTTTAGCATGGTAACAAAGCCACAACACCAGTTTTAGCATGGTAACAAAGCCACAACACCAGCTTTAGCATGGTAACAAAGCCACAACACCAGTTTTAGCATGGTAACAAAGCCACAACACCAGTTTTAGCATGGTAACAAAGCCACAACACCAGTTTTAGCATGGTAACCAAGCCACAACACCAGTTTTAGCATGGTAACAAAGCCACAACACCAGTTTTAGCATGGTAACAAAGCCACAACACCAGCTTTAGCATGGTAACAAAGCCGCAACACCAGTTTTAGCATGGTAACAAAGCCACAACACCAGTTTTAGCATGTTTGTCAAGCGTCCACGTGGAGACTCTTCCGTTCAGGGTATACTCTTTTTTCATGAGATCCACATGGGATCAAATGATATCTTCACAAGCTATCAAAGAGGTTTAGCTGGTAAAGTTGTTAATCCAAATCTTTGACAAAAATAAAGATAAAATTTGCCGGGAGTATATTGATCTAAAAAATATTTTGTGAACTAGACGTGAAGTGCACCACGTGTCTATACAACAACAAAAAGCTTTATTAAGACCTTTTGGTCTTTTACAGATTCTCTGAGCAGAAATGTAGGGTACATACAGGAATAACAGTAATAGTACCAATAATCAACAACAACAAAGAGCTTTATTAAGACAATTCAGTCTTATACAGATTCTCCAAACACAGAAATGTAGGGTACATACAGGAATAACAGCAATAGTACCAGTAATTAGCAATGTTATTTACAATGTATCAAATAAGGGGGGGAAATAAAGGAAAAGCTTAGCATAAATTTAATATACAAGCAGATTTCTTTCTAATTTGCCTAATTTGATTTGCATATTTGCGTTTGATTATTTGAGTTACCTTATTTACAAATAAGTAATATTCTTCATTATAAATACCATTTTATAATCCTAGTTGTTTAGTCGTCTGCTTTATCTAGTAGACAATTGTTACCTGAAAGAATGAGCCTTTGTTGTCGCCATGTTTTCTCGTGGCCTTTTAGAACGTAAGTACAATAGTGATTTTCTTAAAACCTTTTTAATATTACTAAATATATAAAGATTAGAATTTTAAAAGATATTGTAAGCAAAAATAAATAAGTATTTTCGAAAATAATTATAGAGAATATAAGGTTCTCCAAAAAGTTCTGGAATAAAGGTCACTGTAATATCTTTTAGAGTTATTGTCTCAATCCCGATATACATGGTAAAAGGTACAACTTCCTCAGGTTTTGTACATGAGTGTATACACACTTGGGTATCTCGCGTGTCTTCAATAAAGGGCACTGTAATATCTTTTAGAGTTATTGTCTCAATCCCGATATACATGGTAAAAGGTACAACTTCCTCAGGTTTTGTACATGAGTGTATACACACTTGGTTATCTCGCGTGTCTTCAATAAAGGTCACTGTAATATCTTTCAGAGTTATTGTCTCAATCCCGATATACATGGTAAAAGGTAGAACTTCCTTAAATTTTGTCCATGAGTGTATACACACCCGGTTATCTCGTATGTCTTCAATAAAGGTCACTGTAATATCTTTCAGAGTTATTGTCTCAATCCCGATATACATGCTAAAAGGTACAACATCCTTAAGTATTGTCCATGAGTGTATACACACTTGGGTATCTCGTGTCTTCAATAAAGGTCACTGTAATATCTTTCAGAGGTATTGTCTCAATACCGATATACATGCTAAAAGGTACAACCTCCTTAAGTATTGTCCATGAGTGTATTTATAAAGGTTATTCGGGAATGAAATATTGAGTTCTGAAATGACCTTCAAACAACCCGGTCGTTATTTATGGGACAACCCAATATTTGAAACGGTTAATGGGTGTCGTCCCCAAACCACCTGTCAACTTAGCTAAACGGCACCGTTACAGAATACCATTCTTCTAGATTTATCTTGGCTCAAGGTCAGGAAGTTGTCCTCAAAATATTTCTTTAGTAGGTTGACATATATCATACTATATACATGTTGTCGTTGTTGTCGTGTCCAATGAAGAGCCTCAGATGTCTCCATACCTCTCTATCACAGCAGTCGTAATGTTCTTGGGTCTATAAAGCTGCTGTTCTGGGTCAATTTTCTGTTGTTGTCGTGTCCAATGAAGAGCCTCAGATGTCTCCATACCTCTCTATCACAGCAGTCGTAATGTTCTTGGGTCTGTAAAGCTGCTGTTCTGGGTCAATTTTCTGTTGTTGTCGTGTCCAATGAAGAACCTCAGATGTCTCCATACATCTCTATCACAGCAGTCGCAATGTTCTTGGGTCTGTAAAGCTGCTGTTCTGGGTCAATTTTCTGTTGTTGTCGTGTGCAATGAAGAACCTCAGATGTCTCCATACATCTCTATCACAGTCTTATACAGATTCTCCAAGCACAGAAATGTAGGTTACATACAGGAATAACAGTAATAGCACCAGTAATCAACAACAACAAAAAGCTCTATTAAGATCTTTCAGTCTTATACAGATTCTCCAAGCACAGAAATGTAGGGTACATACAGGAATAACAGCAATAGTACCAGTAATCAACAACAACAAAAAGCTCTATTAAGATCTTTCAGTCTTATACAGATTCTCCAAGCACAGAAATGTAGGGTACATACAGGAATAACAGTAATAATACCAGTAATCAACAACAACAGAAAGCTTTATTAAGACCTTGTAGTCTTTTACAGATTCTCCAAGCACAGAAATG
This sequence comes from Cordylochernes scorpioides, assembly GCA_030710605.1. Lineage (NCBI taxonomy): Eukaryota > Metazoa > Arthropoda > Arachnida > Pseudoscorpiones > Chernetidae > Cordylochernes > Cordylochernes scorpioides. The sequence continues at coordinate 58,215,226 of CP092870.1, forward strand.
TAGGGTACATACAAGAATAACAGTAATAATACCAGTAGTCAACAACAACAGAAAGCTTTATTAAGACCTTGTAGTCTTTTACAGATTCTCCAAGCACAGAAATGTAGGATACATACATGAATAACAGTAACAGTAATAAACAATATTAATATTTTTAACGGTAAATATGCCTATTTTGGTACATGAATACCATATCCTTCCGAAACCTTTATATTATATAATATATTATATTGTAATCGTATAAAAAAAGTTACCAATGTGGGATTCGAACCAAGGTCCTTGCGGTCAAAAACCGACGTTTTCCACCACTACCCCACCAACCCAATGAACAATAGATATGAAATAAGACATCTCAACTGTCTCCTTTTCAAGAGTAATAAGCAATGTTATATATTGTTATCATCGAAGAAAAAGAGTGCCCAATGCGGGATTCGAACCAAGGTCCTTGCGGTCAAAAACCGACGTTTTACACCACTACCCCACCAACCCAATGGACAATAGATATGAAGTAAGACATTTTAACTGTCTCCTCTTTCAACAGGTATCAACAACCTAAGTTCATCTTGTTCTTTGACAAAGCAACGTCTGAAAGACAATGAACATTATCTGCCACTTGTTCGTTTTTTTTATATACGAATTCGCAGTATGTCATTAGCATATGAACAATGAAGTTTTTTTATCGACCCGTTTTAAATCACGGGTTGGGATGATTCTGTGAATAGAGGATTTCGTCTGCGACCAGTAACAGCCGTTGATATGTTCGTCTGTTTTTGTAATTTCTTGTTAACCGAATTCTTTTGGCAACTATTCTATACGCCTTTTTTATTTTCAGACGATTTTTTGCTTCATTTTGATTCTATTGAACATAGTTCAACATATAAAAAAGGAGGTCGATGGAAGGATGGTCTGAACCGTTGGCTTTTGACCGCTACGATCCGGGATGCTTGGAGAATCTGTATAAGACTAAAAGGTCTTAGTAAAGCTTTTAGTTGTTGTTGATTACTGGTACTATTACTGTTATTGCTGTGTGTACCTTACTGTTATTGCTGTATGTACCTATATGCTTTTACTGTAAAGGTAGTCGCCAACTTCTACCCACCATGATTAGCATGGCCTGTACCACGTAATCTAGGGATAATAATACACATAAAAGCATATTGTTACAGATTTGAAAGTACAATGTCAAATGAACATTTCCAGTTTAAGCCAAATGGTTTCCAGTAAAGAAGAATAAAGAAAATTTAACTAATTCTGCAGACTCAACTACCTTGGACCGTATTTCTTGTTAACCGATTTCTTTCGGCAACTATTTTATACATTTTTTTTTCCAGACGATTTTTTGTTACATTCTTGATTCTTACGATATTTATGCATTATTGATATTTACGCAAGTTTGGCCTTTAATACCCATTTCTTGGTTTTTCAAGAAGCCTCTGGGACCAAAAATAATTTTTGGTCGCAGTGGTACAGCTTACTCCATGCTGACGAGCGTCAACAGCGCGAAACGCGTTCGTGAATGGTTTTCTTGATTTATCAAGATATTGGGTTGGCCAAATATCAGGGAACAGGTTAAATCAATGTTTAGTTGATTTCTGTTCCACTAGATGGCGCTTTGCGAGGAGCCATATAGTATTGAATTTACCGAGAAGTTTATGTTAATTTAAAAAATAAATAAATAAAGGATAATCACATATTATGGTGATGAGTATAGGCAAAATTATATGTTTTAAAACTTATTGGTGTTTTGTATATGTCGCTGAGTTTTGACATAAGATATGAGATAACGTACCTGTCCAATATTGCGATCCGTTGTTGACGTCAATGGCCGACCTAACCTTGAATCATCTGCTATGCTCTTACGGCCATCTTTAAAAACCTTTTTTTTAAATCCTTTTATTAGTCTAAATTAGACAAGACCTTGGGGGTCGTGCTCATAAAGAAGTTCAAGAACTCTTCTTGGTTCTCTGTAAAGGGATCCTTTGTCCTTTCCAATACAATTTAGTATATGTTTGGGAGTAGCCTCTTCGGTTTTGCACCTAGTGCACATGGGGAAGCTTTTGACTCCCTCTTTATTAGATTTCCATCTGGCCAACTGTGTCGACTTCCTTCTGTTTAGTTGGAGGGTCTGTTTTTTGGGATTTTCTATTTGGTACCAAGAATGATGGAAACTCTCTGTGGTTCCTTATCAGTTGTAGTTTCAGTTTGTTAATATGGTCCCTTGCTGAAAGGTAGGTCTCGGACATTAGGATGTCCAGCTGCTCCTTCCTTTGCCAATCTGTCGGCCTCCTCAGACTCCCACATGTGATGGATTCCATTGCAGAATTATTTTGATGTTTAAAACGATTATACCAGAAATAAAATTGCGTTCGTGACAATTTTTCGTCTTCATAAGCTTCATTCATTAATTATAATGTCTCTGTAAAATACTTTTTTCTATTTTACACAAAATTTAATATTTGCCCTTTGCTCAATTGATGACATTTCAGAAACTGACGCGAGCTAAATACTTACAACAAAAATATGCCTAAAATGAAAACTACGCATGCGCATTTACTGGCGTTGCTAAATTAAATTATAGTTTAGGCTTTGTTCTTTACAGTAAAATTGATTTTACATTTTTTAAAAGTTGTTTTATATTTTATTTTTTAAAGGTTCGGGAACTTTTTGATCCTACAGTGTACGTTGCGAGATTCCACCCTTCAGTGTAGCATATAAAAGCAGATGATCCAACACAGTATTAGAGCTATAAGAAGCCGTCTGTAGATTAAATTGGTGAAACCGCTTGGAGGGTTCACCACTGATAAACCAAACCCTCCCAATATATTTTTATCGCAGTAAGGACAGTAGAAGTTTGATTTTTGTTGAAAAGGAACATTTGTGCTTTGAATATTTTCCTTTCTTATATATCATATACAACGCGTTGTTGTTTTAAAAATACGTTGTTGTGTCATGAAAAAAAGGTTAGCGTTCAGCCAACTGATATATTGTTAAATATATTATTTTTTTATTCAACAACAACAACAAAAAAGCCTTTATTTAGGGTCACTGACCCTATACAGGATTCACCAGAGGTATGCATAAGAACAAAGCAGTGAGACAAAGGAAATAACGATATATACAGAGTAAAAAGATAAAGAGAGAAAAAAAAAACAAGAAAAGGAAAAAATAATAATAAGAAGAAAGAGGGAAGCAAGAAATCAACACAAAAAGAGTAGCAGTAAGAAAGTGAGGAGTGAGTATCACTTGGCCTTCTTCTGAGATATGGACTTGTGGAAACCATAAAACGCCGTAGCAATATACTTATTCTGGGTCATATTGTCAATTATTGATGGAAGTGAAGCACAGAGTTGCCCAGTTTTGAGCATAAGGGTTCTTCTTTCTTCTTTCAGAGCAGAGCAATCAAAAATATAGTGAGTGATTTCATTTTTTAGTTTTGAATTACAGAAGGTACAGGTCGGGTCCTCACCGCAGAGCATCTTGGTGTGGTTTTCTCTAAAAAAACTTGAAAGTATTCTAATTTGTGCGAGTAGTCTTACAACCGGGAAAGGAAAATCCCCTAAAAGGTATCCCTCCGTCATGAAAGATATGTGAATGTCTTTGTAGTGAGAGTATAGCTTAGATTTATCCATTCTTGTAAGGTCGTTTTGTATAGATTGGTCTGCCGCTGTTTTTAAGAGCCCTGTAATCGCGCTTTATTTTTTATTCAATATATGCCTTTTTGATTATAAAAAAATTCATATAAAGGAAAACTTAAGACAATTGAGCCCGTAAATAGATTCGTTTGGGTAAATCCAAGGAAATAGATTATACATGGATTTACCATGGAGTCTCTATAAAAGAAAAAGATAAAATGGTAAAAATCTAATCATATATAATGGTGATATTGAAATTTATATACAGGAAAACTTAATTGAGACAATTGAGCTCATAAATAGACTGGTCTGGGTAAATCTGAAGGATTCTATTGGACAAATGGTGTATGTGGCAAATGAAAATATTAAGAGGCGAATGTTTCTTTCACACATAAATCAAACTTCTACTATCCTTACTGCGATGAAAAAATATTGGGAGGACTTGGCTCATCAGTGGTGAACCCTCACAGCAGTTTCACCAATTTAATCTACCAGACCGTTTCTTTATAGCTCTAATACTGTATTGGATCATTCTGATTTTTATCTCAGAAATGGTATTTATGCAAAATAGGAACGATACAGAGGTAAACATGGCCCCTGTGATACCAGTTCGCCGGTACAATTTCCACAATAGGAAGGTTACAGAGAAGATTAACATGGCCCCTGTGATACTAGTTCGGCGGTACAACTACTACAATAGGAAGGATACAGTGGATGACACACGAAATCGGAAGTCTATTCCGTTGGGATCATTATGGAAATTCCCAGCAGACGGGATCCCCGAGCAGTGGTTCTTCTGCAACGATACTCCAACCTTGACATTGACAAACCCCCAGTAGGCGGATGTGGGGGGGGACTTGGAAATGCCCCCTCTAGTGAGTTTCCTTTTGTGTTTTCCAAATATTGTTGCAATTTGATGACTCATAAGGTAGTCATACTTCCTCTTGCTCCAGTTTCGATTCTTTAACTTTTTTCTTGAATAAAAATGTTTTAATTACTTTTTTTTAACCATTGTGTCTTTATTCACTCTTATGGACAAAACTTTAAAAAAAGGAAAGTCGCCTTTGATGCATCCTGTTGACTATTTTTTCGAAGGAAACAGAGGCAATTTTGTTCACATTTTGGTTATCTTGTGTTTCTTCACAATAAATGTCACTGTAATATCTTTCAGAGTTATTGTCTCAATCCCGATATACATGCTAAAAGGTACAACTTCCTTTAGTTTTGTCTATGAGTGTATATGTGATGATTTAATACCATGGAATTGTTGTAAATAATCCAGATATCTACTACCACATATTTTACCACGTGACTGTATATAACTTGTCATTTACTGCAATTAGAAAGAATCAACTAACATCAATCTGTACCGCTTAAGACTCTAATAAAGTATAGCAACTGTACAGATAGAAGAAATGGAGAATAACAGGAGAAAATTAAGGCTAAAACTAATCAGGCCTAAGTGAGAATAAGAAAGTAGGCCTATCGAGCCCAGTCCAATTTTTACGAGGTCGTGGCACTCCTGGATGATGTAACTTTCCCCCTGTTTACGTCAGAAAAGGGCAGTGATCTGCCTGGACCCAGGGAGGCTATAAAAGGAGGCCCCAAGCCTCAGTTAGCCAGTCTTTTGTTCCAGTCTTTGTTTCAGTCCCAGTCCGCGTAAGCCGCTCCTATAGAGGTAACCCTTTTCTCCCTCCTCGTCCCATTCCTTCTTGACGTTCAGACGCTTCTTAGTGGAATCTCTGTCTGTTTATTTCACCTTTGGCCCAGCTGTGTCGCCTTCCACCACGACTGCACGGTAGAGTTGACATCGAGGGTCGTCTAGCATTAGGTAACACTGGTCCCAGAGGTCCCAAGATATCACATATACACACGTGGTTATCTCGTGTGTCTTCAATAAAGTTCACTGTAATATCTTTCAGAGTTAGTCTCTGAACACCTCAAGCCACAAAGAACATTCCAAGCTACCAAGAACATTCCAAGTCATACATTTTGGTAACTTGAAACCACTGAGAACATTCCAAGCCACCAAAAACATTCCAAGTCATACATTTTGGTAACTTGAAACCACTGAGAACATTCCAAGCCACCAAGAACAGTCCAAGACACAAAGAACATCCCAAACCACAAATAACATCCCAAGCAATACATTATGATAACTCCTAAGCCAAAAAGAACAGTCCGAGCCACAAAGAACATCCCAAGTCACTGAGAACATTCCAAGCCACCAAGAACAGTCCAAGCCACTGAGAAAATTCCATCCACAAAGAACATTCCAAGCCACAAAGAATATTTCAAGCCAACAAGAACATCCTAACCTACTAAGAATATTCCAAGCCATACATTCCGGCAACTCCAAAGTCAAAAAGAACAATACAAGCCATCAAGAACATTCCAAGCCACCAAGAACATTTCAAGCCACCAAAAACATTCCAAGCCACTGAGAACATTCCAAGCCACCAAGAACATTCCAAACCAACAAAAACATTCCAAGCCACCAAGAACATTCTAAACCAACAAAATCATTCCAAGCCACCAAGAACATTCTAAGCCACCAAGAACATTCCAAGCAATAAGAACATTCCAAGCAATAAGAACATTCCAAGCAACAAGAACATTCCAAGCCAACAAGAACATTCCAAGCCACCAAGAACATTCCAAGCCACCAAAAACATTCCAAGCAATAAGAACATTCCAAGCCAACAAGAACATTCCAAGCCAACAAGAACATTCCAAGCCAACAAGAAAATTCCAAGCCACCAAGAACATTCCAAGACTACAAGAACATTCAAAGCCAACAAGAACATTTCAAGCCACCAAGAACATTCCAAGCCACCAAGAACATTTCAAGCCAACATGATCATCCCAAGCCACCATGAACATCCCAAGCCATACAAAGAACATCCCAAGCAACAAAGAACATTCCAAGCTACCAAGAATATCCCAAGCCACCAAGAACATTCCAAGCCACCAAGAACATTCCAAGTCACCAAGAACATTACAAGCCACCAAGAACAGTCCAAGCCACCAAGAACAGTCCAAGCCACCAAGAACAGTCCAAGCCACAAGGAATATTTCAGGCTAACAAGAATATCCTAACCTACAAAGAACATTCCAAGCAACAAAGATAATTCCAAGCTACCAAGAACATTTCAAGCCACAAAGAACAGTCCAAGCCACCAAGAACAGTACAAGCCACTGATAAAATTCCAATCACAAAAAACAGTCCAAGCCACAAGGAATATTTCAAGCCAACAAGAACATCCTAACCTACAAAGAACATTCCAAGCAAAAAAGAAAATTCCAAGCTACCAAGAACATTCCAAGCCACCAAGAACATTCTAAACCAGCAAGAACATTTCAAGCCACAAAGAACATTCCAAGCCACCAAGAACATTCCAAGCAACAAAGAAAATTCCAAGCTACCAAGAACATTTCAAGCCACAAAGAACATACTAAGCCACCAAGAACATTCCAAGCCACCAAGAACATTCCAAGTCACCAAGAACATCCCAAGCCACCAAGAACATCCAAAGCTACTAAGAACATTCCAAGCCACCAAGAACATTCCAAGCCACCAAGAACATTCCAAACCAACAAGAACATTCCAAGGGACCAAGAACATTCCAAGACTACAAGAACATTCAAAGCCAACAAGAACATTCCAAGCCACCAAGAGCATTCAAAGCCAAAAAAGAAAAAAGAAAAGCAGTCCAGGCTACCAAGAACATCAAAAACCACAGAGAAAATTCCAAGCCATACATACTGGTAACTCCTAAGCCAAAAAGAACAGCCCAAGCCGCAAAGAAAATCCCAAACAAAACATTATGGTAACTCCTAAGCCAAAAAGAACAGCCCAAGCCGCAAAGAAAATCCCAAACAAAACATTATGGTAACTCCTAAGCCAAAAATAAACAGCCCAAGCCGCAAAGAAAATCCCAAACAAAACATTATGGTAACTCCTAAGCCAAAAAGAACAGCCCAAGCCGCAAAGAAAATCCCAAACAAAACATTATGGTAACTCTTAAACCAAAAAGAACAGCCCAAGCCGCAAAGAAAATCTCAAAAAAAAAAAAACATTATGGTAACTCCTAAGCCAAACAAGAATATTCTAACCTACAAAGAACAGTCCAAGCCACCAAGAACAACATTCCAAGCCATACATTCCGGTAACTCCAAAGCCATACATTCTATCAACTCCCAACATTCCAAGAGTTCTATATATTCTGGAAGATTCCTGCCAGACGAACGTGCCCATCACAGATAAAGATCCAGCTAATTACCCCCCAAGTCCCTCTTGTGGTCGTTCCTTTGAAAATTATTTAATTGCTTTCACGAAAAGGCTTTCCTTTTCGGCAGGAAAAGTATTCTCTTGAATACCATTCCGCACATCACTTGGTACTATGCATCAACTTGATTGGATTGGTCGTCAAGTTAACAAGCTGTGGTTATTTCGAAAATAAAGAATTTTACATTTATTCTGATAGGCGGTAAAAATCGACCATTTACACTCATGGACAACACTTAAGGATGTTTCATATTTAAATGTCGCCGGTAGTCTGTTTTTTAAGGAGACAGAGGCAATTTTGTTCACACTTGGTTATCTCGTGGCTTCGATAAAGGTCACTGTAATATCTTTCAGAGTTATTGTCTCAATCCCGATATACATGCTAAAAGGTACAACTTCCTTAAGTTTTGTCCATGAGTGTATATTGGTTATCTCGTGTTTCTTCAATAAAGGTTACTGTAATATCTTTTAGAGTTATTGTCTGAATCCCGATATACATGCTAAAAGGTACAACTTCCTTAAGTTTTGTCCATGAGTGTATACACACTTGGTTATCTCGTGTGTCTTTAATAAAGGTCACTGTAATATCTTTCAGAATTATTGTCTCAATCCCGAAATACATGCTAAAAGGTACAACTTCCTTAAGTTTTGTCCATGAGTGTATACACACTTGGTTTTCTCGTGTGTCTTCAATAAAGGTCACTGTAATATTTTTCAGAGTTATTGTCTCAATCCCGATATACATGCTAAAAGGTACAACTTCCTTAAGTTTTGTCCATGAGTGTATACACACTTGTTATCTCGTGTGTCTTCAATGAAGGTCACTGTAATATCAACAACAACAACAAACAAAAAAGCCTTTATTCAGGGTCACTGACCCTATACAGGATTCACCAGAGGTATGCATAAGAACAAAGCAGTGAGACAAAGGAAATAACGATATATACAGAAGAAAAAAAATAAGAAAGAGAAAAAGGGAAGCAAGAAAAACAACACAAAAAGAGTAGCAGTAAGAAAGTGAGGAGTGAGATAGGTCACTGTAATATCTTTCAGAGTTATTGTCTCAATCCCGATATACATGCTAAAAGGTACAACTTCCTTAAGTTTTGTCCATGAGTGTACATAATCACAAAATAATAATAATAATAATTAAGACAAAAAAATGTCTAATATACATTGCTTTTTATATTTTTATAAATTTTCTAAGGATCATATTTTTTTCTAATAAAAATTTTCTTTCTAAAGGTGAACGGGTTTTTACAGAAGGTCATAAATGTTATGTTCAGGGAAAACCAGGAAAACTGTTGGAATTTTACTTTTCTTATCTTTCAACGCTATCTCTTCCACACCCTTCTTTAGGCAGCTTATCTTGTCGATGGGAAACCCAGGTATCATAACCCCAACAACAAAAACTTCTAAATATGATACTAAAGGTATTTATTCCAGACAAATATTTTCTTTTTTATCTTTTCAAAAAAATCCCTCTTTGGACATGCCAATTTTTTGTTAGAGCCAACAACAACAATTACCTTTTATTTGGGACCTATGTCCTACACAGGATTCACCCAGGTGTATAATTGTTTAGAAAAGATGAGTTATATACATACATCGTTTATTTACATATCTATTTACATACGGCTCTGTTTTCTCAATGTTTCTTCTCTTGTACAGCCCTGTAAAACTCTATATATACAACAACAAGCCTTTTATTGGGGACCTATGTCCTACACAGGATTCAACCAGGTGTATAATTGTTTAGAAAAGATGAGTTATTTACATACATCGTTTATTTACATATATATTTACATACGGCTCTCTTTTCTCAATGTTTCTTCTCTTGTACAGCCCTGTAAAACTCTATATATACTATAACTAGCCTTTTATTGGAGACCTATGTCCTACATAAGATTCACTCAGGTGTATAATTGTTTAGAAAAGATGAGTTATTTACATACATCGTTTATTTACATATCTATTTACATACGGCTCTCTTTTCTCAATGTTTCTTCTCTTGTACAGCCCTGTAAAACTCTATATATACAACAACAAACCTTTTATTGGGGACCTATGTCCTACACAGGATTCACCCAGGTGTATAATTGCTTAGAAAATATGTTAGTTATTTACATACATCGTTTATTTACATATCTATTTACATACGGCTCTGTTTTATCAATGTTTCTTCTCTTGTACAGCCCTGTAAAACTTATCAACTATATATAAGGTTGTCTCAAAAGTTCGTGTTTTTCTTTGAAATTTGTGTTTTTTTTACTTGGCGAATAATATTATTACGTTGAATACATAATAATTTTAAATACAATTACTTTATATATAATACAAAGACATTATACATAACGGCGAATAATATTGGTATTTCTATTTCTTTTGCAAGTGTTTACGAACTTTTGGGACAACTTTGTATAATAAAAGAGTTTGGATTGTCAAAATGTCTAACTACACATTAGTTGTTGTCGTGTCCAATGAAGAACCTCAGATGTCTCCATACATCTCTATCACAGCAGTCGTAATGTTCTTGGGTGCGTAAAGATGCTGTTCTGGGTCAATTTTCTGTTATTGTTGTGTCCAATGAAGAACCTCAGATGTCTCCATATATCTCTATCACAGCAGTCGCTATGTCCCCTATCTTGGGTGTGTAAAGCTGCTGTTCTGGGTCCATGTCAATTTTCTGCAAGGCTGCGGCCATTGCTGGACATGACAATATGTAGGTAGGTGTTAGTTCCACACCAGAACAATTAATACATGTTCTGTAGGTTCTTGTACCATCTGGATGTATTGTTATTCCTTTATATTCTTTATGTTTGGTATTCTTCTCTTAGGGTTTTTCTCACCGAAATATCGAATATTTCCTTATTGTCTAATACGTCCCAGATGTCTTCAGAGCCATATGTCACAGCAATAATCGGGTGTTAAAAAATGGTCTTCGTTTGACATTTCCACAGTTAGATAATTCAACTTCCTGAATTTTGACATTGCGACATCTTTGGGTGCTTTCCACCGGTGGTTCCCCTACTGCTTTATTATCGTCTCACAGGGAATTCTTTACGTGATTTTTTTATCTTCCTCGTTTTTTATAACCATGAGTTGATTTTCCCCCATTGCTTACATTCTGTAAATATATTTAAAAAAAAAAAACATAGTTATAACATTGTGAAAAAATAATACAAATGTGATATCGTACTGGGATAAGGTTCATAAAATTATGAAAAAGGCATCTCCTTATTGTGCAACTGAAAGTTGCTGATGGCTTGCGCCATCTATCGGAATAAATATCAATTATTCTCGTTGATTTTTAATTATTCCAGAATTGGCCAAATACCCATTCTTGATGCGTGGTTAGCTTTTCTTGATTAATCAAGAATGGGTATTTGCCCAATTCTGGAATAATTAGAAATCAACGAGAATAGTTGATATTTATTCCGATAGATGGCGCAAGCCATCAACAACTTTCAGTTGCACGATAAGCAGATTCCTTTTTCATAATAGTTATAACAATTAGAAATCAATTAAAGTTTGATTATAAAAAAAAGTTTCTTCTCAAGGCAAATTACTCGATTTTTTTTCTCTTTATCTGTATCTCCTTTTATAGAATCCCAATATCAATCTTGTAGCAAAGTATTTATTATTTTATTAACAGAGTATTATTTTTCATGTTTATATTTTGTTACTCTGTAAATTTTCCTCATTGCTTATCTTTAGTTTAACAGTTATAGTTTGTTCTTGTCTGAAATAAATTGCTGTGTCATCCTGAAGTTTGTCTTTCCTAATTTTCCACGTGGTAATATTTTTACTAACGAATTCTATTCAAAATTACTCAATATTGTAATAAAGTATTTATTATTTGACTAGACGAATGGCCCGGGCAACGCCCGGGTTTTACCCGAGTGCGTATATATTTTAAAAACGTTTTAATTCAAATACTATTCGTTACAATTATAAATTGGCGCCATGGATGTCACTCTTGTGAAACGTCCCGTTCCAAACTGTGTGTTTTCAAAATGTTTTAATTAAAATACTATTCGTTACAATTATAAATTGGCGCCGTGGATGTCTCTCTTGTGAAACGTCCCGCCCCAAACTGTGTGTGTCTTGAAAATATAAAAATAAAAATGTGAATTTGCATAAAGATTTCATCATGTCGATTTTTTTTTTTTTTTTGCATTTCACCTACTAAATCGATAGAGATAATTACATTTGCAACATGAACTTAGGTATATTGACTAAATAGAAAACTGCATAGTAATAAAGATCATTTTTTAAAGGCACCATATCGTTTTTTTTTTCAATAAAATCGAAACAAAAATTAACGATAAATAACGATAATTGCCTTAAAAAGAAATTGCCTTAAAAAAAAGAAACATTCGCGGTGATTTTGTCTTGCATTCGTTTATACAATTATTATATACGAATGACCCGGGCAACGCCCGGGTTTTACCCGATTAAATGCTTTTATTCAAATACTATTCGTTACAATTATAAATTGGCGCCGTGGATGTCATTCTTGTATAATATATAAATGAGTTTTAAAAATTGTAAAAAAAAAAAAAAAAAATGCATCGGCCGGGAATCGAACCCGGGCCGCCCGCGTGGCAGGCGAGCATTCTACCACTGAACCACCGATGGTTATGAAAATTCCCATCCGTGAGCTTCAGACAAACAAACAGACAGAATAAGGCAAATATATATGTAGATTAACAGATTACTTCTTTTGATTTTTATATATTTTATTAGCGGAATGACCCGGCCAACGCCCGGGTTTTACCCGATTAAATGTTTTCATTCAAATACTATTCGTTACAATTATAAATTGGCGCCGTGGATGTCACTCTTGTGTCCCGCTCCAAACTTTGTGTCTGAGAAGCGATATTTTTATAAAGAGATGATCTGGCTTTGTGTCTTCTGCTCGAATGAATGTTTTTCTGTTAGAATTTTATTCCTGCATACTAAAAATGAACTGGCTTCACCCGTGGTCTCTGCTTTTTGGAATTTTTCCGGATATAATTTTGTATCTGATAATCAAATATGATACAGCAATATTGTTATAATCATTTTCTGACTAAAAAAAAAATAACTATTTTTGCCCAGAACCTGTCAATTTCAATTTTTCTTGGTTAAAAATGCGACAAATATCTCTTCCATATTTTTTTCTATGTCATGTTAAAACACGTTTTACATGTCCATTAGGTCAGCTGATATTACCTCCCATCTTCACGGCTAGAGGCGCTGCTTGCGAGCGAAAGAGCAAATTTGCAACTTAAATTCGGGATAGAGACCTGAAATATTCAATATAAGTTTTTCCAGATTCTACTATATATACTGCTAAAATTTCAGTCATATTAGTTACGTATTTTACGTATATTACGTAAAAGCATTCCATTCACAAAAGCAAACGATGACAGAATTGATTACTCTGATACTTGTATATTTTAATAATAATATAAATGAGTTTTAAAAATTGAAAAAAAAAATGGATCGGCCGGGAATCGAACCTGGCCCGCCCGTGTGGCAGACGAGCATTCTACCACTGAACCACCGATGGTTATAAAAAAAATGGCCATATTTGGGTATTTATTCCATTCACAAAAGCAAACGGTGACAGAATTGTTGATTGATGACTCTGATAACTGTATATATTAACTAGCCGAATGACCCGGGCAACGCCCGGGTTTTATCCGATTAAATGTTTTATTTCAAATACTATTCGTTACAATTATAAATTGACGCCGTGGATGTCATTCTTGTGTCCACACTGTACAGCCTGGACTACACCGTCTTGTAGGCCGCTCCGATGTCAGTGTCTCCTGACACCGTCTTGTAGGATCATCCACATGCCTGGAGGCAAGTCCCCACGTCTTCTACTTGCCGCAGATGTCACCAGACTCTGTCCTCTCCCACACAGGAATGCTGTTTTTGACGCCTGCCACATTGCAGCTGGAGTCCACCCTTCTTTCCCCAACTTTACTCTGATATATCTTTGCCTTGTCATCCTTGTTACAATATATATACTAATGCAGATTATCTATGCAAAAAACCTAAATAAATATTACCTGCTTTAGAAAAAAATAAAAAATAAAACAATTAATCACACCTTTCATCAATGCAGTGAAGATTACAAAACTGCATTATTTTTCTATGTTAAGACTGAAATTCTGATATTTTGAAGGATATCGCCACAATACTCTTTTCAAGATCATAGTCGGATAATACACAAGAGATCTCTTCGGTCGCGCGTCAGGAAGAAAAAATTAAACATTATATTAAGAAGACCCTACGATACCATCAAAAGACTAGCCATAGAAAGGAAGCTCTAAGAGGACAGGAATACTGCCAGCTACCAACCTATGGCTGGTTGAGGAGAAATAGATAGACCCTACCATACCATCAAAAGACTAGCCATAGAAAGGAAGCTCTGAAAGAACAGGAATACTGCCAGCTACCAACCTATGGCTGGTTGAGAAGAAATAGATAGACCCTACGATACCATCAAAAGACTAGCCATAGAAAGGAAGCTCTGAGAGGACAGGAATACTGCCAGCTACCAACCTATGGCTGGTTGAGGAGAAATAGATAGACCCTACGATACCATTAAAAGACTATCCATAGAAAGGAAGCTCTGAGAGGACAGGAATACTGCCAGCTACCAACCTATGGCTGGTTGAGGCAAATAGATAGACCCTACGATACCATCAAAAGACTAGCCATAGAAAGGAAGCTCTGAGAGGACAGGAATACTGCCAGCTACCAACCTATGGCTGGATGAGGAGAAATAGATAGACCCTACGATATCATCAAAAGACTAGCCATAGAAAGGAAGCTCTAAGAGGACAGGAGTACTGCCAGCTACCAACCTATGGCTGTTTGAGGAGAAATAGATAGGCCCTACGATACCATCAAAAGACTAGCCATAGAAAGGAAGCTATAAGAGAACAGGAATACTGCCAGCTACCAACCTATGACTGATTGAGGAGAAATAGATAGACCCTACGATACCATTAAATGACTAGCCATAGAAAGGAAGCTATAAGAGAACAGGAATACTGCCAACTACCAACCTATGGCCGATTGAGGAGAAATAGATAGACCCTACGATACCATCAAAAGACTAGCCATAGAAAGGAAGCTCTAAGAGAACAGGAATACTGCCAGCTACCAACCTATGGCTGGTTGAGGAGAAATAGATAGACCCTACGATACCATTAAAAGACTAGCCATAGAAAGGAAGCTCTAAGAGGACAGGAATACTGCCAGCCATCAACCTATGGCTGTTTGAGGAGAAATAGATAGACCCTACGATACCATCAAAAGACTAGCCATAGAGAGGAAGCTCTAAGAGGACAGGAATACTGCCAGCTACCAACCTATGGCTGGTTGAGGAGAAATAGATAGACCCTACGATACCATTAAAAGACTAGCCATAGAAAGGAAGCTCTAAGAGTACAGGAATACTGCCAGCTACCAACCTATGACTGATTGAGGAGAAATAGATAGACCCTACGATACCATTAAAAGACTAGCCATAGAAAGGAAGCTATAAGAGAACAGGAATACTGCCAGCTACCAACCTATGGCCGATTGAGGAGAAATATATAGACCCTACGATACCATCAAAAGACTAGCCATAGAAAGGAAGCTATAAGAGAACAGGAATACTGCCAGCCACCAACCTATGGCTGGTTGAGGAGAAATAGATAGACCCTACGATACCATCAAAAGACTAGCCATAGAAAGGACGCTATAAGAGAACAGGAATACTGCCAGCTACCAACCTATGGCTGGTTGAGGAGAAATAGATAGACCCTACGATACCATCAAAAGACTAGCCATAGAAAGGAAGCTATAAGAGAACAGGAATACTGCCAGCTACCAACCTATGACTGATTGAGGAGAAATAGATAGACCCTACGATACCATTAAAAGACTAGCCATAGAAAGGAAGCTATAAGAGAACAGGAATACTGCCAGCTACCAACCTATGGCTGATTGAGGAGAAATAGATAGACCCTACGATACCATCAAAAGACTAGCCATAGAAAGGAAGCTATAAGAGAAGAGGAATACTGCCAGCTACCAACCTATGGCTGGTTGAGGAGAAATAGATAGACCCTACGATACCATCAAAAGACTAGCCATAGAAAGGAAGCTATAAGAGAACAGGAATACTGCCAGTTACCAACCTATGGCTGGTTGAGGAGAAATAGATAGACCCTACGATACCATCAAAAGACTAGCCATAGAAAGGAAGCTCTAAGAGGACAGGAATACTGTCAGCTACCAACCTATGGCTGGTTGAGGAGAAATAGATAGACCCTACGATACCATTAGAAGACTAGCCATAGAAAGGAAGCTCTAAGAGTACAGGAATACTGCCAGCTACCAACCTATGGCCGATTGAGGAGAAATAGATAGACCCTACGATACCATCAAAAGAATAGCCATAGAAAGGAAGCTATAAGAGAACAGGAATACTGCCAGCGACCAACCTATGGCCGATTGAGGAGAAATAGATAGACCCTACGATACCATCAAAAGACTAGCCATAGAAAGAAAGCTATAAGAGAACAGGAATACTGCCAGTTACCAACCTATGGCTGGTTGAGGAGAAATAGATAGACCCTACAATACCATCAAAAGACTAGCCATAGAAAGGAAGCTATAAGAGAACAGGAATACTGCCAGTTACCAACCAATGGCTGGTTGAGGAGAAATAGATAGACCCTACGATACCATCAAAAGACTAGCCATAGAAAGGAAGCTCTAAGAGGACAGGAATACTGCCAGCTACCAAACTATGGCTGATTGAGGAGAAATAGATAGACCCTACGATACCATCAAAAGACTAGTCATAGAAAGGAAGCTCTTAAAGGACAGGAATACTGCCAGCTACCAACCTATGGCTGGTTGAGGAGAAATAGATAGACCCTACGATACCATTAGAAGACTAGCCTTAGAAAGGAAGCTCTAAGAGTACAGGAATACTGCCAGCTACCAACCTATGGCTGGTTGAGGAGAAATAGATAGACCCAACGATACCATCAAAAGACTAGCCATAGAAAGGAAGCTCTAAGAGGACAGGAATACTGCCAGCTTCCAACCTATGGCTGATTGAGGAGAAATAGATAGGCCCTACGATACCATCAAAAGACTAGCCATAGAAATGAAGCTCTAAGAGGACAGGAATACTGCCAGCTACCAACCTATGGCTGATTGAGGGGAAATAGATAGACCCTACGATACCATCAAAAGGCTAGCCATAGAAAGGAGGCTCTAAGAGGACAGGAATACTACCAGCCACCAAACTATGGCTGATTGAGGAGAAATAGATAGACCCTACGATACCATCAAGAGACTAGCCATAGAAAGGAAGCTCTAAGAGGACAGGAATACTACCAGCCACCAAACTATGGCTGATTGAGGAGATATAGATAGACCCTACGATACCATCAAAAGACTAGCCATAGAAAGGAGGCTCTAAGAGGACAGGAATACTGCCAGCCACCAACCTATGGCTGATTGAGGAGAAATAGATAGACCCTACGATACCATCAAAAGACTAGCCATAGAAAGGAGGCTCTAAGAGGACAGGAATACTGCCAGCCACCAACCTATGGCTGATTGAGGAGAAATAGATAGTCCCTACGATACCATCAAAAGAATAGCCATAGAAAGGAAGCTATATGAAGACAGGAATACAGCCAGCTACCAACCTATGGCTGGTTGAGGAGAAAAACCTTACGATACCATCAAAAGACTAGCCATAGAAAGGAAGCTCTAAGAGGACAGGAATACTACCAGCCACCAAACTATGGCTGATTGAGGAGAAATAGATAGACCCTACGATACCATCAAAAGAATAGCCTTAGAAAGGAAGCTATATGAAGACAGGAATACTGCCAGCCACCAACCTATGGCTGGTTGAGGAGAAAAACCTTACGATACCATCAAAAGACTAGCCATAGAAAGGAAGCTATAAGAGAACAGGAATACTGACAGCTACCAACCTATGGCTGGTTGAGGAGAAATAGATATACCCTACGATACCATCAAAAGACTAGCCATAGAAAGGAAGCTATAAGAGAACAGGAATACTGCCAGCCACCAACCTATGGCTGGTTGAGGAGAAATAGATAGACCCTACGATACCATCAAAAGACTAGCCATAGAAAGGAAGCTATAAGAGAACAGGAATACTGCCAGCTACCAACCTATGGCTGGTTGAGGAGAAATAGATAGACACTACGATACCATCAAAAGACTAGCCATAGAAAGGAAGCTATAAGAGAACAGGAATACTGCCAGCCACCAACCTATGGCTGGTTGAGGAGAAATAGATAGACCCTACGATACCATTAGAAGACTAGCCATAGAAAGGAAGCTCTAAGAGTACAGGAATACTGCCAGCTACCAACCTATGGCCGATTGAGGAGGAATAGATAGATCCTACGATACCATCAAAAGAATAGCCATAGAAAGGAAGCTATAAGAGAACAGGAATACTGCCAGCGACCAACCTATGGCCGATTGAGGAGAAATAGATAGACCCTACGATACCATCAAAAGACTAGCCATAGAAAGGAAGCTCTAAGAGGACAGGAATACTGCCAGCTTCCAACCTATGGCTGATTGAGGAGAAATAGATAGGCCCTACGATACCATCAAAAGACTAGCCATAGAAATGAAGCTCTAAAAGGACAGGAATACTGCCAGCTACCAACCTATGGCTGATTGAGGGGAAATAGATAGACCCTACGATACCATCAAAAGACTAGCCATAGAAAGGAGGCTCTAAGAAGACAGGAATACTACCAGCCACCAAACTATGGCTGATTGAGGAGAAATAGATAGACCCTACGATACCATCAAAAGACTAGCCATAGAAAGGAGGCTCCAAAAGGACAGGAACACTGCCAGCCACCAACCTATGGCTGATTGAGGAGAAATAGATAGACCCTACGATACCATCAAAAGACTAGCCATAGAAAGGAGGCTCTAATAGGACAGGAATACTGCCAGCCACCAACCTATGGCTGATTGAGGAGAAATAGATAGTCCCTACGATACCATCAAAAGAATAGCCATAGAAAGGAAGCTATATGAAGACAGGAATACAGCCAGCTACCAACCTATGGCTGGTTGAGGAGAAAAACCTTACGATACCATCAAAAGACTAGCCATAGAAAGGAAGCTCTAAGAGGACAGGAATACTACCAGCCACCAAACTATGGCTGATTGAGGAGAAATAGATAGACCCTACGATACCATCAAAAGAATAGCCTTAGAAAGGAAGCTATATGAAGACAGGAATACTGCCAGCCACCAACCTATGGCTGGTTGAGGAGAAAAACCTTACGATACCATCAAAAGACTAGCCATAGAAAGGAAGCTATAAGAGAACAGGAATACTGACAGCTACCAACCTATGGCTGGTTGAGGAGAAATAGATATACCCTACGATACCATCAAAAGACTAGCCATAGAAAGGAAGCTCTGAGAGGACAGGAATACTGCCAGCTACCAACCTATGGCTGGTTGAGGAGAAATAGATAGACCCTACGATACCATGAAAAGACTAGCCATAGAAAGGAAGCTCTGAGAGGACAGGAATACTGCCAGCTACCAACTTATGGCTGGTTGAGGAGAAATAGATAGACCCTACGATACCTTCAAAAGACTAGCCATAGAAAGGAGGCTCTAAGAGGACAGGAATACTGCCAGCCACCAACCTATGGCTGATTGAGGAGAAATAGATAGACCCTACGATACCATCAAAAGACTAGCCATAGAAAGGAAGCTATATGAAGACAGGAATACAGCCAGCTACCAACCTATGGCTGGTTGAGGAGAAAAACCTTACGATACCATCAAAAGACTAGCCATAGAAAGGAAGCTCTAAGAGGACAGGAATACTACCAGCCACCAAACTATGGCTGATTGAGGAGAAATAGATAGACCCTACGATACCATCAAAAGAATAGCCTTAGAAAGGAAGCTATATGAAGACAGGAATACTGCCAGCCACCAACCTATGGCTGGTTGAGGAGAAAAACCTTACGATACCATCAAAAGACTAGCCATAGAAAGGAAGCTCTAAGAGGACAGGAATACTACCAGCCACCAAACTATGGCTGATTGAGGAGAAATAGATAGACCCTACGATACCATCAAAAGAATAGCCTTAGAAAGGAAGCTATATGAAGACAGGAATACTGCCAGCCACCAACCTATGGCTGGTTGAGGAGAAAAACCTTACGATACCATCAAAAGACTAGCCATAGAAAGGGAGCTATAAGAGAACAGGAATACTGACAGCTACCAACCTATGGCTGGTTGAGGAGAAATAGATATACCCTACGATACCATCAAAAGACTAGCCATAGAAAGGAAGCTATAAGAGAACAGGAATACTGCCAGCCACCAACCTATGGCTGGTTGAGGAGAAATAGATAGACCCTACGATACCATCAAAAGACTAGCCATAGAAAGGAAGCTATAAGAGAACAGGAATACTGCCAGCTACCAACCTATGGCTGGTTGAGGAGAAATAGATAGACCCTACGATACCATCAAAAGACTAGCCATAGAAAGGAAGCTATAAGAGAACAGGAATACTGCCAGCCACCAACCTATGGCTGGTTGAGGAGAAATAGATAGACCCTACGATACCATTAGAAGACTAGCCATAGAAATGAAGCTCTAAGAGAACAGGAATACTGCCAGTTACCAACCTATGGCTGGTTGAGGAGAAATAGATAGACCCTACAATACCATCAAAAGACTAGCCATAGAAAGGAAGCTATAAGAGAACAGGAATACTGCCAGTTACCAACCTATGGCTGGTTGAGGAGAAATAGATAGACCCTACGATACCATCAAAAGACTAGCCATAGAAAGGAAGCTCTAAGAGGACAGGAATACTGCCAGCTTCCAACCTATGGCTGATTGAGGAGAAATAGATAGACCCTACGATACCATCAAAAGACTAGCCATAGAAAGGAAGCTCTGAGAGGACATGAATACTGCCAGCTACCAACCTATGGCTGGTTGAGGAGAAATAGATAGACCCTACGATACCATCAAAAGACTAGCCATAGAAAGGAAGCTCTGAGAGGACAGGAATACTGCCAGCTACCAACTTATGGCCGGTTGAGGAGAAATAGATAGACCCTACGATACCATCAAAAGACTAGCCATAGAAAGGAGGCTCTAAGAGGACAGGAATACTGCCAGCTACCAACTTATGGCCGGTTGAGGAGAAATAGATAGACCCTACGATACCATCAAAAGACTAGCCATAGAAAGGAGGCTCTAAGAGGACAGGAATACTGCCAGCCACCAACCTATGGCTGATTGAGGAGAAATAGATAGACCCTACGATATCATCAAAAGACTAGCCATAGAAAGGAGGCTCTAAGAGGACAGGAATACTGCCAGCCACCAACCTATGGCTGATTGAGGAGAAATAGATAGTCCCTACGATACCATCAAAAGAATAGCCATAGAAAGGAAGCTATATGAAGACAGGAATACAGCCAGCTACCAACCTATGGCTGGTTGAGGAGAAAAACCTTACGATACCATCAAAAGACTAGCCATAGAAAGGAAGCTCTAAGAGGACAGGAATACTACCAGCCACCAAACTATGGCTGATTGAGGAGAAATAGATAGACCCTACGATACCATCAAAAGAATAGCCTTAGAAAGGAAGCTATATGAAGACAGGAATACTGCCAGCCACCAACCTATGGCTGGTTGAGGAGAAAAACCTTACGATACCATCAAAAGACTAGCCATAGAAAGGAAGCTATAAGAGAACAGCAATACTGACAGCTACCAACCTCTGGCTGGTTGAGGAGAAATAGATATACCCTACGATACCATCAAAAGACTAGCCATAGAAAGGAAGCTCTGAGAGGACAGGAATACTGCCAGCTACCAACCTATGGCTGGTTGAGGAGAAATAGATAGACCCTACGATACCATCAAAAGGCTAGTCATAGAAAGGAAGCTCTGAGAGGACAGGAATACTGCCAGCTACCAACTTATGGCTGGTTGAGGAGAAATAGATAGACCCTACGATACCATCAAAAGACTAGCCATAGAAAGGAAGCTCTGAGAGGACAGGAATACTGCCAGCTACCAACCTATGGCTGGTTGAGGAGAAATAGATAGACCCTACGATACCATCAAAAGACTAGCCATAGAAAGGAAGCTATAAGAGAACAGGAATACTGCCAGCTACCAACCTATGACTGATTGAGGAGAAATAGATAGACCCTACGATACCATTAAAAGACTAGCCATAGAAAGGAAGCTATAAGAGAACAGGAATACTGCCAGCTACCAACCTATGGCTGATTGAGGAGAAATAGGTAGACCCTACGATACCATCAAAAGACTAGCCATAGGATTGAAGCTATAAGAGAAGAGGAATACTGCCAGCTACCAACCTATGGCTGGTTGAGGAGAAATAGATAGACCCTACGATACCATCAAAAGACTAGCCATAGAAAGGAAGCTATAAGAGAACAGGAATACTGCCAGTTACCAACCTATGGCTGGTTGAGGAGAAATAGATAGACCCTACGATACCATCAAAAGACTAGCCATATAAAGGAAGCTCTAAGAGGACAGGAAGTGTCAGCTACCAACCTATGGCTGGTTGAGGAGAAATAGATAGACCCTACGATACCATTAAAAGACTAGCCATAGAAAGGAAGCTCTAAGAGTACAGGAATACTGCCAGCTACCAACCTATGGCCGATTGAGGAGAAATAGATAGACCCTACGATACCATCAAAAGAATAGCCATAGAAAGGAAGCTATAAGAGAACAGGAATACTGCCAGCGACCAACCTATGGCCGATTGAGGAGAAATAGATATACCCTACGATACCATCAAAAGACTAGCCATAGAAAGGAAGCTATAAGAGAACAGGAATACTGCCAGTTACCAACCTATGGCTGGTTGAGGAGAAATAGATAGACCCTACAATACCATCAAAAGACTAGCCATAGAAAGGAAGCTATAAGAGAACAGGAATACTGCCAGTTACCAACCTATGGCTGGTTGAGGAGAAATAGATAGACCCTACGATACCATCAAAAGAATAGCCATAGAAAGGAAGCTCTAAGAGGACAGGAATACTGCCAGCTACCAAACTATGGCTGATTGAGGAGAAATAGATAGACCCTACGATACCATCAAAAGACTAGTCATAGAAAGGAAGCTCTTAAAGGACAGGAATACTGCCAGCTACCAACCTATGGCTGGTTGAGGAGAAATAGATAGACCCTACGATACCATTAGAAGACTAGCCATAAAAAGGAAGCTCTAAGAGTACAGGAATACTGCCAGCTACCAACCTATGGCTGGTTGAGGAGAAATAGATAGACCCAACGATACCATCAAAAGACTAGCCATAGAAAGGAAGCTCTAAGAGGACAGGAATACTGCCAGCTTCCAACCTATGGCTGATTGAGGAGAAATAGATAGGCCCTACGATACCATCAAAAGACTAGCCATAGAAATGAAGCTCTAAGAGGACAGGAATACTGCCAGCTACCAACCTATGGCTGATTGAGGGGAAATAGATAGACCCTACGATACCATCAAAAGACTAGCCATAGAAAGGAGGCTCTAAGAGGACAGGAATACTACCAGCCACCAAACTATGGCTGATTGAGGAGAAATAGACCCTACGATACCATCAAAAGACTAGCCATAGAAAGGAAGCTCTAAGAGGACAGGAATACTACCAGCCACCAAACTATCGCTGATTGAGGAGAAATAGATAGACCCTACGATACCATCAAAAGACTAGCCATAGAAAGGAAGCTCCAAAAGGACAGGAATACTGCCATCCACCAACTTTGGCTGATTGAGGAGAAATAGATAGACCCTACGATACCATCAAAAGACTAGCCATAGAAAGGAGGCTCTAAGAGGACAGGAATACTGCCAGCCACCAACCTATGGCTGATTGAGGAGAAATAGATAGTCCCTACGATACCATCAAAAGAATAGCCATAGAAAGGAAGCTATATGAAGACAGGAATACAGCCAGCTACCAACCTATGGCTGGTTGAGGAGAAAACCTTACGATACCATCAAAAGACTAGCCATAGAAAGGAAGCTCTAAGAGGACAGGAATACTACCAGCCACCAAACTATGGCTGATTGAGGAGAAATAGATAGACCCTACGATACCATCAAAAGAATAGCCTTAGAAAGGAAGCTATATGAAGACAGGAATACTGCCAGCCACCAACCTATGGCTGGTTGAGGAGAAAAACCTTACGATACCATCAAAAGACTAGCCATAGAAAGGAAGCTATAAGAGAACAGGAATACTGACAGCTACCAACCTATGGCTGGTTGAGGAGAAATAGATATACCCTACGATACCATCAAAAGACTAGCCATAGAAAGGAAGCTCTGAGAGGACAGGAATACTGCCAGCTACCAACCTATGGCTGGTTGAGGAGAAATAGATAGACCCTACGATACCATCAAAAGACTAGCCATAGAAAGGAAGCTCTGAGAGGACAGGAATACTGCCAGCTACCAACTTATGGCTGGTTGAGGAGAAATAGATAGACCCTACGATACCATCAAAAGACTAGCCATAGAAAGGAAGCTCTGAGAGGACAGGAATACTGCCAGCTACCAACCTATGGCTGGTTGAGGAGAAATAGATAGACCCTACGATACCATCAAAAGACTAGCCATAGAAAGGAAGCTCTGAGAGGACAGGAATACTGCCAGCTACCAACCTATGGCTGGTTGAGGAGAAATATATAGACCCCACGATATCATTAAAAGACTAGCCATAGAAAGGAAGGTCTGAGAGGACAGGAATACTGTCAGCCATCAACCTATGGCTGGTAAAGGAGAAATAGATAGACCCTACGATACCATCAAAATACTAGCCTTAGAGAGAAAGTTCTGAGAGGACAGGAATACTGCCAGTTACCAACCTATGGCTGGTTGAGGAGAAAAACCCTACGACACCATGAAAAGACCAGCCATAGAAAGGAAGCTACAAGAAGACAGGAATACTGCCAGCCATTGTGGTAAAGAAAAATTACTAGATTATTTTTCAAATTCAAGAGAGGCGCCTTTTAAATAAATGAATTCCATTCTTTGCCAAACGATGATTGCCAACAAATTAATCATTCGAATATTCAGCTGCCAATTATTTGAGAATCTGGAATTAATCGACAACCCATTAGCTTTTTCGAAGCGTGTACTGAAAATCTAATTGATCAAAAGGAAACAAATGGATATCAACGCAACAAATTCTTAAGGTAATTGAATTTTTCCCCTAAAAATGGAATTTGGTTGGAGCAAGGTCATTATTTTTAAAGGGTGAAGGTCGAATGAGTGAAATAATAAAAAATGGCGATCTATCATATGGTGTCGTTCATGCTGTGAACATCCAGGATCTTCTGCTATAAATTGATTTCCTTATTTGGGTTTGTTGGTCTGAGGTTATCAGTAAATGAATCTTCTTTCTTCACCTTATTATTGGAGTTGAAAAATGGAAAGTGTTTTTTTTACCGTTCTTCTCTTTTGAAAATTGATATTTTTTGTGAATATCCAATGCATTATGTTTGCTTTTTTACTTTTTACATTAGAATATATGGAAAAACTTATGGATAAAACATATGGAAAGTCTTTAAAATCACCACTCGTTTTTTTATTTTTTTTTTTTTCACTTTGTTATTTCGTATGATTTCAATAAAGTTTACAGTAATATCTTTCAGAGTTTTACATTTTAGCATGTATATCGGGATTGAGACAATGACTCTGAAAGATATTACAGTGACCTTCATTGAAGACACACGAGATAACAAGTTGTAGTACACTCATGGACAAAACTTAAGGATGTTGTACCTTTAAGCATGTATATCAGGATTCAGACAATAACTCTGAAAGATATTACAGTGACCTTTATTGAAAACACACAAGATAACCAAGTGTGTATATACTCATGGTCAAAACTTAAGGAAGTTGTACCTTTTAGCATGTATATCAGGATTCAGACAATAACTCTAAAAGATATTACAGTGACCTTTATTGAAGACACACGAGATAACCAATATACACTCATGGACAAAACTTAAGAAAGTTGTACCTTTTAGCATGTATATCGGTATTGAGACAATAACTCTGAAAGATATTACAGTGACCTTTATGAAGACACACGAGATGACCAAGTGTGTGTACACTCATGGACAAAACTTAAGGAAGTTGTACCTTTTAGCATGTATATCGGGATTCAGACAATAACTCTGAAAGATATTACAGTGACCTTTATTGAAGACACACGAGATAACCAAGTGTGTATACACTCATGGACAAAACTTAAGGAAGTTGGACCTTTTAGCATGTATATTGAGATTGAGACAATAAATCTGAAAGATATTACAGTGACCTTTATTGAAGACACACGAGATAACCAAGTGTGTATACACTCATGGACAACACTTAAGGATGTTGTACCTTTTAGCATGTATATCAGGATTCAGACAATAACATTAAAATATATTACAGTGACCTTTATTGAAGAAACACGAGATAACCAATGGGGAATACACTCATGGACAAAACTTAAGAAAGTTGTACCTTTTAGCATGTATATCGGGATTGAGACAATAACTCTGAAAGATATTACAGTGACCTTTATTGTAGACACACGAGATGACCAAGTGTGTATACACTCATAGACAAAACTTAAGAATATTGTACCTTTTAGCATGTATATAAGGATTCAGACAATAACATTAAAAGATATTAAAGTGACCTTTATTGAAGACACACGAGTTAACCAAGTGTGTATACACTCATGGACAAAACTTAAGGAATTTGTACCTTTAAGCATGTATATTGGGATTCAGACAATAACTCTAAAAGATATTACAGTGACCTTTATTGAAGACACACGAGATAACCAAGTGTGTATACACTCATGGACAAAACTTAAGGAAGTTGGACCTTTTAGCATGTATATAAGGATTCAGACAATAACATTAAAAGATATTACAGTGACCTTTATTGAAGACACACGAGATAACCAAGTGTGTTTACACTCATGGACAAAACTTAAGGAATTTGTACCTTTTAGCATGTATATTGGGATTCAGACAATAACTCTAAAAGATATTACAGTGACCTTTATTGAAGACACACGAGATAACCAATATACACTCATGGACAAAACTTAAGGAAGTTGTACCTTTTAGCATGTATATCGGGATTCAGACAATAACTCTGAAAGATATTACAGTGACCTTTATTGAAGACACACGAGATAACCGAGTGTGTATACACTCATGGACAAAACTTAAGGAAGTTTTACCTTTTAGCATGTATATCGGGATTCAGACAATACCATTTAAAGATATTACAGTGACCTTTATTTAAGAAACACGAGATAACCAAGTGTGTATACACTCATGGACAAAACTTAAGGAAGTTTTACCTTTTAGCATGTATATCGGGATTTAGACAATAACTCTGAAAGATATTACAGTGACCTTTATTGTAGACACACGAGATGACCAAGTGTGTATACACTCATAGACAAAACTTAAGGAAGTTGTACCGTTTAGCATGTATATCTAGATTGAGACAATAACTCTGAAAGATATTACAGTGACCTTTATTGAAGACACACGAGATAACCAAGTGTGTATACACTCATGGACAAAACTTAAGGAAGTTGTACCTTTTAGCATGTATATCGAGATTGAGAAAATAAATCTGAAAGTTATTACAGTGAACTTTATTGAAGAGACACGAGATAACTAAGTGTGTATACACTCATGGTGAAAACTTAAGGAATTTGTACCTTTTAGCATGTATATTGGGTTTCAGACAATAACTCTAAAAGATATTACAGTGACCTTTATTGAAGACACACGAGATAACCAAGTGTGTATACACTCATGGACAAAACTTAAGGAAGTTGTACCTTTTAGCATGTATATCGGGATTGAGACAATAACTCTGGAAGATATTACAGTGACCTTTATTGAAGACACACCAGATAACCAAGTGTGTATACACTCATGGACAAAACTTAAGGATCAGACATACTTTAGCCACGTTTTAAAAGTTAAAAGGGAAAACGAAAATATAACGTGGTGAGTTTCTTTTTATTGAAAATACAAGCTTTCAAGCAAAACGCTTTTCTTCAGGTAATCCAAGAAAATGTGCGAAGAGGTATATACACCCAACTAAGTAAGATTTGAATATTGAAGCGGAATTGCCACGAACAAGCACGTATCAACGCACCTAGAGAGCGAGCGAGAAATCCAGTTTAAAATAAGTTTAAAATAAATAAAATATATACATAAATCGGGAAAACACTTGAGGTTAAAATTCCTTATGCGGGATCCATGCTATTACAAAAAGCTATGTACTGCGGGGGTAGTTCAATTTTCCTATTGAGGCTCGGAATTTTATTGGAAACCAAAGCCTCCAGGACCAGTCGTTGATATTTTCCGCGTATGTTACTATAAATACATTGTGTGTCTGTGAAATCAAATGAATGCTGTGTTTCTGCCATGTGCTGATAAATCTGGGAACGGCTGTCTTTGTTCATGATGTTTCTATTGTGTTCTTTAGTCCTGATTTCAATGGTTCTGCCGGTTTCACCAACATAATGTAGTTCGCAATTTGAGCATTTAATTTTGTACACTGCGTTAGAGGCGGATAGTGGGTCCTGCTTTTTAGAACTTTTTGTGATGCGATGCCGGAGTTTGAGTTCGACGGAAGGTGAATTACTAAAATACGTGCGAACACCGTATTTTCTCAAGAAACGGGCAATATCGACGTTGGTTTCGGAATACGGGAGAACGCAAGTCGATTTGTAAACGGTTGGGATTGCGTATGTACGTTGTTGGTACGTATGGCGCCGGATAAAATCTATGGGATAACCGAAAGACGAAAGGTTACGATAAACGTTATTTCTCTCGACCGTCCTAAAGATTTCTAGAGAACAATGAGTGGAGATCCTTTTTGTTAGTGTTTTGATAGTTGTGATCTTACGAGATGCAGGTGCATACTCATGGACAAAACTTAGAGAAGTTGTACCTTTTAGCATGTATATCGGGATTCAGACAATAACTCTAAAAGATATTACAGTGACCTTTATTGAAGACACACGAGATAACCAAGTGTGTATACACTCATGGACAAAACTTAAGGAAGTTGTACCTTTTAGCATGTATATCGGGATTGAGACAATAACTCTGTAAGATATTACAGTGACCTTTATTGAAGACACACCAGATAACCAAGTGTGTATACACTCATGGACAGAACTTAAGGAAGTTGTACCTTTTAGCATGTATATCGGGATTGAGACAATAACTCTGTAAGATATTACAGTGACCTTTATTGAAGACACACCAGATAACCAAGTGTGTATACACTCATGGACAAAACTTAAGGATCAGACATACTTTAGCCACGTTTTAAAAGTTAAAAGGGAAAACGAAAATATAACGTGGTGAGTTTCTTTTTATTGAAAATACAAGCTTTCAAGCAAAACGCTTTTCTTCAGGTAATCCAAGAAAATGTGCGAAGAGGTATATACACCCAACTAAGTAAGATTTGAATATTGAAGCGGAATTGCCACGAACAAGCACGTATCAACGCACCTAGAGAGCGAGCGAGAAATCCAGTTTAAAATAAGTTTAAAATAAATAAAATATATACATAAATCGGGAAAACACTTGAGGTTAAAATTCCTTATGCGGGATCCATGCTATTACAAAAAGCTATGTACTGCGGGGGTAGTTCAATTTTCCTATTGAGGCTCGGAATTTTATTGGAAACCAAAGCCTCCAGGACCAGTCGTTGATATTTTCCGCGTATGTTACTATAAATACATTGGGTGTCTGTGAAATCAAATGAATGCTGTGTTTCTGCCATGTGCTGATAAATCTGGGAACGGCTGTCTTTGTTCATGATGTTTCTATTGTGTTCTTTAGTCCTGATTTCAATGGTTCTGCCGGTTTCACCAACATAATGTAGTTCGCAATTTGAGCATTTAATTTTGTACACTGCGTTAGAGGCGGATAGTGGGTCCTGCTTTTTAGAACTTTTTGTGATGCGATGCCGGAGTTTGAGTTCGACGGAAGGTGAATTACTAAAATACGTGCGAACACCGTATTTTCTCAAGAAACGGGCAATATCGACGTTGGTTTCGGAATACGGGAGAACGCAAGTCGATTTGTAAACGGTTGGGATTGCGTATGTACGTTGTTGGTACGTATGGCGCCGGATAAAATCTATGGGATAACCGAAAGACGAAAGGTTACGATAAACGTTATTTCTCTCGACCGTCCTAAAGATTTCTAGAGAACAATGAGTGGAGATCCTTTTTGTTAGTGTTTTGATAGTTGTGATCTTACGAGATGCAGGTGCATACTCATGGACAAAACTTAGAGAAGTTGTACCTTTTAGCATGTATATCGGGATTCAGACAATAACTCTAAAAGATATTACAGTGACCTTTATTGAAGACACACGAGATAACCAATATACACTCATGGACAAAACTTAAGGAAGTTGTACCTTTTAGCATGTATATCGGGATTGAGACAATAACTCTGAAAGATATTACAGTGACCTTTATTGAAGACACTCGAGATAACCAAGTGTGAACAAAATTATCTATCTCCTTAAAAATAAATTATCAGAGACATCAAAATATGAAACATCCATAAGTTTTGTCTATGAGTGTATATATATTCTTTTCATTGGAAAAAAAAAGATAAGTTAACTTCTCAATGAAAATTTCACGGTATAAAATATGAAAATAAAAGTAAATGCGTCTTTAAATCTTCTTCTTCTTTCTTATTACCACTCAATCATATTAGGATGTCAAGCTTGTAAAGCTTGAGACTTTTGAAAAAGAGATTTGACAACCATCATGACTGGGTGAAGTAGAATGTGTCTGCCTTTGTCATTAAGACTGGGAGCACTACTCAGTGGCAGGCCACTGACTTAGCTCCAAAAGAAATGGCCGCCTCTGACATGAGGAACAGACACCATGTGCAGCTGCTCCTAACATGGAGTACAAATGCTGCTCATCCTGTATCCCTGGAGTCCTTACAGGGTACTAACAGCCGGGCCAGCTGAACCCAGGTTTTTTAGCAAGCTTGTTACTGCTCCCCCTCCTCCTTTTTCATCCGGGCTTGGGGCCCGCAAAGGCGGAGTTGGCGTTTTTAAATAATAAATGAAAACATTAAGGCGCACGAATATTACCTCTAAAAAATAATCATAATAAAAAACTTCTTACTATCCTTCCTGTTATGAAAAAATTGGGTAGGATTTGGCTCATCAGTGGTAAACCTTCCCAACAGTTACGTCAATTTAATCTACTAGACCTATTTCTAGAGTTCTAATACTGTATTGACGATTCTGTTTATATATGTTACACTGAAAGGTGGAATCTTAGAAATGATATTTAAGTAAACTATGGACATAAGCTTTTAGGACAGTAGAATTACATATAAATTACATATTTGTTAAAGAGGAAATACTTGTTCGTTATTTGTTTCATTTCGTATGTATAGTGGCGTATTATTGCCCTATATATTCTTCAATCAAAAACGTGGCAACGGCACCCATTTTCCAATGAAGAGCAAAACCGATATCTCCAGCAATGCTACCGCGTCCGGGGTAACCGCCGCGTCAGGAGCTGCAGCCCGGGCTCCTGATGAGAAATCTACTACGAGGACACAATTGAATCTACTACAGCTCAATATAAATGGCACCCAGAGGAAAACTGAAGAGCTGACTTGTCTTCTCCGTGACAACAATGTGCATATTGCTTGTCTTCAGGAGACAAAATTGAATCACAATCTGAGATTCAATATCAAAGGTTATACAACACTACGAAAGGACAGACCGGGAAAATTTGGAGGAGGACTTGCCGTTTTGATTAAAACACCAGAAATCAAATTTAAGGAAAGAGCCTATAATCAGAGTAAGCCTACAGAAAGCACGACAGAAGCTCAGGCAATAGAAATCTACCTCCCAGAAAAAACAATAACAATCATAAATGTTTATCACCCCGATAACACTAGCATCAATACAGGCCTGATAAAGACATTAAGTGAAGCGTCTTCGGATATCACAATCATACTTGGCGATTTTAACGCCAAAAGTCCAACTTGGGGATCACCTGTCCAGGATAACAAAGGTCAGCAGGTTGAGGACATGCTAACCGACCTCGACCTTACACCGTTAAATAATGGAGAGAACACCTATCTATCCAAGTCCACAGGAACAGAATCCGCAATAGACATCACAGCGATAAATTACAACATCGCACCCACAACACAATGGAAAATCCTGAAAAGTGCAATCAGTGACCACAGACCAATTTTAACAACCCTAAACTTCAAAATTGAGAACGTCCAACAAAATAAAAGATCATGGAACTTTAGGAAAGCCGACTGGAAAAAATTCACAGAAAAGCTCGAAGAACTGTGCAAAGAAGAATCAAATTACAGAACGCTTGACAAAAACTTGGAAAAATTCTATTCGAACATATCCAAAGCTGCAAAAGCATCGATACCTAGAGGCAGACGTAAAGACCTGTGGATACCTTTCTGGAAGGACCACAGCATCGAGGCAATGATTGCAGAGAGAGACAATATCAATGAACTTCTCAAAACAAATAAAACAGAAGAAAACAGAAAGAAACTCATTGAAATTAGTCACAAAATAGAACAAGAAATTTGGATATGCAAACAAGAAAAATGGGCAGAATTCTGCGAAAAAATGGATCCAAGAAAGGACAGCCAACACTGGAATATAATTAGAGTGTTGGAAAACAATCAAAACCAACACCAATCCTCCAATACTCTAACCGATATGAATAGAACAGCGAGAACGAACAAACAGATGGCTGACATAATTGCTGAATATCTTTCAAGCACTTCCAGACTCAACTACACGAATGAAGACAGGACTCTAAAAAATAATATAAACAAGTTAGTTAAACAAGCAAGAAATTACCAACAACAAGATATTTTTTCGAGAGACTTCACACTGAATGAGCTAAACTCATCAATTGAAAAGTTAGATCCCAAGAGGTCACCAGGAGATGATCTAATCTTTGGTCAAATGATTAAACACTTTGGAGACAAAGCTAAAAATCAACTCCTACGAATACTGAACATTTCATGGAAAACTGGTAAACTACCAAAGGATTGGAAGATATCAATTATAGTGCCAATACTGAAACCAAACAAAGATGCCAAGGAATGCAAGAATTATCGGCCAATTGCTCTCACCAGAATACTTTGTAAAATAACAGAACGAATTATCCACTCTAGGCTCATAGTCTGGCTCACTAACAATAATTAAAATAAACTTCTACCTAACTGCCTATAGATCCAGACACTGTACAACTGATCAACTGTTCTACTTCTGCCAATCAATAATAGATTCTTTCCAGGAAAAACCAACAAAGAAGACAACGGCCGTATTCCTGGATATGACCTCAGCTTTTGATCGAGTGTGGAGGGAGAAATTACTTGAAAGGCTGCACAACATCGGAGTAAGAGGAAAAGCCTTAATCTGGATTGCAGACTTCTTAAGGGGAAGAAGGATAAAGGTTCGGGTTAATGGAGCATTTTCCAAGGACAGAAGAACATGGGCTGGTGTACCTCAGGGATCTGTGCTCAGTCCTTTACTCTTCCTGCTATATATTAACGACATCCATGCTTACCTCACTGAAGACACAAAGGTTGCCTGTTATGCAGATGATATAGCCATATGGCACACAAGTAGCAGTATAGAAAAATCAGAAAAAATACTGAACACATCAATGAGAGGACTGGAGAAGTGGGCAATGGAACTCAAAATGACCATAAACCCAATAAAAACAAACCTATGCGTCTTCTCCGCTGACAGGAAAAACAGGCATAAATTTAATCCCAAAATAAGTATAAACAACCAAATAATTGATAAAATTAGAAATCCAAAATACCTAGGTGTGATACTTGATGAGGAATTGCGTTTTACAGAACACATAATTAGCACCTCAAATAGAGCTACCAGAAAACTAAATATTCTGAGAAGGTTATGTGGAACAAATTGGGGAGCAAAACCCAAAACCCTCAGAACAACATATACCACCTTAATAAGGCCAATAATGGAATATGCAACACCTGTCTGGGCTCCCTCAAGCTCATCACTAAAAGGAAGACTAGACAGTGTTCAAGCAAAAGCGGCCAAAATAATCACTGGTGCTGTTTCTTCCACCAATAATGATAAAATTCAAAGAGAATGTGGCCTAGACCTACTCGAAAACAGAAGACAATTAAAAACAATAAAATTCACAAATAGCTTAAAAAGTAAAAAAACCGAACACATATCCCATAGAACCTATTTAAACTGGACACAAAAAGAAAGACTTAAAAGATCTTCAACATTTCAGTATGACAACAACATTAGAAAAGGCATAAACATGAAACACAGTGACTTTCAAATTCAAGAAGAACCAACATTTCCTACCACATTACCTTCAAATATAATCATCAATCTCAACCTGAACGAACCCTGCAATAAAAAAGAGAACAAAACCAAACTTAAAAAGAAGGGACTTGATACAATTGATTTATATGATCAGAAAAATTATTTATTAGCATACACAGATGGATCATCAGACCTTACTCTGAGTAATGGAGGGGCCGGAATTAACATAATACTCCAAGATGGAACACACATCAAAATCAAAGAAGGAGCAGGAAAGATTTCGTCAAACTTCCCTTGTGAACTGACAGCTATCTGGAAAGCTCTTGATGTATGCCTGAACCAACCATCCCTGCATCAAGCAGAAGGAATCATAATATACAGCGACTCCAGATCCGCTCTAGAAGCAATTCAGAAGGGCAATACTAGAATCACGCAGAAAATACACTCATTACTTACCCAACTGGAAACATTGGAGAAGAACTGCATTCTACAATGGATTCCTGCCCATGTTGGGATCGAGGGTAATGAAATGGCAGATGAATTGGCAAAGGAAGCCAGAAAGCTGAGCCAAAGGAAAGAACAAATGTCAGTATTTGACGCTGATGCTTTGGCAAAATACAAGATAATCAAACAAAAAATAAGAAAAGATCAAATATGTGAAATAAACTCTGAGCGAAAACTGACAAAAACCATAACAAGACTTAGAACAAAACACCATAAAGGAATGACAATACATCCAGATGGCACAAGAACTTATAAAGCCTGCAACAATTGTCCTGGTGTGGAACTAACACCTACTCACATATTCTCATGCCCAGCAATGGCCGCAGCCTTGCAGAAAATCGACTTAGACCCAGAGCAGCAGCTTTACACACCCAAGATAGTGGATATTGCTGCTGCTGTGATGGAGATGCATGGAGACATCTGAGACTCTTCTTTGGACACGACAACAACAACAACAACAACAATCAAATTTACTTTGTAGTGATACAATAACAAAATGTTTGGTTGTTTCTTCATTAGTTTTCTTTCTATATAATATATATTTTAATACAAAATTTGAAATACCGCGTGTGAACGCCCTTGCAGCCTTAGATTAATTTTTAACGCTTTGTCAAATGTTTTAATTTTTGTTTGCTCCTGACGAGGACAAAAGATTTTTGTCGAAACGTCGAGATAAAAAAGATTTACTGGCCGAAGTATCTTCAATTTGAAGAATCTATTTTAGCGTTTGTGAAAATGGCTTGTGAAAATACCTCTCATCTTTTTCAATTTCCAATCATACGAATGTTTTTTTTTTTTTTACTAATTCAATGAATAACATTTATTTTTGTCTAGGGTGTTTCCATATTTAAATAACCAAAAACTTCGGGAATATGTATAGAACAAAAAAAAAAAAAAAAGAAGTTTTCTAGTGAGCATTGTTTTTCTTTCGTAAATGTGTCGAAAATATTGTATTTTGAATAATAAAAAAAAAATAGTTCCAAATTTAGATTTTAATAGAACATTAATAAAAATATATAAATTAACATGCATACAGAGCTTCTGAAGCATTGTTTATTGTAAAAGACATAAACACACCTCATGTCCATATATATATTCTTTTGAAAAGCTAGAATATTGTGTAACGAGTTTAAAATCCAAAATATTTTTTTTTATATTTAAGTTTATACATTTATATATAATTTTTTTGAATAAATATTTTATTATTACATAGATATTATTTTGCGAATGTCTTTTAAAATTATTAAGACGATTGAATGCATCGTTTAAGTCAGTATACTCTTAGAATAATAAACACCAATTTGCGAAATATTAAAGAAAAACATTTTTAAAAGTATTTAATACCAAAAGATATCAAATGGAAGTGAAAATGATGCATATTTAAATTTGTTAATTTTACACATGTCATTTTGTAGATATATTCGTTTATACACTCATAGACAAAACTTTATGAATTTATATTAATTAATTTTATATATTTAATTAAAAAGACATATATTGGACCAAAATATCATTTATTTTACCAATATTTCACTTGGCTGAACGCCAACCTTTATCAAGGTAATATGACATATTAATGTGTATAAATTATATATATACTAGTAGAAAAGCCCGTCCAAGGACGGAATCGGCTAGAGCAGGTGGATTCCTAATTTTATTTCTCACATTCCTTTTTGATACTTAATAATATGTAATCGGAAGCGTTCGAGGTAAAAATAACGTTCATGGTCCGTCAGGGATCGATCCCCTTCCGAGCGTTGCAACATTTTACCTTTCGGGTCATTTTATTGATATTTTTTTAATTAACATTTTTACTTTAAAAGAGGTGAACTTACAATGAATAAATTTCTTTGTAAACAACATTTTTGGTGAAGCAAGCTGAACTATTTTCAAGAAGCCTTCCTTGCTTGCTTCCGTGGATTATTTTTATTTTAACACACTTAGAGCTTTTCACCCTAGAAAAAGCAACATATAACTGACCATGGCTAAAAACTGGTTCAGGTAAATAGATGATCATCATTTTCAGGATGCAAGGCACCTGAGCGGTGATAAATCTGTCCGTTGATTCGGAAACAATAGGGCCCATATCCAGGAGGAGGTGCAAGGTTTGCTCCCATTGAAGCGAATGCTAGGGCACTGTTGACGGAACGGATGTTTTCCATGAAGTTCTTTGAAAGTTGATGCTTTCTAGTCATTAAACTTTCAAGTAGTTCAGAGGTTTGAATCGGTTCAAGTTCGACTTTTCCTCTGGAACAGCATTTATGAAAAGTTTTACTGTATGTCGTTTGTGCCAATTCGAAATACTTTGCTCTACATTTTGGGCAAACTTGATCAAGTTGGCCACAAAGGTGCAGGGGAATTTGATCTTCCTCGAAACATGTCCCTGTTGGCAAAGGTAGATATAATAAAGAGAAACGGTCATTCTTTTTTCTTTATATATAGGTTTTGCAACTTTAAGACATTTATAAGAGACAACAATAAAAAACAATAATATAAGACAGCACAATTTAATTTTTTACTTTAACAACATTTTCATTTTTAGATTTTCTTTGAAACTCTAACATCAATATGTTTTCGTTATTGAAAAACCTTAATTGGAAATAACATTATTCTTACTATTTTATTTAGTGTGTACTCTCAGTTGTATTCTCACGGCATAATATCAACATTTTATAGTATAGTGTAAAAATGTATAGTGTAAAAATGCAAAAAAAAAAAAACGTTACACTATAATATAACACTATATAACAATGTGACATAGATCAATTTTCGATATATATTGAAATTTTATTCTATTTTATTTTGAGCGTCTATTTTGAATATTCACTAAATATCGAAATGAATATTAACTAAATATCGAATAAAGAATATAAATATTTAATAAAATAAAAAATACGCATAGGCATATTTAATATAAGCAATATTAAAATAGCCAATTTCTGGCGTAATTAAATATTGGCGTATAAAATAGAATATTAAGAGAGTAGTTAGGGAACAAACATACATACAGACAAACAGACATTTTATGAAAAATGACCTTAACAAAATAAAAACGGTGCTAAAATGAAAAATGAAAAATTAAAAATGTTATTAAAGTGTAAAATTTACTAAAGATTACTAAGATTTACTAAAATGAAAAATGTCGTCGTTAAAAGTACGCATTTAAATATTTAGACTATAAAAATTAGAAAAGAGAAGGCAAGTATGAAAAGTATTTAAAGTGTAAATTATGAATATTATCAAATATGTGGCTGATGTGGCTAGTGTTAATTACGAATATTTATATATCAAATTATTTCGTTTTATTTCAATCAATGGCCGAGCGAATCGAATAAAGAATATAAATATTTAATAAAATAAAAAATACTCATAGGCATATTTTATATAAGCAATATTAAAATAGCCAATTTCTGGCGTAATTAAATATTGGCGTATAAAATAGAATATTAAGAGAGTAGTTAGGGAACAAACATACATACAGACAAACAGACATTTTATGAAAAATGACCTTAACAAAATAAAAACGGTGCTAAAATGAAAAATGAAAAATGTTATTAAAGTGTAAAATTTACTAAAGATTACTAAGATTTACTAAAATGAAAAATGTCGTCGTTAAAAGTACGCATTTAAATATTTAGACTATAAAAATTAGAAAAGAGAAGGCAAGTATGAAAAGTATTTAAAGTGTAAATTACGAATATTTATATATCAAATTATTTCGTTTTATTTCAATCAATGGCCGAGCGTGTCGCTAACGTCGAGCTTAACGTCGAGCTAAATGCGTATTTTTTCTAACTGCGTTATTTTTAAAAGTTTAAATATAATTTTGAAGTTACCTGAATAATTCCGGGACTAAATGTAATATGTATACGAAATATTGTCGTATAAAATAAAAATATTAAGAGAGGAGTTAGGGAACAAACAAACATCCATAACATCCGTAACTTGAACACGTGACACAGAATGGACCAATCCTATTCGGCTTCAACGAACAAACGCTTTATTATATGTGATATAAATTAATTTGTAACAAAAACATTTATAAATTCATATATTTGTTGTTGTTTTTTTATATGCAGAACATCGTTTTATAATCGAGACTATTGATGTCGCTGTATTTTAAATTAAAAACAAAGAAATAAATATGGTAAAAATATCAAACAAAAAAAATGAAAGAGATAAATGTAGAATATTTTTCAGACGACACTTGGATCATTATTCATATTTATAGCGACTCGTGTATGCAACAACTTGTTTTGATAAGAATTTTATTGGATTTTAAGGAGATAATATGAATATTCCTTGGAGAGATCGTCTGACAAAAGATCATATAAAATTAAAAATATTTATATAAATATTTAATGAAAAATGTTCAGTAATTTCACGACTTTCAAAAAAATGAAATGTTAAAAGATAATTATATCGAATTACTGCGCCCTTTAATCAAGGTGATCATTTATCAATATTTCAAATTCGAACAATCATTTTTTAAAGTTTTGCCATGTCATCAATGAAAATATATTTACTTTACTAATGAATTTAATTTCTTATATAGGTTTTTAACTTTTAATTAGACAATTTTAATTTATATTTAGACATTTTTCATTTTAATTTAGACACTTTCATTTTTATTTAGACATTTTAAATTTTAATTTATACACTTTTCATTTTAATATAGACATTTTTCATTTTAATTTAGACATTTTTCATTTTAATTTAGACACATGGCCTTTTTATATAAAAGTCGATGTATCTGAATTAAAATGAAAAATGTCTAAATATAAATTAAAATTGTCTAATTAAAAGTTAAAAACCTATATAAAACTTAACACATTTGAAGTAATTTTGTTCTATTTTTATTTTATATTGTTGCAAGAGATATATGTGACTAGAATTTACCACTGCAGAATGTTTTACTTATCAAAATGCATATTTTAAATTTATAAAATTCTGTAAATATATCTATGATTTTCTCTCTTGGTTAAAAAAAACCGTAATTGCCAAACTAGGTATATTTATTTGTATTTATTTCATTATTTGGTTGTAAATTCAAACATGATTTTAATGTCCTTTCCTTTATTTTCTTCTTTAAACTCTACTCAAACCATGTAATTATTCAATTGTTTATGTAATATAGTACCTAAGTTTAGTGTTGTTTCTTGACGTAAGCATCCCTTGTGGGGATATCGTGTCTGATTTGATAATAAATAAATAAAATATACATTTTTTATTGGATATTAAATATCTTTTACTTATTTTTGTAGAAATATTTTTTAAATTATCTTCCGCATATTTATAAACTACTAGACGGGTGACCCGGGCTTCGCCCCGGGATTGACCCGTGTGCATATCTACCCGAGTGATATATATTTAGATAAGATTTTTTTTTTATAATTGTTGGTTATTAGCATTATCTATTTGTTTGCATCAGCATAATTTAAACTAATCTTTGATAGAGGGCGCTGTTCGTGAGCTAAGTAGAATAATTTGAATATATAGTTTTAATAATTGATTTATATATATTTTTAAAATAGCCTATCGTCTTCCCCGTATTTTTCTACCTATGTATGGAAATTTTGGTTTGAATTAGTGAACTACTGCGAATTTGTATACCGGACATACAAACAAACAAGCATACAAACATTGAATTTTATATAGAGAGATGTAAAATAGTATCTGATTATTATGTAACAAACTATTTTTATAAAAACAGATTATTAATTTTTATACAGTAGAACTTTTGGATAATTGGAACGTCTTTTATTCAAATATTTATCTTGGTCCCTAGAATTTTCTATAAATAGAATTTCCTTTTTTAATTCGATTTTTTCCTTGGTCACTTTATTCTTTATTTCGACTTAGAGCGCTATGTCCCCCTAGGGACACTTACACTTTAAATATAGAAATTTTGAAAGAAAGAAAGATATTTTAAATATATACAGAATTAGTATGCAAGTTAGTTAGATGAAAATATAAAAAAAAATATATCAACACAATTGATATATGTACAGAGGGTTGGTAAGCAAATTTATTTAAATGAAATCAAATTGTATTGTGTGTATTCGAGAAAAACAATTTACAGAATAAAAAAAGTTTTAAGTTATAGTTTAGAATGAAAATATGCTAGATATTACAGAATTATTCAATTAAAACAATACTAAAAATAGTTAATTTCTAAATAAAATCGTTCCAATGGAATTTAGTAGTTTTGGTCACTTGGGCTTCGAATTATCAAAGTTCGGCTGTATTTATATTGCCACGTGGAAAATTAGGGAAGACAAAAACTTCAGGAGGAAAGAAAATTTATTTGAGGCAAGGACAAACTATCAAAGGTAAACAAAAGATAAGACACGAGGGAAATTTACAGAGTCGCAAGATATAAAACATAAAAATGACCACTGTTAAATAAAAAATAATAAAATTAAGAAATACCATGTTACATAAATAAAATTAATAAATACTATGTTACAATATTTTGCTAATCTCTCTGTATATTTCCCAAATTGCTTCTCTTTTATTTTATAAATTTTAGTTGATGCTTGTGTCTTAAATAAATTCCGTGTCATCCTGAAGTTCCTAATTTTCTACGTGATTATCTTGTAACAAAGTATTTATTAATTTTATTATTTTATAGAGTGGTCATTTTTATGTTTATATTTTGCTACTCTGTAAATTTTCCTCGTGGCTTATCTTTTGTTTACCATTCATAGTTTTATGAAAAAGGCATCTCCATATCGTGCAACTGAAAGTTGCTGATGGCTTGCGTCATCTATTCTCGTTGGTTTTTTTAATTATTCCAGAATTGGCCAAATACCCATTCTTGATTAATCAATGATGAGGGCCAACAGCCCGAAACGCGTCCGTGGTTAGCTTTTCTTGATTAATCAAGAATGGGTATTTGGCCAATTCTGGAATAATTAAAAAATCAACGAGAATAGATGATATTTATTCCGATAGATGGCGCAAGCCATCAGCAACTTTCAGTTGCACGATAAGGAGATTCCTTTTTTCATAATTATGCACCTTATCCCAGTACAATATCACATTTGTACTATTTTTTCACAAAGTATGTATTAATTTTATTATTTTTATTAATAGAGTGATCATTTTTGATGTTTATACTTTGCTATTCTGTAAATTTCCCTTGTGGCTTATCTTTTGTTTATCACTCATAGTTTGTTCTTGCCTGAAATAAATTGTTGTCTCTTCCTGAAGTTGGTCTTCCCTAATTTTCCACGTGGCAATATTATAACGCGTGTTCTATTGACGAGATTTGTATATTATATTTTCTTCTGTAGAAGAGATTTTCATTTCAGAAAGCTAGAGATCTAAATTAAAAATTTCAATAAACTATTTATTCCTGGAAACCTCAAGATTTCACCTTTTTTTAGAAAATAATTCATCTTGTTGTATATATATTAATTAATTGTTCCACAGAGTGTGTGTAAGCTCACAGGTAAATAGGTGCTAACCGAAAAAAAAGTTCCTTTGGATAATTCGAACACCAAGGGACCATAAAAAAATTCGAATTAAAAACGGAAATTCTATTTATAGGAAATTCTAGGGACCAAGATAAATATTCGAATTAAAGAGGTTTTCGAATTAAAGAAGTTCGAATTATCCAAGTTCTACTGTATTAGTTTCCCTTTTATATTTTGTTCTCTCTCTTGTAAATTAATAAATGTAGTGTTTTAATTAATAATTATTGGAATCAGTTTCATTAAAAAAATTCTAAGCAAAGTCAACACATATCTATAAAAAGATTAAATTTTAAACAATTCCATTATTATATAATTTCGAACGATTTTTATTCTATTATTACAGAAGCACGAAGTCTATCAGACGACTATTGTGCTATATTAGAATTATTTACATATAAATCTTTAATTATTTACACGATGGTAGTGATTTATAAATCTGTGTACAAATTGCTCTAAACTTGCCAACATAAGATAGAGTATATACAGAAAGATGACATTATATAAAACGATAAAATTGTAAGCTAAATTATTAATATTTGAAAAATTATTCTAATATATTTTTAGTGGTGTGTTTGAGACTATAATTTTTATTTTATTTTCTAATTAAAATAAAAACATTAGGCCTCCAGTAAAAAAAGTTTCTTAAAAAAAAACGAAATTTTTCCCTGTAGGCCTAATGTTCTTATTTTACATTATTATTTTACTTGTAATATTGATTCAAGGGATTATTTTATTTTATTTTATATTTTCTGAATTTTTTTCACCAAAAGATCTAAAAAAAAAATCTACTCTATGATTATTCCCGATAAATTTCGAAGAAAAGAAGGTGCACTACCCTCGCTATCCCTATCTGCTATCCTAATCAGTGATCAATTAATTTCCAGAATTAAGAGGAGAGCGTTATATTTGGATTAATGAATGTAAATGGTGTTATACATCGACCCCCCTTTTAACGTTAAATACTTCACATTAATTAGATAAGCATAATCGCTATATATGTTGAAATAATCAATTCTTTCTTTTAAATTGTTTAAAGTGATCGTATATTGATTCGTATAACATGTATTAGAATAACAAACTTTGCCAACGGAATAAAATATCCGAACTGGAACACTATATTGCCACGTGGAAAATTAGGGAAGACCAACTTCAGGATGAGACAACAATTTATTTCAGGCAAGAACAAACTATGAGTGATAAACAAAAGATAAGCAAAGAGGGAAGT
Source organism: Cordylochernes scorpioides (assembly GCA_030710605.1). NCBI lineage: Eukaryota > Metazoa > Arthropoda > Arachnida > Pseudoscorpiones > Chernetidae > Cordylochernes > Cordylochernes scorpioides. Next base: position 58,258,877 of record CP092870.1, read on the forward strand.
TTACAGAGTATCAAAGTATAAACAAAGGCTCACGTGCACATGGGGAAAGTGAGAAAAAAATTACTGTATTATTTTGTTGTTGTATGGCGAATCCATACAGGGCAATGGGCCCTAATAAAAGTTTTTTTGTTGTTGGGTTTGTCAAATATCAGGGAACAGGCTAAATCAATGTTTAGTTGATTACTGTTCAACCAGATGGCGCTCTGCCTTCTTTAAAGCACATGTGCTCTTGGTCAGGATATGCCATCTTTATATTTAATACGAATACGTATAACATGTATTAGAATAACAAACTTTGCCAAAGGAATAAAATATCCGAACACTATACATTTAAATGTACGTCTCTCACTATGGAAAGATAAACTTTTTACGGTAGAGCTGCTCATCCACACTTTTCTCTGTATTCCTTTCTTTCAGACTTGATGGATAACTTTTTGTACATAGAGATTCTTTCCTTTTCTTCTTTTTCTCTTTTCTGAGCGAGGATTCAGTTTCTTACGCTACTTCTCATTTCTTTTTAGATCCATTTCTAACAGGAGAATCGTCTGTATAAGACGGAATGTCTTAATAAAGGCTTGTGTGTGTACTACTTCTATCTTTTGTACATAGATATTATTTCCTTTTCTTCTTTTTCTCCTTTCTGAGCGAGGATTCAGTTTTTCCCCTTGCTCCCAATTTCTTTATAGATTCATTTCTAACAGGAGTCTGTATAAGACGGAATGTCTTAATAAAGGCTTGTGTGTATATTAGAATAAGAATATTGTACAATGCTGTGAATATAAGTAAAAAAAATAGTGTGGACTATGATAAAGAGAGATCTAATCTGTTGTTACATTTTAAAGGTGTTTGTAATTGATACAAATGAGCTAAAATATCCCACCCCCTCACCCCTCATCTCTAATAGGGGGCGGCTTTATGATTGATGGCTTCAGGGGCAGTCAACCGTTCAACAATCTGCCACCAGGGTCGTCTGCTTCCAAAAATTCTTCAGAAAAAGGAAGAAATTCTTCTCTTTTTTTCAAAGCCGACACAATACTTCATCGCCATTTTGTTGATTATCTTTTAAGGAACATTAATTAACGGTTCACGTAATTGGATATCTTGTTATGTATCCTTTGATAGCTAAATAGACATTTTGATAGGAGGAAATTGATCTATAAATGCTATGGTAGCCTCTTCCGTTAAAATAGACGTCAAAACTTGACACCATCTATTTGACCGTCGCCGCAAATTAGCGGTTACAGGTTGGTGACAAAGCCACAACACCAGCTTTGGTAAACTGAGAAGTGTCCACCTAGAGACCAATGTTTCACGCTAATGGCCCTCGTCAGTCTAGGGCGGACTTTATTCCATTATTTGTTCCAAAATCACTATATTAGGTACCACCCAACAAGAGCAACCTAGTTTATGATAATTACAACAATGAATAATATGTAAAGGTTATTCACATATTAAACAAAATGTTAACGCAGGATTCAATTCCGGTTCATGGTTGTCGGGAATCGAGGGTGTTACCTACTCGTACACTGACTCTTTTTATTCCATGAGATCCACAAGGGATCTAATAGAATCTTCACAATCTGCTAAAGAGGTGTTTAGCTCGCTAGTTTGCGATGACGGTCAATAGATGATGTCTAGTTTTGATGTTTATTTTGACAGAAGACGTGACCTTTGTTTATACATCAATCATAACATTTTCTTCAGGAAATAAGAAATTTCTCTCTTAAAGTGACAAAATTAACATTTTTATAGTTAACAAACTCACACACATAAAAGCCATTATTAGGGACTTGCCACATACAGATTCTCCAAATTGGGTAAGGTAATTATCATCTTGTGTTATTTACATAGAAATTGAACATCGTCGACTCCGCTGGCCTTACCACATTTCAAGCGAAAGATTTCTTTAGTAATCTAGAAGATGGATATTTCTTTAGTTAGTTCTTTATCAGGTGGGGATATAGTGCTCAGAGAAGGATTCTCGTTAACAAACAAAAGGAATATAAAATTCAAAAATTAAAAGTAGCTTTACAATGAGTGCGCACAAATATACAAAAAAAAAAAAAATATTATATACATATTTCCAAGATCATAGTCTTTGGCGAGTTTAATATTTGTTTTTGACTCGTGCTTTAGATGTTGTTTTGGGATCCGGCCAACGGCTTCTGTACAGATTATGAAAATATATTTAAATATATATTTCTATGAATAGTTTTTTTTTGTTTAATTATATTCGGCAACATTGTAATTGCTATATTTAGAACTCTCGTTTGTTTTTGGAAATGTAGATTTGTAGAATTAGGTAGAGTTTGCTGCTATTTGGCATGTTAAGTTTTTGTTTTATATTTCTATTAATGTAAAATAGTTTAATATGTATGAATTTTCCATTCTGTTATAAAATAAATATGTTAATCTAAGATGATTTTGAACGTAATCAAGTAAGAATATATCCTAACAGGTAAATCGATCTACAAAAGGATATTTTGATACTAAATATATATTTGAAATACCATCATGTTGTACTAAATTTGAAAAAAAAAAATCGCATGAGAACGCCTTTGCAACCTCGGAACAATTCGGTTCCAAAACCACTATATTAGGCACCACTCAAAAAGAACAACCTAGTTTATGATATTTACAATAATGAATAATAAGTTAAGGTTATTCACATATTAAAATAAAATGTTAATACGGGATTCAATCCCGGTTCATGACTGTCAGGAATCGAGGGTGTTACCCACTCGTTCACCTACCTTTTTTTTTAAATATGAAATATCTTTATTTACGGGTTTGCTAACCAAAAAGGATGATTTTTGAGCCCCAATTTCAGATTGCTAAACATTCAAGTCAAAATCACTAGGTACCGCTCAACAAGAACAACCTCGTTTATGATATTTACAACAATGAAAAATACGTCAAGGTTATTCACATATTAAACAAAATGTTAACGTGGGATTAGATCCCGGTTCATGGCTGTCGGGAATCGAGGATGTTACCCACTTGTTCACTGACTTCTTTTTAAATGCTCACAAAATATATAGAAGTAATATCGTTTTTGTGTAAGATATATTAGAATTATAATAAAATAAATCAGAAAAGTACGTTTATATATTAAAATTGTTTTGACGTAAAAAAAAAAAAAAAGTTTTAAACGTATGCAGACGAATCTACTAAATAGCTTACTGCCATCTACCGACAAAATGAAGAACAAAAATTTCATCTTTTTTTTTTTTTTAGGGAAGACCAACTTAAGGATGAGACAACAATTTATTTCAGGCAAGAACAAACTTTGAATGATAAACAAAAGATAAGCAAATGAGGAAAGTGTACACAGTATAGCAAAATATAAACATAAAAATAATACTCTGCTAATAAAATAATAAATACTCTGTTACAATATATTTAAATTGTTTTAACGCAAAAAAAAAAAAAAAAGAAGAAGAAAAAGTTTTAAAAAGATGCAGACGATTCTATTGAATAGCTTACCGCCATCTACCGACAATATGAAGAACTAAAAATTCATCTTTTTTTTTTTTCTAATATAAATTTACTTACCTTGTAGATTTATTCTGAAAGTACGTATATACAGTTAAACCTATCTATAGCGCCCCCTCTAAATAGCGCCTCCCTCTCTATAGTGCCCGATTTTGAATACGTAGTACGATGCGATTTACATTAAAAGTGACCTGTCTATAGCACCCCCTCTCTATAGCATCCTATTTTGGTAAGTCCCAAAGAGGGCGCTATAGACAGGTTTAACTGTATTTTAAAAATACGCAATATTTTTTTTTCTGTTTGAAAAGTGATGGGGAGTTTGTTTAACCCTAATAATAGTTTCAAATTGTTTTGAAAATAGAGCAATCCGTAAATAGATCTTTAATTAAAAAGTCATATATTGGATAAAATATAATTTATTTTACCAATATTTCAGTTGACTGAACGCCAACCTTTTTCAAGGTATTATAACATATTAATGTGTATAAATATGTTGTAATACTATAACATATTCGTTTGCATAAATATGTTGTAATACCTTGAAAAAGGTTGGCGTTCAGCCAACTGAAATATTGGTAGATAAATTAATTTTAATCCAATATATGACTTTTTAATATTTTTCTTCTTCTTTCTTATCTCCACTCAACAATCATATCAGGGTATCAAGTCTGTAGAGCTTGTTGATGGTGTCTATGCTGGGGATGAGTCTTTTCTTCTTTCTTATCTCCACTCAACAATCATATCAGGGTATCAAGTCTGTAGAGCTTGTTGATAGTGTCTAAGCTGGGGATGAGTCTCTTCTTCTTTCTTATCTCCACTCAACAATCATATCAGGGTATCAAGTCTGTAGAGCTTGTTGATGGTGTCTGTGCTGGGGATGAGTCTCTTCTTCTTTCTTATCTCCACTCAACAATCATATCAGGGTATCAAGTCTCTAGAGCTAGTTGTGGTGTCTGTGTTGGGGATGTGTCTCTTCTTCTTTCTTATCTCCACTCAACAATCATATCAGGGTATCAAGTCTGTAGAGCTTGTTGATGGTGTCTATGCTGGGGATGAGTCTCTTCTTCTTTCTTATCTCCACTCAACAACAACAACAACAAAAAAGCCTTTATTTAGGGTCACTGACCCTATACAGGATTCACCAGAAGTATTCATAAGAACAAAGCAGTGAGACAAAGGAAATAACGATATATACAGAGTAAAAAGAGAAAGAAAAAAAAACAAGAAAAGGAAAAAAATAATAAGAAGAAGAAAGAGGGAAGCAAGAAATCAACACAAAAAGAGTAGCAGTAAGAAAGTGAGGAGTGAGTATCACTTGGCCTTCTTCTGAGATATGGACTTGTGGAAACCATAAAACGCCGTAGCAATATACTTATTCTGGGTCATATTGTCAATTATTGATGGAAGTGAAGCACAGAGTTGCCCAGTTTTGAGCATAAGGGTTCTTCTTTCTTCTTTCAGAGCAGAGCAATCAAAAATATAGTGAGTGATTTCATTTTTTAGTTTTGAATTACAGAAGGTACAAGTCGGGTCCTCACCGCAGAGCATCTTGGTGTGGTTTTCTCTAAAAAAACTTGAAAGTATTCTAACTTGTGCGAGTAGTCTTACAACCGTGAAAGGAAAATCCCCTAAAAGGTATCCCTCCGTCATGAAAGATATGTGAATGTCTTTGTAGTGAGAGTATAGCTTAGATTTATCCATTCTTGTAAGGTCGTTTTGTATAGATTGGTCTGCCGCTGTTTTTAAGAGCCCTGTAATCGCGCTCCTCAGCGTTTCAGGGTCATCACAGGAAACAAGTGCAGGGGATCCATTATCGTTAAGCAGATTGGTGAGCTTTTTAATGAAACCGATGGGTGTGCCCGAAGCATTAGAGAGTTCCCGTGTTCTATTAAAACATATACGTGGCAATCTGTCACTGCTCATATTCAACACCCGCAGCCAATACTTCAGGGTTAATTTTAAGGCTGTTACACTCAATGAGATACGACCGGTTTCTAATCTGATTATGTAGCCTGGAGTGTATCTGGGCAGATTCAGGAACCTACGGATAAATATGTCTTGTATACTATCCAATAAGTCTTTATGCTCTGTTGCCCACAATGGAGCGGCATACATCAGGACAGCTCTCACTATTGTATCAAAGAGTTTGGTTGATAAATTTATTGACTTTGCTTTTGATTTTATTAATATTGGGTGTGTGGCGTTAATTGCTGTAAGTGCTTTTCCTTTAAAGTAATTTGCCGGGTGAGTAGTTGTTATTGTTGGTGTCAGAGGGAATCCCAAGTATGTATATCTTGAAGTTATTGCTATGGGTTTATCATTCCAGAACCATCTATCCTTATTTGAGGGTTTACCTCCATTACGGAACACCATAATCTTTGACTTGGACTCATTTAGTGTCATTAGGTTCTCATCGAGATATTCTTTCAGTATTTTGATCTTCTTTTGGAGGTTCATCCTGGACTCACCTATAATTGCTATGTCGTCGGCGTACAGCAATAAATGGATATCTCCAAATTCTGGCAAATTTACACTCGGCAGGTCTGAGTTATTATAAATTTCGATTAAGTCCGTGATAAATAATATAAATAGCAGTGGGGAAAGTGGTTCTCCCTGGAGGACTCCCGAGTTTATCTTAATACTTTCCGTAAATGATCCCTTCCATCTGATAGCTATAGTTGCTTGTTCGTAGTAACTTTTGATCGTACTTATGAATTGGTAACTTATGCCTAGGTTGTAAAGTTTTTTCCAAAGTAGTGAGTGGGGTACAGTATCAAATGCCTTCCTTAGATCGACAAAAAAGACATATAGTTTTCCCCTCTTTTTTCTTAATGATAGTTGGATTAAAGTAGTTAGTGTAAATATGTGGTCAATACATGATCTTTCTTTTCTAAATCCCGCTTGGTTTTCGGGTATAACCCTTCTTCCTTCGACCCATTCCTCCAGTCGTGATCTTAGGATTGATGTGAAAAGCTTTGATACATTGCTAATCAGTGCAATACCTCGGTAGTTGGAGGGGCTGTTCTTATAACCATTTTTAAAGATTGGGTGTATAGTGGAATTAGTCCAAATTGCTGGGTATTTTCCAGTCGTCATAACACTATTGTAGAGTTGTTTCAACAGCAGTATGTACGAATCAGGGAGTGTTTTTAATACTTCATTGGGGATGCCATCGGGCCCGCATGCCTTGTTACTCCTCAAACCAGCTATCTCCTTGTATATGTCTGCATTGGTTATCTCGGAGTCCAATATAGGATCGTTCTGAGAAATCACATTATGTAAATTACAAATTCTCAAATTTTTCTCTGTAGTCATTAGTTCGCGGTAAAAGTTCAGCCAGTCCTGTATAGATATTTCTCCTTGGATTATAGATGTGCTTTTGTAGAGCGCAATAGTTTTCCAGAAGGTCTTTGAGTCTTTAGCATTTCTGAGTATTTCCTGTTTTTCATTATCAAAGCCTTTCCTTTTTAGATCCAATAAAGCGAGATATTTCTTTCTGGAAGAAGCATAACATTCTCTGTCTTTCAATCTATTTGTTTTACGATATTTCTTTAGACTTTCTTTTGCCAGTTTTTTCATATCATAGCAGTCCTTATCGAACCACGGCTTAGATTTCCTGGGGCCGCCCTTAATTGAGTAGGTTATTTTTGCAGATGACATTGCTTCCAAAATTCGCTGATTGAAAGTGTATACAAGGTCATCGGAGGCTGGTATGTTTTTTTCTTATCTCCACTCAACAATCATATCAGGGTATAAAGTTTGTAGAGCTTGTTGATGGTGTCTGTGCTGGGGATGAGTCTCTTCTTCTTTCTTATCTCCACTCAACAATCATATCAGGGTATCAAGTCTGTAGAGCTTGTTGATGGTGTCTATGCTGGGGATGAGTCTCTTCTTCTTTCTTATCTCCACTCAACAATCATATCAGGGTATCAAGTCTGTAGAGCTTGTTGATGGTGTCTGTGCTGGGGATGAGTCTCTTCTTCTTTCTTATCTCCACTCAACAATCATATCAGGGTATAAAGTCTGTAGAGCTTGTTGATGGTGTCTGTGCTGGGGATGAGTCTCTTCTTCTTTCTTATCTCCACTCAACAATCATATCAGGGTATCAAGTCTGTAGAGCTTGTTGATGGTGTCTATGCTGGGGATGAGTCTCTTCTTCTTTCTTATCTCCACTCAACAATCATATCAGGGTATCAAGTCTGTAGAGCTTGTTGATGGTGTCTGTGCTGGGGATGAGTCTCTTCTTCTTTCTTATCTCCACTCAACAATCATATCAGGGTATCAAGTCTGTAGAGCTTGTTGATGGTGTCTATGCTGGGGATGAGTCTCTTCTTCTTTCTTATCTCCACTCAACAATCATATCAGGGTATCAAGTCTGTAGAGCTTGTTGATGGTGTCTGTGCTGGGGATGAGTCTCTTCTTCTTTCTTATCTCCACTCAACAATCATATCAGGGTATCAAGTCTGTAGAGCTTGTTGATGGTGTCTGTGCTGGGGATGAGTCTCTTCTTCTTTCTTATCTCCACTCAACAATCATATCAGGGTATCAAGTCTCTAGAGCTAGTTGTGGTGTCTGTGTTGGGGATGTGTCTCTTCTTCTTTCTTATCTCCACTCAACAATCATATCAGGGTATCAAGTCTGTAGAGCTTGTTGATGGTGTCTGTGCTGGGGATGAGTATCTTCTTCTTTCTTATCTCCACTCAACAATCATATCAGGGTATCAAGTCTGTAGAGCTTGTTGATGGTGTCTGTGCTGGGGATGAGTCTCTTCTTCTTTCTTATCTCCACTCAACAATCATATCAGGGTATAAAGTCTGTAGAGCTTGTTGATGGTGTCTGTGCTGGGGATGAGTCTCTTCTTCTTTCTTATCTCCACTCAACAATCATATCAGGGTATCAAGCCTGTAGAGCTTGTTGATGGTGTCTGTGCTGGGGATGAGTCTTTTCTTCTTTCTTATCTCCACTCAACAATCATATCAGGGTATCAAGTCTGTAGAGCTTGTTGATGGTGTCTGTGCTGGGGATGAGTATCTTCTTCTTTCTTATCTCCACTCAACAATCATATCAGGGTATCAAGTTTGTAAAGCTTGTTGATGGAGTCTGCTGGGGATGAGTCTCTTCTTTCATATCTCCACTCAATCATATCAGGGTATCAAGTTTGTAAGGTTTGAGACTTTTGATGGTGTCTGCTGGGGATGAGTAGAGCTCATCAATGGATGAGTCAATACAGTCAATAATGTGTTTTGAGGTTGCAGGTTGAGAATTGTGCTTAGTACATAGTGGGAAAACCTTGCAACTATTATGGAAAGTCATTGTTCTTAGATGACCAGACTTAAGTCTGGGAATCAGTTGTTCTCTTGGGAGGACAGAACCGGTGCTTGTCCCTCCTGCTCTGTACCAGTCATGTGCAGCATTAGATTTGCATTCCTGCAGGCATTGGGTTTTGATGGTACGGAGGAGGTCTCTTTCGTCTAGTTGGGTGGTATATTCCCTGGCTTCAGGTAGGCCAAGAGCCCCAGCCTTTGCCAAAGAGTCTGCTAGCTCATTACCAGGAATTCCAACGTGAGCTGGATGCCTTTTTAATTATAAATATTAGATAATGGTAATAATTAAATAATGGTTAATTTCGTTTATTTGAAGTCCATATTAAAGCAGACGACATATCCTTCGTACAAATAGCAAATTGATCATTATATAGAAAATCAAGGATTTAAGCACCAATGATTCTTTTTATACACAAAACAATTTCTACTGTCCTAACTACGATGAAAAAAAAAATTAGGAGGTCTTGGTTTATCAGTGGTGAACTCCCCAAATAGTTTCTCCAATTTTTAATCTACCAGACCGCTTCTTTAGAGCGATAATACTGTATTGGAGAATTCTATTTTATATGTACTACACTGAAGAGTGGAATCTTAAAAATGGTATTTAAGTAAACTATGGACATAAGATTTTAGGACAGTAGAATTACATATAAATTTTTGCATCGAGCAATTCTCTTCCGCAAACAATAAAAATAAGTTAGGTATAAATTAATATAAAGCAATAACGCTCCATCTATATATAACAAATGAAAACATTAAAACACGAATGTTTCTTTTACAAATAAATCAAAGTTCTACTGTCCTTACTGCGATGAAGAATATTGGAAGAGCTTTGCTCATCAGTGGTGAACCCTCCCAGCGGTTTCACCAATTTAATCTACCAGACCGCAGACCTAACGCACCAAAGCATCGATCAATAAACCAAATTACAACAAGCCACCTAACAAAACAAACAAACAACAAATATATTTCACTAAAACATCGTCCAATGATCCTTCCAACCATCTGAACAGCAACCAATAAGCCAACGAACAAGACAAAGAACCAACATATATACCACCAAAACATTGTCCAATAATCCAAACATCAATAAACCAATAAAAAACCTAGCTGAAAACTAACCTAACAATTAAAATACTAAACAACAATGACCATTAAATAGACCATCTAAGCAAATAAAATTTAGAACTATCAAACAGCCACCAACAAGTCAACAAGACAAAGAACCAACAAATATACAAGCAAAACATCGTTCAATTATCCAAACACAAAAAACCAATAAAAAACCTAACTGAAAACTAACCTACCAATATCTAAACTAAACAATACTGATCAATAAACATATCATCTAAGCAGATAACCATTTGAACTATCAAACAGCCTCTAAAAGACCAACTAACAAGACAAAGAACCAACAAATATACCAGCAAAACATCGTCCAATACAACGAAAACACCAATAAACCAATCAAAAATCCTAACTGAAAACTAACCTAACAATATCTAAATATACCATCTAAGCAAATAACACTTAGACCTATCAAACAACACCAACAAGCCACCTCTAACAAGACAAAGAACCAACAAATATATCACCAAAACATCAATAAACCAATCAAAAAATCTAACTGAAAACTAACCTACGAATATCTAAACTAAACAACAATGACATTAAATACACCATCTAACCAAATAATCCTTCCAACTTTCTAAACAGCCACCAACAAGCCAACTAAGAAGTAAATCAATTAACAATCCAGGTAAAAGCCAATGAACCAACAAGCCAGTGAATGCCCTGCTAATCCAATAACACAGAGTGATGGATTACCCAATTAGCTGTGAGATAGCATAGAAAGGCTCATCAGTACCTTGGTCATTCTGCCTCCTGTGGCCAACAATGGATTCCACACTTTCCCTATTCTTCTGCCATGGAACCTGTAGCCAAGACAATTCGCAACCAAAATGTTCTTCAGATGTGATTTTAAATACAGTAGAACCTCCATGAGAGGACGCGCTAGAGGACACCTCTCTACAAAGAACAGTTTTCATTAACAAAATTACCAATTTTACTATTTAGCAACTCTCCAGTAAGAGGGAATCTCTCCCTAAAGGACACTTTGGTTTTATAACTAGGTGTTGTCCTTTACAGAGAGGTAGTTCTACTGTATTTAGCAACTCTCCAGTAAGAGACACCTCTATCTAAAAGACACTTTGGCTCTGTAACTAGGTGTTGTCCTTTACAGAGAGGTAGTTCTACTGTAGCTGCTCTCCCTAAAGGACACTTTGGCTCTGTAACTAGGTGTTGTTCTTTACAGAGAGGCAGTTCTACTGTATTTAGCAACTATCCAGTAAGAGGATATCTCTCCCTAAAGGACACTCTGTAACTAGGTGTTGTCCTTTACAGAGAGGTAGTTCTACTGTATTTATATATTTAAAAAAAGATTAAGTTTAAAACAGCAGACTTCCAGATATAAATGAGTTTCTTTCATTATTATTATTATTATTATTTCAAATCTCTATATTTTTCTCTAGCTTTCGGGCATTACCATCCTCCTAAAGGAATGCAAAAATGAACTATAATGGAACGCCGCAACACTCTTGTATTGTGGGTAGATAGCAGAGAGGGACGGTGGTATTGTTCAAAAATGGCTCTTGATGATTTGTATAGTTTGATATTTGGATGAAATCGGTTAATGATGAATGATTAATCAGAATTATGTGGATCAGTGATTGGTACTGAATGTATCCTAACTATATACACTCATGGACAGAACTTAAGAAAGTTGTACCTTTTTGTATGTATATCGGGATTGAGACAATTACTCTGAAAGATATTACAGTGACCTTTATGGAAGTCACACGAGATAACCAAGTGTGTATACACTCATGGACACAACTTAAGGAAGTTGTACCTATTAGTATGTATATCGGGATTGAGACAATAACTCTGAAAGATATTACAGTGACCTTTATTGAAGACACACGAGATAACCAAGTGTGAATACACTCGTGGACAAAACTTAAGAAAATTGTACCTTTTAGCATGTATATCGGGATTGAGACAATAACTCTAAAATATATTACGGTACCTTTATTGAAGACACACGAGATAACCAAGTGTGAATACACTCGTGGACAAAACTTAAGGAAATTGTACCTTTTAGCATGTATATCGGGATTGAGACAATAACTCTAAAATATATTACGGTGACCTTTATTGAAGACACACGAGATAACCAAGTGTGTATACACTCATGGACAAAACTTAAGGAAGTTATATCTTTTAGCATTTATATCGGGATTGAGAGAATAAATATGAAAGATATTACAGTGACCTTTATTGTAAAGACACACGAAATAACTAAGTGTATATACACTCATGGACAAAACTTAAGGAAGTTGTACCTTTTAGCATGTTATCGGGATTGAGAGAATAACTCTGAAAGATATTACGGTGACCTTTATTGTGAAGACACACGAGATAACCAAGTATAAACAACCTATGTTTTCTTAAACAAAACAGATTACAGACGACATAAAAGATTATCCTCTTCCACTAGAGCACAGGTCGCCATCTGGTGGATATTCAAGGAACTAATACCTTTTTCAAAGTCGATAATTTCTCAAGCAAAATCTTTCACAATTTTCTTCAGAAAAATGGAACCTTGTTCAGAAAATTATATCACATTACGAACCTGTATTTTTAATTATATATTTATTTTATTTTACTTTTCTGTTTTTCTTGTTTTGAACATGCCAATTCGTTGAATGAGATTAAATGTCTTAAATTACTGTTTCCCTGTATATATATAGTTTTTAATTAAAAAGGCATATATTGGATCAAAATATCATTTATTTTACCAATATTTCAGTTGGCTGAACGCCAACCTTTATCAAGGTGTGTTGTAACATATTAATGTTTGTCAACAACAAAATCAGCGCCACATAACGTCAACAGAATTAGGTTTTAAAAATTATTTGGCTTATATTCAATGGGGGAAAATAATATATATCAAGCAAAATATGTTAAAACTTATTTCTATTGACGTTATGTGGCGCTGAGTTTGTTGTTGACACACTTTAAAAGGTTATAATACCTTGATAAAGGTTGGCGTTCCGCCAACTGAAATATTGGTTAAAAAATGATATTTTGATCCAATATATGCCTTATTAATTATTTATTTATTTATGGATTTCTCTATTTAAAAAATATTTTTAATATAGTCTGTATTATTATAATTAAATAAATATTTTTACCCTTTTTACTTATTTTCTATTGCAGACATCGTAGCTAATTCATATATAAGGCTATATCTTAATAAAAACTTATGTGTTTGATTTAAAAATTTCCACGAAATAATAATTGTAAATGTTATATTGTCTTTTGGCAAAATATTACAGTGTTTAGAAGTTTACTATAAAGACACACAAATAATTCAAACATATTTGCCTTTATAACGTTCAAACTTTTATATTTAATAATATTGCCACGTGGAAAATCAGGAAAGAAAAACTTCAGGATGACACAGCAATTTATTTAGGCAAGAACAAACTATGAATGATAAACAAAAGATAAGCAATGAAGGAAGTTTACAGAGTAGCAAAATATAAACATAAAAATGATACTCTGTTAAAATAAAATTCTTTGAGACAATATATTTTTGCTTTTCTATTTTAATGATAAAGATAAATTAAATAATTTTGTTAAATATATTTGATGACAATGTTACCTTTTTTTCTCTTTGTTAATATCTAATGACTATTCTTTATGGTCTAAAATTATTGTATATATAAATAGACAACTTTAGAAACATTTATGCATGTCAGCGCAAGTGTTCCTAAGGGTAACATATCACTTTAAATTGAAATAAAAATAAATAAATAATATATATATTTCTAAAAGATATTAACATTGGCATTATAAAATGTAGTATCAAATTTATAAGTTTTTTTTGTATGAAAACAGAGAATTTAATATATAAAAACTTTTAAAAACACCTTCTGGAGATTTAGCAACCCACTGAAGACGCTGAGAACTATTCCAGAAAAGAAAAATATAGCAATAGAACTCTATAATATCTACAGATCAATTGTAAATAGATTCATACACAAAAGAGGTAGTGAGGAAAGTTTTAGAACAGATGTGTAAATAAATCCCTTTTCAAACAAAGGCTCACGTACACATGGGGAAAGGGAGAAACAAATACTGTATTGTTTTGTTGTTGTATGGCGAATCCATACAGGGCAATGGGCCCTAATAAAAGCCTTTGTTGTTGAATATATAATGAAAGGATTTAAGCACGAATGTTTCTTTTATACATAATACAAACTTCTACTGTCCTTACTGCGATGAAAAAAATATATATTGGGAGGGCTTTCTTCTCAGTGGTAAACCCTCCCAGCGGTTCCACCAATTTTTAATCTACCAGACCGCTTCTTTAGAGCTTTAATACTGTATTGGATCATATTGCTTTTATATGCTACACTGAAGGGTGGAATCTTAGAAATGGTATTCAAGTAAACTATGGATATAAGCTTATATAACAGTAGAATTACAAACCCTCCCAACGGTTTCACCAATTTAATCTACCAGACCACTTCTTTAGAGCTCTAATACTGTATTGGATCATTCTGTTTATATAATCTACACTGAAGGATGGAATATCAGAATTATAACTCCACGTGGATACATATATGTCAACCCAAGTGTTTGAAATTTATATGTTAATTTTGTAATTATTCTTATTTTTTAATTCATAGAAGCATTTTTCTGGCAGAAATATCCATTTTTTATCATCATATTTTTTGAAATTACTATTGTTTTTTTTTGTTAGTTAGTTATTATATCATTTGCAATTGTAGTTTCTTTTTTTGTTTTGTTGTGTTCCTTTTTAAGCAATAAAATATGTAGAACTAAGGTGTAATATTCAATTCAAACATATGGAACCAACATCGATTCATTTTTAATACAAAGCAAAATCATAAGCTTATACAACTTTTACTTTTTCATACACCAAGTGTTTCTAGGAGGACATATAGAGCTTTATATTGAGATAAAAATAAATAAATAATCTATATTTCTAATATATATATTGATATTGGCAATAGAAATCCCAGGTTTAACTTTCTGAGTTGGTTTTCGACCGCTATCACCCGGGATCGAATCCCGCATTGGCCACTTTTTTTTCTAATTAAAAAAAAAAAAGCCTTAATGGCCCCCGATTCTTGCAAAATTCCAAACCCCACCAGCGAATGCAAGTAACTAAACGGGGCTCTGGCATATTTGTAAGTGCAAAAGTGGAACTGCTTTTCACATGTGTAGACATGTGGTGCACTTACAATAAAAGCAGTAGCTAACTTCTACACAGCATGATTATCATGGCCTTGTACCACGTGTACTAGGGATAATAAAACAAAACAACAACAACAAAAAGCTTCATTAAGACCTTTCAGTCTTATACAGATTGTCCAAACACAGAAATGTAGGGTACATACAGAAATAACAGTAATAGTACCAGTAATCAACAACAACAAAAAGCTTTTTTTATGACCTTTCAGTCTTATACAGATTCTCCAAGCACAGAAATGTAGGATACATACAGAAATAACAGTAATAGTACCAGTAATCAACAACAACAAAAAGCTTTATTAAGACCTTTCAGTCTTATACAGATTCTCCAAACACAGAAATGTAGGGTACATACAGAAATAACAGTAATAGTACCAGTAATCAACAACAACAAAAAGCTTTTTTTAAGACCTTTCAGTCTTATACAGATTCTCCTAGCACAGAAATGTAGGATACATACAGGAACATCAGTAATAGTACCTTAATGGTAATATGATATTTATATACAGAAAAAAATATATAAAAACAAGCTAATAGATTAATCTGGGTAAATTGGAGGAAAAGAAATTTATTATACATGGATTTACCACGGATTCACCGCAAACAAAGATACAAAAGCAAAAGCTAATCACAATCAATATTGAGATAATGAAATTATCATAAGCATAAACAGATTTGAAAGGGTAAATCTGAGGAAAAGAAAAAAGATACAAAATAAAGAAATAAAAAAATACACTGGAATTTACATATGATACATGCACTAAGATTTTTCGTCTTAATAAAAATAATTTCTCAGATGAAGGTTATAAACTAGGGATAGTAATAACAAAAAAAAAATCTTTCTGAGTTTTTATCTTATGAAATCAAAGAATTTAATATTTCTAACACCACGTGTGGATTATTATTTTGTCACTTAATATCCAACGTAAGTGTTTTATCCGTTAAAAAATTATATACATCCATCATTAAAATTGAAGAAATATTGAATACGCAATATTTTAATCCTACGTATTTCAAATAAGTGTGAAATTTTTAAACGCAGATTCTTAATTAATATTACGAAATTCCATTTGAAATGTTACGAAGTTGAAGATAGAAAACCTACCTATTATGATGTCGTAACATCTGCAAGAAAAGAACAAAGACCCTTTCGGCTGATTTCTTCTCGCAAAAGAGTAGATTACCTTTTTGAAATATAATTTGATGCCAAATTTTTATTTTAGATTGAGATGGATGTATTTTGAGTTTTTAATGCGTAAAAATAATTTCTTTTAACGTTGATTTTTTTCAATTTAATAAAATGTTTTTGGTATATAGAATACTGAATGTAAAATTCGAAAATATCTAATTGGTAAAAAATATTATGAGTATAAATTTAAAACTTCGTATTTTGTAAATTATACGTATATAAATTATTTGTATTGTAACCTATATTTATACTTATATTTTAAATTATCGAATTTATATAATCAATAAATTATTTGCAAAATATTTTTAATTGCTATGCGAATATTAAAATTAATACAAATTTTGTAAAAATAAAACTTTATATATTTATATTTAAGATATTTCCTCTAAACAATTTCCAATAAAATTAAATTAATGAATTAGAACAATATTTAAATGTAGGTTCCTATATTGTATCACTAAAGCGTTAACTTTCAGGTATAGGCCCAGCACATAAAGAAAATTTTGAATTATCGTTTGATTTTATATTTGAAAAAGAAAAATAAATTATTATTTTATAAAAATAATTTTTGACAGTTAGATATAAAATCACATAAAAATAAAGCAAATATAAATTTCTAATAATATTTTGGATTTTAAACATAATAATTATTTAAAATAATAAGGCTTTTTTTTTTCAAAATAGAAATTAAAATTTAAAACGCTATATAACAATTAGAAACTTCTTTCTTGGAATTATTTCTAAGGTTTTGCTCTGGGTTTAGGTAAGAAATTCATAGAGATAAAGGTGATCGTTTGGAATATAAGGCACATAAATACCGACAAAATGGAATCCATATGATTTTTATCAAATGATTTTATTATCACTCTAAATCAAAATAACATTTTTGTTGACTTTGCTTTGACTTATTAAAGATACTGATTCCAAGAAGATTAATCAAACATTATATTTATTGATTTACAAAATAAAACTTGTAACATATTATACAAAGGAACTTTTTTTTTCTATCAGGTTAGCTCCTATTTACTTGTGATCCTACACACATACTCTGTGGGAACAATTAATTAATTAAACTAAAAATATATATACAAAATATTTTAGAAGATTAATAAAGAAAAATCCAATTAAATATAAACAAATTTTCATATAAAGATATTGTGAATATAGATTTTATTTTAATTCGAATATTTGTTTCTCTGTTATAAATATACAATATTTTAATTTAATTAATTAATTGTTCCCACAGTGTATATGTGTAATATCAAAAGAAAATAGGAATTAATCGTTAGAAGAAGATAAGTTTCTCTTTGTTAACTGTTGTTATAAGTTATTATGGTTGCATTTTCTGGAGGCGTCTTTGAATGGGGCGGATAGTGGACTGCGCACGGACTGGACATGTCTGAAAAGAGCCATCTTTTAAAGCTTCTTCGTAGGCCAGATGTGCTTTGATTGAAATATCCAATGAAGGTATGCCGGTAAGTGAAATAGCTTGAATTGAGGGGGTACTGAGACCTTCAAGTTATTATTTGATATGTTCTCCCTCTTGTATATTTATATATTTAGATGTGAAAAATAGTACAAATTCACTTTTGTACTATTTTTCACATTGATTGGCGTTCTCGTGCCCTTCCGGCCTGAATACCTGTTTCATGGTTTTTTAGGATGCCCCAAAGACCAGCCTTTTTGGTCGTTGAGGTACAGCTTGCACCACGCTGACGAGGGCCAACAGCCCGAAACGCGTACGTGGTTAGATTTTCTTGATTAATCAAGAAACGGTATTTGGCCAATTCTGGAATAATTAAAAATCGACGATTAGTTGACATTTATTTCGACAGATGGCGCAAGCCATCAGAAACTTTCAGTTGCACGATCAGGAAATGCCTTTTTTTCTTATATTTTTATGTATATTTATTAATTGTTTTATATATTTATATTTATTTATTCATATATTTATCATTATATATAACCATATTTATTTATATATTTATCATTATATAATCATATTTATATTTATTCTGTATTTAACCATATATAAACTTATATGGACATTGTAATAAATCAGTTTCAATCTCAATCTCCCTTTTGTAAATCAATAAAAATAATATTTGATCAATCTTCTTGGAATCTCTAACTTTAAAAAAGTCTAAGCAAAGTTAGCAGTATCTTTATTACATTTTTTATTGCAGTGCTTGTTGTGTTAGGACGTATTTTTAAAAAAATCTAAGAGGTTTTTGCTTTTTTTGCGAGCAAGAAAACCTTAACAATGACTTTATCTCTTTAGAAACAATTAACAAACTATGTCATTTCATCAGATGTGTTTGTATTGTGCCATCTTAATTGTCGTTTGGTTCAAGGATCTTACCAAATAAATTTGTTTTTTGTTTTTCTTTAGCTTGGAAACCTGTTTGAAGATCCATTGTGTACATTAGGCACGCACAACACTTAAATCACTACCTTTTAGCATGTATATCAGGATTCAGACAATAACTCAGAGAGATACACTCATGGACAAAACTTAAGGAAGTTGTACCTTTTAGCATGTATATCAGGATTCAGACAATAACTCTGAGAGATACACTCATGGACAAAACTAAAGGAAGTTATACCTTTTAGCATGTATATCGGGATTCAGACAATAACTCTGAGAGATACACTCATGGACAAAACTTAAGGAAGTTGTACTTTTTAGCATGTATATCAGGATTCAGACAATAACTCAGAGAGATACACTCATGGACAAAACTAAAGGAAGTTATACCTTTTAGCATGTATATCAGGATTCAGACAAAAACTCTGAGAGATACACTCATGGACAAAACTTAAGGAAGTTGTACTTTTTAGCATGTATATCGGGATTGAGACAATAACTCTAAAAGATATTACAGTGACCTTTATTGAAGACACGAGATAACCAAGTGTGAACAAAATCGCCTCAGTATTCTTCAACAACAAAAAGACGTCCGGCGGTATTAAAATATGAAACTTTCTTAAACTTTGTCCATGAGTGGTATTGCTTGTGTTGATTACGAATTGAAGAATGTTTAATTTAAATTGTAGATTGTATGTTCAGTGTAAACGTGATTTAGCGATCTATTAATTTAACATTCCTAAAAAAATCTCTTGGTACTCAACTATATCTATAAAAAATATAATTATAAGGTTATCTCAAAAGTTTGTAAACATATTATGATTTATATTTTGAAAGTGTTTACGAACTATTGAGACAACATTGTAATTCTGAAACTTGGCCCACCTGCTGATTGGCCACCTTTGATATAGAACATCAGAGATTAAATCATTCTTCTATAAGAATTCTGTTATAATTTTCCCAATGTTACCAATAATATCAAATGTCGTAAACACTTGCAAAATATAAATAATATTCTGGAATAATTAAAAATTAGCGATCAATTTATATTTATTCCGATAGATAGCGCAAGCCATCAGCAACTTTTAGTTTCACGATCAGAAAATGTCTTTTTTCTTAATAAATCATTATGTTTACGAATTTTTGGAACAACCTTGCATAATCGTTTGAATCTTTTAAATTTTGTTTGTTTATATGAACAGTGCCTCTCGTTTCATCTTACATAATACAAAAGCAAAAATTTACTTAAATGAACGTTTCTGATGCCAAGCTTCGTCTCGAATGAAGAATTCCAAGAAGACCTATGTAAGAGTGGGGTAACTGTACTTGTAAGGAACGACCCGGACTACAGAATGAGGGGGGTGGACAATGCTGTCATTCAAAGGACATTTTGATGGCCCTCCATAACCGGTCAGTCTGGCTACGTGCTCTATGGGTTATCTGCCTTTCCACTCCTGACTTGGTTGTCTAGACTCTCTCTGTAGGTGCTCTATGGGTTATCTGCCTTTCCACTCCTGACTTGGTTGTCTAGACTCTCGCTGTAGGTGCTCTATGGGTTATCTGCCTTTCCACTCCTGACTTGGTTGTCTAGACTCTCGCTGTAGGTGCTCTATGGGTTATCTGCCTTTCCACTCCTTACTTGGTTGTCTAGACTCTCGCTGTAGCTGCTCTATGGGTTATCTGCCTTTCCACTCCTGACTTGGTTGTCTAGACTCTCGCTGTAGGTGCTCTATGGGTTATCTGCCTTTCCACTCCTGACTTGGTTGTCTAGACTCTCGCTGTAGCTGCTCTATGGGTTATCTGCCTTTCCACTCCTGACTTGGTTGTCTAGACTCTCTCTGTAGGTGATCTATGGGTTATCTGCCTTTCCACTCCTGACTTGGTTGTCTAGACTCTCGCTGTAGGTACTCTATGGGTTATCTGCCTTTCCACTCCTGACTTGGTTGTCTAGACTCTCGCTGTAGGTGTTCTATGGGTTAACTGCCTTTCCTCTCCTGACTTGGTTGTCTAGACTCTCGCTGTAGGTGCTCTATGGGTTATCTGCCTTTCCACTCCTGACTTGGTTGTCTAGACTCTCGCTGTAGGTGCTCTATGGGTTATCTGCCTTTCCACTCCTGACTTGGTTGTATAGACTCTCGCTGTAGGTGCTCTATGGGTTATCTGCCTTTCCACTCCTGACTTGGTTGTCTAGACTCTCGCTGTAGGTGCTCTATGGGTTATCTGCCTTTCCACTCCTGACTTGGTTGTATAGACTCTCGCTGTAGGTGTTCTATGGGTTATCTGCCTTTCCACTCCTGACTTGGTTGTCTAGACTCTCGCTGTAGGTGTTCTATGGGTTATCTGCCTTTCCACTCCTGACTTGGTTGTCTAGACTCTCTCTGTAGGTGCTCTATGGGTTATCTGCCTTTCCACTCCTGACTTGGTTGTCTAGACTCTCGCTGTAGGTGCTCTATGGGTTATCTGCCTTTCCACTCCTGACTTGGTTGTCTAGACTCTCGCTGTAGGTGCTCTATGGGTTATCTGCCTTTCCTCTCCTGACTTTGTTGTCTAGACTCTCGCTGTAGGTGCTCTATGGGTTATCTGCCTTTCCACTCCTGACTTGGTTGTCTAGATTCTCGCTGTAGCTGCTCTATGGGTTAACTGCCTTTCCACTCCTGACTTGGTTGTCTAGACTCTCGCTGTAGGTGCTCTATGGGTTATCTGCCTTTCCACTCCTGACTTGGTTGTCTAGATTCTCGCTGTAGCTGCTCTATGGGTTAACTGCCTTTCCACTCCTGACTTGGTTGTCTAGACTCTCTCTGTAGCTGCTCTATGGATTAACTGCCTTTCCACTCCTGACTTGGTTGTCTAGACTCTCTCTGTAGCTGCTCTATGGATTAACTGCCTTTCCACTCCTGACTTGGTTGTCTAGACTCTCGCTGTAGGTGTTCTATGGGTTATCTGCCTTTCCACTCCTGACTTGGTTGTCTAGACTCTCGCTGTAGCTGCTCTATGGGTTAACTGCCTTTCCACTCCTGACTTGGTTGTCTAGACTCTCGCTGTAGCTGCTCTATGGGTTATCTGCCTTTCCACTCCTGACTTGGTTGTCTAGACTCTCGCTGTGAGTGCTCTATGGGTTATCTGCCTTTCCTCTCCTGACTTGGTTGTCTAGACTCTCGCTGTATGTGCTCTATGGGTTATATGCCTTTCCATTCCTGACTTGGTTGTCTAGACTCTCGCTGTAGGTGCTCTATGGGTTATCTGCCTTTCCTCTCCTGACTTGGTTGTCTAGACTCTCTCTGTAGATGATCTATGGGTTATCTGCCTTTCTTCTCCTGAATCGTTTATCTAGACTCTTACGCGTCATAGAAGCAGAACATAGGAGAAAAAAGGAAGAATTAAAGGTATTAGGATAAGAAAAAGAGAAAAGACAGAACTATTTTAACCGTTTATCAAACTTTTTAAAGGAGAATTTAAGCCCTGATACTAAATATTCGTGAATGAGCGACAAATTTCAAATATATAAAAAAAATGATCGGTTAATTTTTAAAAATATCAAAAGAAAAATGACAATTAAAAATGGTACCTTGAAATTAGGTAGATGTAATACAGATACAAGCCTTTATTAAGACCTTCCGTCTTAGACAGACTCCTGTTAGAAATGGATTCTCTAAAAAGAAATGAGAAGCAGGGGAAGAAACTGAATCCTCGCTTAGAAAAGAGAAAAAGAAGAAAAGGAAAGAATATCTATGTACAAAAGGTAGGTGTAGTATCAACTTCGAGTTATCTTCTGCGGCATATTTCACACTATCATCTGGTGGTGTCTTATCCATGGAGCAGATCGGTCCATGCACCCTTGTCACAATACCGGCCAACTGAGGTGTTCGTATGGATGTCCTGTTCTGGATTGATGTCTGCCATATAGAGGGCTTCAAGCTCTCTTAGAGTTGTGGTGGTGTCTTGTCCATGGAGCAGATCAGATCGGTCCATGCACCCTGATCACAATACCAGCCTACAAAGGTGCCTTTGGAATGAAGAGGTGCCATTGCCCCGTTAGTCAGCCAAATTTCAAAGTTCCCTGTAGGCCTTCACGGTTACGATAGCAGCTTTGGGTTCACGACACCGTACTTCGCCCTACAGTGCAGTCCCTTACTTGTGCTGCTTCTCCCCACGCAGAGGAGGACTTCTGAACAGGGTAAGATAGAATGGTGTGGTGTCTTGTCCACATGGAAAGAGAGGGTACCATTGCCCCGTTAGTCAGCCACATTTCAAAGTCCCTGTTCACGGTTACCGTAGCGGCTCGGGGCTCACGACACCGTACTACAGGGCAGTTCTTACTTGTGCTGCTTCTCCCCACGTAGAGGAGGACTTCTGGGCAGGGTCAGATAGAAAGGGTGGTGATGTCTTGTCCATCCATGGAAAGAGATAGGTGCCATTACCCCGTTAGTCAGCCATATTTCAGAGTTTCTTGTTCACGGTTACCGTAGCGGCTCACGACACCGTACTACAGGATAGTCCCTTACTTGTGCTGCTACTCCCGCCCGCCATGTAGAGGAGGACTTCTGGGCAGTCACACTATCGTCTGACAACTTAGTAAATGACCTATATAACGTTTTGATCTATTTAGCCGAATTTGTTAGAATCGCTCAAGGTCACATATCAAAAGATTCCCCTAAAAAAGAAAAATAAGTTGTCTTCACGCCGTTTTTTACTAATATATCACAGAGGGGTGATTCCAATATCTTCAATCAATCACCATGAAAAATATTCAAATGGAGATCTTTTTTTCCTAAACACAGTTGAAATATGACTGACTCAATTGAATTTTTGTGTGAGCAAAGCCCCTTCTTTTAAGGGAGAGCTCAAGTATATATAAGGAAATATATCATTGAATCTTCAAATATAGGTCATTCTATCATGTCTTTTTGCTTGTCTCTTTTTTTTTTTTCTGTGAAATAATAAAAAGTTTTTTTACTTTAACCTCCCCTCTTTCTCCCAACCAATCAGTCTTTTCCAATTATAAATTGTCACAGAGGACGACAACCCTAGAAATTTGACAATATACTTATAAATTTATTGCCAATAATATTTCAACAATTTGAAAAGCGTGAACATTTTTTAAAAAGTTAATTTATTTTACCTTCGCTTTCTTTGCTGGGTTTTGACCTATTGTGATAATAATATTTATATTTTCACCATTATTATTTCACATATATTATATAATCTTTTTGAAAATAGAGAAATTCATAAATAAATCTTTAATTAAAAAGGCATAATAAATGATATTTTGATCCAATATATGCCTTTTTAATTTAAAATTATATAATCTATAAAATCAAATATTTTATTTTTAAAAATATATTTTTTATTTTTCAATTTAATTGACTATCTACTTATATAATTGCCTTATTCTGTCTGTGTGAAGTTTACTGTGTGAAGTTCACGGATAGAATTTGGTCAGAATGGATAAAATAAAAAAAAGTGTCAAGGGATGGGAATCGAAACCACGACCTTCCGCTTACCGGGCAGATGTCATGACCACTAGGCTACCCTGGACATATTTTTCCGTTCATAAAGTTAATATATGATGCAAATATAATTATCTCTATCGATATGGGTTCATTCAAAAAACTTTTACCGCAGTTTAGAATATATATCTATATATTTATCTATTTACTTATATGTTCACTGGCCGTGTGACCATTTAGAACCTTGCGGAAAGTTATAGGGTCATTTTTTTGTGAATTTTTTTTTTGTTTCGATTTTATTGAAAAAAAAAACGATATGGTGCCTTTAAAAATGATCTTTATTACTATGCAGTTTTCTATTTAGTCAATATACCTAAGTTCATGTTGCAAATGTAATTATCTCTATCGATTTAGTAGGTGAAATGCAAAAAAAAAATCGACATGATGAAATCTTTATGAAAATTCACATTTTTATTTTTATATTTTCAAGACACACACAGTTTGGGGCGGGACGTTTCACAAGAGAGACATCCAAGGAGCCAATTTATAATTGTAACGAATAGTATTTTAATTAAAACGTTTTTAAAATATATACGCACTCTGGTAAAACCCGGGCGTTGCCCGGGCCATTAGTCTAGTTCTACATATTTGGCCATAGTTTTAGAATATCTCTTTTATAATTATTGTAAATATGTATAATTAACTCACCTATTTTTTAACTTCACTAATATATAATTATTTTGTAAATTCTATATAACTGTGAAATTATATAATGTGTTTATTTTCTTCAAGTAATTTAAAATAAAATTATTTGAGATAGTATTTATTTAAATTAAAGATACTTCGGCCACAGTAAATATTTTTATTAACTTGACGTTTCGACAAAATTCTTTTGTCTTCGTCTGGAGCAAACAAAAATGAAAACATTTGACAAGGCGTTAAAAATTATTTTTATTATTATATTTAATTCTATCGAATAATTTTTAACGCCTTGCTAAATGTTTTAATATTACAGAGTAACAATGGCTATAGATGAGCTCGTCTTTGAAAAGGAACTTGTATATATATAATAATAATCTTTTTTTTTTTTTCATGTATAAACATATACCAAGATTTGTTTTGTATAATTGCTATTAATAATATGTAAAGTTAAATTGGTTACGGATTCATCCTTCTTACTTACTTTAATTATATAATAGTTCCTGAGAGACGAAGACAAAAGATTTTTGTCGAAACGTCGAGTTAATAAAAATATTTACTGGCAGAAGTATCTTTAATTTTAAGAAATATAAATGCCGGCCAGGCAGTCTCTATCTTTACAATACTTGATAGAAAATAATTGTTTTTCTATTATCACGAATGTACTTTTGATTATTTCCAAGAAAAAATATTATTCATAATATATATTTCTTTCTAATCAATTAATGGGGGGATTTGACAACCATCGTGACTGGGTGAGTTAGAATGCATCTGCCTTTGTCATGAAGACTGGGAGCACTACTCAGTGCCAGGTCGACTTAGCTCCAATATGTAATGGTGACATGAGGAACAGACACCATATACAGCCAACATGGAGTACATCCTGTATCCCCTTTGTCATTAAGACTGAGAGCACTACTCAGTAGCAGTCCACTGACTTAGCTCCAATATGAAATGGTGACATGAGGAACAGATGCCATGTGCAGCCGCTCCTAACATGGAATACAAACACTGCTCATCCTGTATCCCTGGAGACCTTACAGGGTACTATCAGCCGGGCCAGCTGAACCCAGGTTTTTTAGTGAGCTTGTTACTGCTCCCCCTCCTCCTTTTTCATCCGGGCTTGGGACCGGCAAAGGCGGATTTCTAATCAATTAACCAATACCTTTATTAAGACATATTTACTCCTATATAAATTTCCTGAAGAGATACAGCAATGATTGTAAAATGAGGAAGAAAGATAGGTATCCTCTTCTTCTCTACTTTCTTTTAAATGCGATTCTTGTAAGTCATTGAAGAAGATAGAAAAAAAGATTGGTATTAAAAGCAACAATTATAACAATAATGTATAAAAACAACAAACAGATAATATATAAAACTATATAGCTAACTTGGTTATCTCGTGTGTCTTCAATAAAGGTCACTGTATTCATGGTAAACGGATTTCGACAATTTAGAAAGAGGGGATCTATATCACCGCAACTCTTTTTATTAACGCGATTAAAGGAAGCTTTCGGGCAAGCCCTTCTTCAGCTAACTATAGTGTACAAACATGGCAAACGATTCTGGATCGATTTTCTGTTGTGGTCGTGTCCAATGAAAACCCTCAGATGTCTCCATACATCTCTACCACAGCAGTCGTAATGTACTTGGGAGTGTAAAGCTGCTGTTCTGGGTCAATTTTCTGTTGTTGTCGTGTCCAATGAAGAGCCACAGATGTCTCCATACATCTCTATCACAGCAGTCGTAATGTTCTTGGGAGTGTAAAGCTGCTGTTCTGGGTCAATTTTCTGTTGTTGTCGTGTCCAATGAAGAGCCACAGATGTCTCCATACATCTCTATTACAGCAGTCGTAATGCACTTGGGAGTGTAAAGCTGCTATTCTGGGTCAATTTTCTGTTGTTGTCGTGTCCAATGAAGAGCCTCAGATGTCTCCATACATCTCTATCACAGCAGTCGTAATGTACTTGGGAGTGTAAAGCTGCTGTTTGGGTCAATTTTCTGTTGTTGTCGTGTCCAATGAAGAGCCACAGATGTCTCCATACATCTCTATCACAGCAGTCGTAATGTTCTTGGGAGTGTAAAGCTGCTGTTCTGGGTCAATTTTCTGTTATTGTCGTGTCCAATGAAGAGCCACAGATATCTCCATACATCTCTATCACAGCAGTCGTAATGTACTTGGGAGTGTAAAGCTGATATTCTGGGTCAATTTTCTGTTGTTGTCGTGTCCAATGAAGAGCCTCAGATGTCTCCATACATCTCTATCACAGCAGTCGTAATGTACTTGGGAGTGTAAAGCTGCTGTTCTGGGTCAATTTTCAGTTGTTGTCGTGTCCAATGAAGAACCTCAGATGTCTCCATACATCTCTATCACAGCAGTCGTAATGTACTTGGGAGTGTAAAGCTGCTGTTCTGGGTCAATTTTCTGTTGTTGTCGTGTCCAATGAAGAGCCTCAGATGTCTCCATACATCTCTATCACAGCAGTCGTAATGTACTTGGGAGTGTAAAGCTGCTGTTCTGGGTCAATTTTCAGTTGTTGTCGTGTCCAATGAAGAACCTCAGATGTCTCCATACATCTCTATCACAGCAGTCGTAATGTACTTGGGAGTGTAAAGCTGCTGTTCTGGGTCAATTTTCTGTTGTTGTCGTGTCCAATGAAGAACCTCAGATGTCTCCATACATCTCTATCACAGCAGTCGTAATGTACTTGGGAGTGTAAAGCTGCTGTTCTGGGTCAATTTTCTGTTGTTGTCGTGTCCAATGAAGAGCCTCAGATGTCTCCATACATCTCTATCACAGCAGTCGTAATGTACTTGGGAGTGTAAAGCTGCTGTTCTGGGTCAATTTTCAGTTGTTGTCGTGTCCAATGAAGAACCTCAGATGTCTCCATACA
The DNA here is from genome assembly GCA_030710605.1 of Cordylochernes scorpioides. NCBI lineage: Eukaryota > Metazoa > Arthropoda > Arachnida > Pseudoscorpiones > Chernetidae > Cordylochernes > Cordylochernes scorpioides. The sequence continues at coordinate 58,286,641 of CP092870.1, forward strand.
TCTCTATCACAGCAGTCGTAATGTACTTGGGAGTGTAAAGCTGCTGTTCTGGGTCAATTTTCTGTTGTTGTCGTGTCCAATGAAGAACCTCAGATGTCTCCATACATCTCTATCACAGCAGTCGTAATGTTCTTGGGTGTGTAAAGCTGCTGTTCTGGGTCAATTTTCTGTTGTTGTCGTGTGCAATGAAGAACCTCAGATGTCTCCATACATCTCTATCACAGCAGTCGTAATGTACTTGGGAGTGTAAAGCTGCTGTTCTGGGTCAATTTTCTGTTGTTGTCGTGTCCAATGAAGAACCTCAGATGTCTCCATACATCTCTATCACAGCAGTCGTAATGTACTTGGGAGTGTAAAGCTGCTGTTCTGGGTCAATTTTCTGTTGTTGTCGTGTCCAATGAAGAACCTCAGATGTCTCCATACATCTCTATCACAGCAGACGCAGTGTACTTGGGTGTGTAAAGCTGCTTCTCTAAGTCCCTGTTAATTTTTTGCAAGGCCGCGGCCATTACTGGGTATGAGAATATATACATGGGGTGCACTTACAGTAAAAGCAATCGCCAACTTTCACCCACCATGATTATCATGGCCTGTACCACGTGTACTAGGAATAATAATAATATCAATAAAATCGGTGTAAATTTCATTTTTGCAAGAATCGTATAATCATTGAAAATCAAATTATGTTCGTGATGTTTTGCTTATTCCTCAAGTGGTTTAAACGATCTCCATTAGTTTCCATTGTCTCAGCTTTTCTATTATAGTCCTGGGGTTTCCCAGAGGTATTTTTGGAGGATTCGATACAAATCAATAGATGATAAGGCATAATTTGGATTATAGATTATAAACACAAGGTAATAAGATCAAAAAATAAATAGTGTGTGACGTTTATGTAACACCGTTTTAACCATTGTTTACACCAAACATGTTGTGTTAAAATTTCTCATTCAGTACTTTTGTCTGAAGATGGTAACAACGTTGTTACCGAGACGTTACACACTATTTATTTATTTTGATTTGGTGTCTTATTACCTTGTAGTTATAATTCAACTAGCCGAATGACCCGGGCAACGCCCGTGTTTTACCCCCGATTGAATGTTTTTATTCAAATACTATTTGTTACAATTATAAATTGGCGCCTTAAATAAATGCATATATTAGTTAATAACTATAGCCTATGTGCTTTATCTGTCTATGTACTGTTGGCTTCCGTAGGCGTCTCATACTGGGAAAAGGAAAGAGAGGATTCCATTTAGTTATTAACTAATATATGCATTTATTTAAAGAGCGAAGCGCTCCAAAACAATACTTATTGTTGAAATTTGAGATTGAATCAAGGAATAAAAGGATTATTTATTAAACAAAGTAACTTAAAACAAGATGTTAAAGTAGCAACATTTTAAAGGCAAGTAGATAGGAAGGCGAGGGACAAAGACTAAATATATTGACGTCGACCGCAGCGCCGCCGCGGCCGTTGATTGGTCGATCCTCCAATGCTCCATGCCAATATTTTGATCGCTATTCCAACACTCCCTCTCGATCCAAAATGTTCAGTAGACCTCTTAAGTAGTGGAATTTGTTTCGTGGAAGAGGTTTAGTCATTATATCAGCTAGCTGTTCTGAGCTGCAAACATGATGCACTTTAAGTTCACCTTCTTCATGTTTGGATCTAATGAAGTGGTAGCGAACATCAAGTTGGTCTTGTCCAGTGAAGAGAATTCCCATGTGTGGAGTGCCTTTCAGATAACGGAAAATATTCTTCACTGTTGTACAATGTGCAGGTCCTGGATATTCTAGGAATTTACTCACTTGTGAAACTGCATAAGTGATATCTGGACGTGAAACACATGATGCAAACATAAGGGATCCAACAGCTTCTCGAAAAGGGAATTTAGGCATCTTTTCCTTTTGTTCTGGAGTAGGACAGTCCTGCTTTGTTAAGATGACAGAAGGATCCATAGGCACCGAAGCAGGAATACAGTCAGCCATATTATATTTACTCAAAATTTTGTCAATATATGATGACTGGTGAATGAAAATACTTGCCCTATCTTCTGACTGCTCTATTTGTAGCCCAACAAAAAAGTTAACACTTCCAGATGTAATTTCAAATGCGTGTTCTAACTCATCCATTATAAAAGCTATTGCCTCTTTATCTTTAGATAGAATAATTCCATCATCAACATAGAGAGCTAAGATAACATTTGAATCATTGTGTGTTCCAATGAAAATGCACGGGTCGGCGTCTGATGTTTTGAAATTATGGCTATACAAAAAATTGGTAAATTTCTTATTCCAATTTCTAGAAGATTGTTTTAGACCATACAGACTTTTATGTAATCTATAGCAGCTATTATCATCTCTCTTGTAGCCTTCTGGTTGTTCAAGATAAACAAGTTCCTCTAATTCGCCATTGAGAAAAGCTGTCTTTACATCGAATTGCTTAAGAAACATCCTTTCAGAAGCAGCGTGTGATAAAAGAATGCGTAACGAATCATACCTGACTACTGGGCTAAACGTATCGAAATAGTCAACATTTTTGATTTGAGAATAGCCTTTTGCAACTAATCTGGCTTTGAACCGTTGAATTGTACCATCGGACTCCGTTTTAATTTTATAAACCCATTTACAACCGATAGGTTTATGACCATCTGCCAAACGTTCTAAAGTCCATGTTTTATTTTTATTTAATGCATCAATCTCTTCATCCATGGCTAATTTCCATCTTTCTGAATCTGAACTCGTTATTGCATTTATATAGTTACTGGGTTCATCAGCGAGCGCAAAGTTACATTGGCTATTCGAAACTTTAGAGCGTGTTATCATTGGATGCGAACTGATATCGGATACTGGCGGCATTTCCTGCACTGGAATGTTTGCTGTCGCAACTGGTGATTCATCCGGAGCGCTGTTAATCTGAAATATTATTTCTTTTGGTTTGGTAGATTCTCTATCTGGAGTAGCTTTCTCATCGAATGTGACATCTTTAGAAATTCTTATTTTTCTAGTTTTCCAATCCCATAATCTAAAATTTTTGCTTGTATTCTCATAACCTAAAAACATAAGTTTTATCGATTTATTATCCCACTTTTTACGGTTTTCTTTGGGAATATGCATATAAGCATTACAGCCAAATATTTTATAGTTAGCTACATTAGGCTTTGTGCCAAAGAAAAGTTCATAAGGTGTCGTTCCAGGGGTTTGCTTAGTCGCACTTCTATTTAGAATATAATTTGCTGTGTTACATGCCTCAGCCCAAAAAAATCCTGGAAGATTTCGTGAATTTAGCATGGACCTGGCTGCTTCCACAATCGTACGATTGTCTCTTTCTATACGTCCTATCTGTTCGTGCACATAAGGTGCAGTGAACTCGTGAATTATCCCAAATCTTTTACATAAATCTGCAAAATTATCGCTTTTGAATTCTAGCGCATTATCAGTCCTAAGAACTTTTATCTTATTTCCAGTTTGAGTATAGATTAGAGTAGCATATTCTTTGAATATATCTAGCACATCTGATTTGTTTTTAATAAAATAAATATGGCGATAACCACTAAAGTAATCTTTAAATAAGCAGAAATACAGATATTTACTTAATGATTGAGTCTGCATTGGGCCACAAATATCAGCATAAATAAACTCACCTAGCTGGTAGTTTTTGCCATCTGAGGGATAGCACGACTTTCTATGGGCTTTTCCAAGTTGGCATCCTTCACAGAAGAAAAATTCTCCCTCTAAATCTTGAGGCTGCAGACCATCCACCAATCCTTTGGTCGCCATCTCTCGAAGTGTAGCAACTGGAAGATGCGCAAGTCTCTCGTGCCACAACTGAAGCTTGTTCTCGCTGGTGATGTAGCCTTGTGATGATGACGTAACCTTGAAGAGCATCCTGTAGAGGCCGTCATGACGCACTCCTACGGCTTTTAGGTCATTATCCATGAAGATCTGTAGCTTGTCATGTTTGATAATGACGTTGAATCCTCTTCTTGTGGACGTAGAAAGGCTATACAAATTTTTCTTTAGTTGCGGCGAGTAGAGCACATTTCTTATGTACGTATTGTACCATCCACCGTCGACGTAGGCTTGAATCTCGATGTCTCCCATGCCTTCTGCAAGTAGTGTCGAGTTGTCTCCCAAGTAGATTGGATGATCACTGGTGAACGGCGTGTAGGTCTTGAACCACTCTCGTCGAAATGTCATGCTGCAACTTGCACCGCTGTCAGCATACCAAATATCATTGGGCTCTACTTGATTATCGCCCAAAATAAGTCCATAATCACTTGAACTTCCTTTTGAATCATGAAGATTTTTGGATTTATTTTTCTCATTAGCTAATCTTTTTCTACATTCGCGGCTCCAATGTCCAATTTTGTGACAATAGTGGCATTTAGTGTTCTTCTTGGCATCTTGAAAAGAACGTTGTGTATCTTTAGGCTTCGTTCGTGCTTGCCTGTGTAATAAGGCCTCGTCTTGTTTAGAAGAACCGCTTTGTTGATTCCTTGTTTCTTCAATCAAAAGTCTTGCAGTTAAATTGTTAAGAGTTTGAGCTTTCGGATCTAACGATTCCCACGCTGCAACAAAGTAGCGCATACTCGAAGGCAAAGTATTTAAAATTTTTGCTACCTTTTGATCTTCCGTTATGGTTCCGCCCATTTGTGAAATTTGTGCAGAAATATTTTCAATTTTTGCTATGTAATCACTTATTGTTTCCGATGTCAATCGTGCATCGAAGAATTGTTGCCAAAGTAGGCCAATAGTAAATTCGGATTTTTGTTCATGAATAACAAGTAATTTCTGCCACATTTGTGAAGCGGAAGTACAGTTCATCAGGGGCTGAAGAAACCTTAATTCGATTGCCTGTGATAATAACATCCTTGCCTTAACGTCCTTTGATTTCCAATTCTGTAGTGAACTTTCAGAGTTACTGTCGGAGGAAACAACATTCGGCTTTATTTCTAAGCCTTCCAATAATTCTAGTAATTTTTGTTGTTCCATAAGAAGCCTGAATTGGAATTTCCATAGTGAAAAGTTTTCACCATTAAAAACTTTAATCCTTGAAAGACAATCTTCGCTCATCTTCTTTGTCTTGGAATCGGCCAACGACAAAAAGAAACTAGGGTTATGGTTGGCGGTTGACGCCTAAACTTCAAGCAAAACAAAGGCTTACTCACTGCTGGCGGTTAATCCTTTTAGGCGCAGTGGAAGCGTGCTGGGCCCATAACCTGTTGAAATTTGAGATTGAATCAAGGAATAAAAGGATTATTTATTAAACAAAGTAACTTAAAACAAGATGTTAAAGTAGCAACATTTTAAAGGCAAGTAGATAGGAAGGCGAGGGACAAAGACTAAATATATTGACGTCGACCGCAGCGCCGCCGCGGCCGTTGATTGGTCGATCCTCCAATGCTCCATGCCAATATTTTGATCGCTATTCCAACACTTATAAAAACGAAAGAGCGAGTGGGGGAGGCTTGATGGGGAGGGGGGGGGGGGGCAAAGGTGGCGTGATCGTAGCCAACCAATAGGAGGGCGCCATTCCAAAAAAAAAAAGCAAACGGTGACAGAGACGGCTGATGAGGAATGACGCTCGTAACTGTATATAGAATAGATGTTCAGGACAGGACTGGTTGAGAATCGTATTTGGGACATTTCGGGAATGTTTTGATTTTTCCCTTAAATTTGAGGATTCTAAGAAGTCCTGTTCATCAATCAAATTTTTCTTCAAAAATATAAAAAAGGCATCTCCTTATCGTGCAACTGAAAGTTGCTGATGGCTTACGCCATCTATCGAAATAAATATGAACTATTCTCGTTGATTTTTAATTATTCCAGAATTTGCCAAATACCCATTCTTGATTAATCAAGAAAATCTAACCACGTTACTTAAAAATCAACCAGAATAGTTTATATTTATACCGATAGATGGTGCAAGCCATCATCAACTTTCAGTTGGACGATAAGGAGATGCCTTTTTAATAATTTATGCACCTTATCCCCAGTACAATATCACATTTGTACTATTTTTTCACATTTTATTCATAAATTAAAAAAAAAAAGTTCAATGTGGGATTCGCGTGAACCCTTGTCGTGACAATAAAAAAATCAACAGTGTATACCAATTCTCCACCAATATATAAAACTAAGAAGTCAACAATGAATAGTTAAAGTGTGACTCAGGTAGAATGTAAGAGAGGTCAAGTTGAAATCTTGGTGGGTCAGTGACGTAAGTCATAAGAGCCGTTACCCTCTAGGATCCTTCTTGTTATGCAGATCACTGAGAACAACGTGACCTTGGCCTTAAGAAAATACTTGGGATTGAGAAGTCCGGTTGATTCTTAATGGACAAATTCCTCGTTTAGGTAAACAAGCCACAGCGGGGGCTTTCTACCAACTGGGGGAGGTCTATTGGCCAGATAGTCTGTAGCTTACTTGTATTTCAGAGCATACAAGATTCAGATGTTGCTTATGTTTAAAACTGAATATGGTGATCAGCATAAAAATAGGGTCGGTGGAAGGATAGCTAAACCGTTGGTTTTCGACCACTAGCTCCCGGGTTCGATTCCCGTATTGTGCACTTTTTTCTGATTTAAAAAAAAAATGCTTCAATGGACCCGATTCTTGCAAAAGTCCAACTTCACCAACGAGTAAAGTAACCTAACGGAGCTCTGACACATTTGTAACTGTAAAGTCGAACTACTTTTTACACATATAGAAATTTGTTACACTTACAATAAAAGCAGTCGCCAAATTCTATCCACCATGATTATCATGGCCTGTACCATGTGAACTAGGGGATGGTATCAGAGCGTCTATCTTTTTCTCCTCAACCAGCCATAGGTTGGTAGCTGGCAGTATTCCTGTCCTCTCAGAGTTTCCTTTCTATGGCTAGTCTTTTGATGTTATTATAGAGTCTTTCTTTATTACACAACCATCAACCAGTACACTACCACCAACCAGTACATTACCACCAACCAGTACACTGCCACCAACCAGTACACTACCACCAACCAGTACATTACCACCAAACAGTACACTACCACCAACCAGTACATTACCACCAACCAGTACAGTACCACCAACCAGTACATTACCACCAACCAGTACATTACCACCAACCAGTACAGTACCACCAACCAGTACATTACCACCAACCAGTACACTACCACCAACCAGTACATTACCACCAAACAGTACATTACCACCAACCAGTACACTACCACCAACCAGTACACTACCACTAACCAGTTCATTACCACCAACCAGTACACTACCACCAACCAGTACATTACCACCAACCAGTACACTACCACCAACCAGTACACTACCACCAACCAGTACAGTGCCACTAACCAGTTCATTACCACCAACCAGTACATTACCACCAACCAGTACACTACCACCAACCAGTACATTACCGCCAACCAGTACACTACCACTAACCAGTTCATTACCACCAACCAGTACATTACCACCAACCAGTACACTACCACTAACCAGTTCATTACCACAAACCAGTACAGTACCACCAACCAGTACATTACCACCAACCAGTACACTACCACCAACCAGTACACTACCACTAACCAGTTCATTACCACCAACCAGTTCACTACCACTAACCAGTACATTACCACCAACCAGTACATTACCACCAACCAGTACACTACCACCAACCAGTACACTACCATCAACCAGTACACTACCACCAACCAGTACAGTACCACCAACCAGTACACTACCACCAACCAGTACACTACCACCAACCAGTACACTACCACCAACCAGTACAGTACCACCAACCAGTAAACTACCACCAACCAGTACACTACCACCAACCAGTACACTACCACTAACCAGTACACTACCACTAACCAGTACATTACCACCAACCAGTACAGTACCACCAACCAGTAAACTACCACCAACCAGTACACTACCACCAACCAGTACACTACCACTAACCAGTACACTACCACTAACCAGTACACTACCACCAACCAGTACACTACCACCAACCAGTACACTACCACTAACCAGTACACTACCACCAACCAGTACACTACCACTAACCAGTACACTACCACTAACCAGTACATTACCACCAACCAGTAAACTACCACCAACCAGTACACTACCACCAACCAGTACACTACCACTAACCAGTACACTACCACTAACCAGTACATTACCACCAACCAGTAAACTACCACCAACCAGTACACTACCACCAACCAGTACACTACCACTAACCAGTACACTACCACTAACCAGTACATTACCACCAACCAGTAAACTACCACCAACCAGTACACTACCACCAACCAGTACACTACCACTAACCAGTACACTACCACTAACCAGTACATTACCACCAACCAGTAAACTACCACCAACCAGTACACTACCACCAACCAGTACACTACCACTAACCAGTACACTACCACTTACCAGTACATTACCACCAACCAGTAAACTACCACCAACCAGTACACTACCACCAACCAGTACACTACCACTAACCAGTACACTACCACTAACCAGTACATTACCACCAACCAGTACAGTACCACCAACCAGTAAACTACCACCAACCAGTACACTACCACTAACCAGTACACTACCACTAACCAGTACACTACCACCAACCAGTACACTACCACCAACCAGTACACTACCACCAACCAGTACACTACCACTAACCAGTACACTACCACCAACCAGTACACTACCACTAACCAGTACACTACCACTAACCAGTACATTACCACCAACCAGTAAACTACCACCAACCAGTACACTACCACTAACCAGTACACTACCACTAACCAGTACATTACCACCAACCAGTACAGTACCACAAACCAGTAAACTACCACCAACCAGTACACTACCACCAACCAGTACACTACCACTAACCAGTACACTACCACTAACCAGTACATTACCACCAACCAGTACACTACCACCAACCAGTACACTACCACCAACCAGTACACTACCACTAACCAGTTCATTACCACCAACCAGTACATTACCACCAACCAGTACACTACCGCCAACCAGTAAACTACCACCAACCAGAAAATTACCACCAACCAGTACACTACCGCCAACCAGTACACTACCACTAACCAGTTCATTACCACCAATCAGTACACTACCGCCAACCAGTACACTACCGCCAACCAGTACATTACCACCAACCAGTACACTACCGCAAACCAGTACACTACCACTAACCAGTACATTACCACCAACCAGTACAGTACCACCAACCAGTAAACTACCACCAACCAGTACACTACCACTAACCAGTACACTACCACTAACCAGTACATTACCACCAACCAGTACACTACCACCAACCAGTACACTACCACCAACCAGTACACTACCACTAACCAGTACATTACCACCAACCAGTACATTACCACCAACCAGTACACTACCGCCAACCAGTACACTACCACTAACCAGTACATTACCACCAACCAGTACACTACCACCAACCAGTACATTACCACCAACCAGTACACTACCACTAACCAGTACATTACCACCAACCAGTACACTACCGCCAACCAGTACACTACCGCCAACCAGTACACTACCGCCAACCAGTACATTACCACCAACCAGTACACTACCGCCAACCAGTACATTACCACCAACCAGTACACTACCACTAACCAGTACATTACCACCAACCAGTAAACTACCGCCAACCAGTACATTACCACCAACCAGTACACTACCACTAACCAGTACATTACCACCAACCAGTACAGTACCACCAACCAGTAAACTACCACTAACTAGTACACTACCACCAACCAGTACACTACCACCAACCAGTACAGTACCACCAACCAGTACATTACCACCAATTAGTACACTACCACCAACCAGTACACTACCACCAACCAGTACACTACCACCAACCAGTACACTACCACTAACCAGTTCATTACCACCAACCAGTACACTACCACTAACCAGTACATTACCACCAACCAGTACACTACCACCAACCAGTACACTACCACCAACCAGTACATTACCACCAACCAGTACACTACCACCAACCAGTACATTACCACCAATTAGTACACTACCGCCAACCAGTACACTACCACCAACCAGTACACTACCACCAACCAGTACAGTACCACCAACCAGTACATTACCAGGTACCAGTACACTACCACCAACCAGTACACTACCACCAACCAGTACATTACCACCAACCAGTACACTACCACCAACCAGTACACTACCACCAACCAGTACACTACCACCAACCAGTACACTACCACCAACCAGTACACTACCACCAAACAGTACACTCCACCAACCAGTTCATTACCACTAACCAGTTCATTACCACCAACCAGTACACTACCACCAAACAGAACACTACCACCAACCAGTTCACTACCACCAACCAGTTCATTACCACTAACCAGTTCATTACCACCAAACAGTACACTACCACCAACCAGTACACTACCACCAACCAGTACACTACCACCAACCAGTACATTACCACCAAACAGTACATTACCACCAAACAGTACACTACCACCAACCAGTACATTACCACCAACCAGTTAATTACCACAAACCAGTTCATTACCACCAACCAGTACACCACCACCAACCAGTACACTACCACCAACCAGTACACTACCACCAAACAGTACACTACCACCAACCAGTACACTACCACCAACCAGTTCATTAACACCAAACAGTACACTACCACCAAACAGTACACTACCACCAACCAGTACACTACCACCAACCAGTACATTACCACCAAACAGTACATTACCACCAAACAGTACACTACCACCAACCAGTTAATTACCACTAACCAGTACATTACCACCAAACAGTACATTACCACCAAACAGTACACTACCACCAACCAGTACATTACCACCAACCAGTACACTACCGCCAACCAGTACATTACCACCAACCAGTACACTACCACTAACCAGTACATTACCACCAACCAGTACACTACCGCCAACCAGTACATTACCACCAACCAGTACACTACCACTAACCAGTACATTACCACCAACCAGTACAGTACCACCAACCAGTAAACTACCACTAACCAGTACACTACCACCAACCAGTACACTACCACCAACCAGTACATTACCACCAACCAGTACACTACCACCAACCAGTTCACTACCACCAACCAGTTCATTACCACTAACCAGTTCATTACCACCAACCAGTACACTACCACCAACCAGTACACTACCACCAACCAGTACACTACCACCAACCAGTACACTACCACCGACCAGTACAGTACCACCAACCAGTACACTACCACCAACCAGTACATTACCACCAACCAGTACAGTACCACCAACCAGTACACTACCACCAACCAGTACACTACCACCAACCAGTACACTACCACCAACCAGTACACTACCACCAACCAGTACAGTACCACCAACCAGTACATTACCACCAACCAGTACATTACCACCAACCAGTACAGTACCACCAACCAGTACAGTACCACCAACCAGTACACCACCACCAACCAGTACATCACCACCAACCAGTACATTACCACCAACCAGTACAGTACCATCAACCAGTACACTACCACCAACCAGTACATTACCACCAACCAGTACAGTACCACCAACCAGTACACCACCACCAACCAGTACATTACCACCAACCAGTACAGTACCACCAACCAGTACACTACCACCAACCAGTACATTACCATCAACCAGTACACTACCACCAACCAGTACATTACCAGGTACCAGTACACTACCACCAACCAGTACAGTACCACCAACCAGTACATTACCACCAACCAGTACAGTACCACCAACCAGTACACTACCACCAACCAGTACAGTACCACCAACCAGTACACTACCACCAACCAGTACAGTACCACCAACCAGTACAGTACCACCAACCAGTACACTACCACCAACCAGTACATTACCAGGTACCAGTACACTACCACCAACCAGTACACTACCACCAACCAGTACATTACCACCAACCAGTACAGTACCACCAACCCGTACACTACCACCAACCAGTACACTACCACCAACCAGTACACTACCACTAACCAGTTCATTACCACCAACCAGTACACTACCACTAACCAGTACATCACCACCAACCAGTACACTACCACCAACCAGTACACTACCACCAACCAGTACATTACCACCAACCAGTACACTACCACCAACCAGTACATTACCACCAATTAGTACACTACCGCCAACCAGTACACTACCACCAACCAGTACACTACCACCAACCAGTACAGTACCACCAACCAGTACATTACCACCAATTAGTACACTACCACCAAACAGAACGCTACCACCAACCAGTTCACTACCACCAACCAGTTCATTACCACTAACCAGTTCATTACCACCAACCAGTACACTACCACCAAACAGTACACTACCACCAACCAGTACACTACCACCAACCAGTACACTACCACCAACCAGTACATTACCACCAAACAGTACACTACCACCAACCAGTTAATTACCACTAACCAGTACATTACCACCAAACAGTACATTACCACCAAACAGTACACTACCACCAACCAGTACATTACCACCAACCAGTTCATTACCACCAACCAGTACACTACCAGCAACCAGTACATTACCACCAAACAGTACACTACCACCAACCAGGTAATTACCACTAACCAGTTCATTACCACCAACCAGTACACTACCACCAAACAGTACACTACCACTAACCAGTTCATTACCACCAACCAGTTCATTACCACCAACCAGTACACTACCACCAACCAGTACACTACCACCAACCAGTACACTACCACTAACCAGTTCATTACCATCAACCAGTACACTACCACCAACCAGTACACTACCACCAAACAGTATACTACCGCCAACCAGTACACCACCACCAACCAGTTCAGTACCACCAAACAGTACATTACCACCAAACAGTACACTACCACCAACCAGTACACTACCACCAACCAGTACATTACCACCAAACAGTACACTACCACCAACCAGTTAATTACCACTAACCAGTACATTACCACCAAACAGTACATTACCACCAAACAGTACACTACCACCAACCAGTACACTACCACCAACCAGTACATTACCACCAACCAGTACACTACCGCCAACCAGTACATTACCACCAACCAGTACACTACCACTAACCAGTACATTACCACCAACCAGTACACTACCGCCAACCAGTACATTACCACCAACCAGTACACTACCACTAACCAGTACATTACCACCAACCAGTACAGTACCACCAACCAGTAAACTACCACTAACCAGTACACTACCACCAACCAGTACACTACCACCAACCAGTTCACTACCACCAACCAGTTCATTACCATTAACCAGTTCATTACCACCAACCAGTACACTACCACCAACCAGTACACTACCACCAACCAGTACACTACCACCAACCAGTACATTACCACCAATTAGTACACTACCGCCAACCAGTACACTACCACCAACCAGTACACTACCACCAACCAGTACAGTACCACCAACCAGTACATTACCACCAATTAGTACACTACCACCAAACAGAACACTACCACCAACCAGTTCATTACCACATACCAGTACACTACCACCAAACAGTACACTACCACCAACCAGTACACTACCACCAACCAGTACACTACCACCAACCAGTACATTACCACCAACCAGTTAATTACCACTAACCAGTACATTACCACCAAACAGTACATTACCACCAAACAGTACACTACCACCAACCAGTACATTACCACCAACCAGTTCATTACCACCAACCAGTACACTACCACCAACCAGTACATTACCACCAAACAGTACACTACCACCAACCAGTTAATTACCACTAACCAGTTCATTACCACCAACCAGTACACTACCACCAAACAGTACACTACCACTAACCAGTTCATTACCACCAACCAGTTCATTACCACCAACCAGTACACTACCACCAACCAGTACACTACCACCAACCAGTACACTACCACTAACCAGTTCATTACCACCAACCAGTACACTACCACCAACCAGTACACTACCACCAACCAGTACAGTACCACCAACCAGAACACTAGCACCAACCAGTTCATTACCACCAACCAGTACACTACCACCAACCAGTACACTACCATTAACCAGTACATTACCACCAACCAGTACACAACCACCAACCAGTACATTACCACCAACCAGTTCATTACCACCAAACAGTACTCTACCGCCAACCAGTACACTACCACCAACCAGTACACTACCGCCAACCAGTACACTACCACCAACCAGTACACTACCACCAAACAGTACACTAACACCAAACAGTACACTACCACCAAACAGTACACTACCGCCAACCAGTACACTACCACCAACCAGTACACTGCCACCAACCAGTACATTACCACCAACCAGTACATTACCACCAACCAGTACACTACCACCAAACACTACACTTCCACCAACCAGTACAGTACCACCAACCAGTACATTACCACCAACCAGTACACTACCACCAACCAGTACACTACCACCAACCAGTACATTACCACCAACCAGTACACTACCCACAACCAGTACAGTACCACCAACCAGTACATTACCACCAACCAGTACACTACCACCAACCAGTACACTACCACCAACCAGTACATTACCACCAACCAGTACACTACCACCAACCAGTACAGTATCACCAACGAGTACACTACCACTAATCAGTACACTACCACCAACCAGTACAGTACCACCAACCAGTACATTACCAGGTACCAGTACACTACCACCAACCAGTACACTACCACCAACCAGTACACTACCACCAACCAGTACACTACCACCAACCAGTACATTACCACCAACCAGTACACTACCACCAACCAGTACACTACCACCAACCAGTACATTACCACCAACCAGTACACTACCACCAACCAGTACACTACCACCAACCAGTACATTACCACCAACCTGTACACTACCACCAACCAGTACACTACCACCAACCAGTACATTACCACCAACCAGTACACTACCACCAACCAGTACAGTACCACCAACCAGTACAGTACCACCAACCAGTACACTACCACCAACCAGTACACTACCACCAACCAGTACATTACCACCAACCAGTACACTACCACCAAACAGTACAGTACCACCAACCAGTACATTACCACCAAACAGTACACTACCACCAACCAGTACAGTACCACCAACCAGTACATTACCACCAACCAGTACACTACCACCAAACAGTACAGTACCACCAACCAGTACATTACCACCAACCAGTACACTACCACCAACCAGTACAGTACCACCAACCAGTACATTACCACCAAACATTACACTACCACCAACCAGTACAGTACCACCAACCAGTACATTACCACCAACCAGTACATTACCATCAACCAGTACACTACCACCAACCAGTACATTACCACCAACCAGTACACTACCACCAACCAGTACACTACCACCAACCAGTACACTACCACCAACCAGTACACTACCACCAACCAGTACACTACCACCAACCAGTACACTACCACCAACCAGTACAGTACCACCGACCAGTACACTACCACCAACCAGTACATTACCACCAACCAGTACATTACCACCGACCAGTACACTACCACCTACCAGTACAGTACCACCAACCAGTACACTACCACCAACCAGTACATTACCACCAACCAGTACAGTACCACCAACCAGTACATTACCACCAACCAGTACACTACCACCAACCAGTACATTACCACCAACCAGTACACTACCACCAACCAGTACAGTACCACCAAACAGTACACTACCACCAACCAGTACACTACCACCAACCAGTACATTACCACCAACCAGTACACTACCACCAAAAAGTACAGTACCACCAACCAGTACACTACCACCAACCAGTACAGTACCACCAACCAGTACATTACCACCAACCAGTACAGTACCACCCAACCAGTACACTACCACCAACCAGTACAATACCACCAACCAGTACATTACCACCAACCAGTACAGTACCACCAACCAGTACAGTACCACCAACCAGTACACCACCACCAACCAGTACACCACCACCAACCAGTACACTACCACCAACCAGTACCAGTACCACCAACCAGTACACCACCACCAACCAGTACATTACCACCAACCAGAACACTACCACCAACCAGTACATTACCACCAACCAGTACAGTACCACCAACCAGTACACTACCACAACCAGTACATTACAGGTACCAGTACACTACCACCAACCAGTACAGTTCCACCAACCAGTACATTACCACCAACCAGTACAGTACCACCAACCAGTACACTACCACCAACCAGTACACTACCACCAACCAGTACACTACCACCAACCAGTACATTACCACCAACCAGTACACTACCACCAACCAGTACATTACCACCAATTAGTACACTACCGCCAACCAGTACACTACCACCAACCAGTTCATTACCACTAACCAGTTCATTACCACCAACCAGTACACTACCACCAAACAGTACACTACCACCAACCAGTACATTACCACCAACCAGTACACTACCACCAACCAGTACATTACCACCAAACAGTACATTACCACCAAACAGTACACTACCACCAACCAGTTAATTACCACTAACCAGTACATTACCACCAAACAGTACATTACCACCAAACAGTACACTACCACCAACCAGTACATTACCACCAACCAGTTCATTACCACCAACCAGTACACTACCACCAACCAGTACATTACCACCAAACAGTACACTACCACCAACCAGTTAATTACCCACTAACCAGTTCATTACCACCAACCAGTACACTACCACCAAACAGTACACTACCACTAACCAGTTCATTACCACCAACCAGTTCATTACCATCAACCAGTACACTACCACCAACCAGTACACTACCACCAACCAGTACACTACCACTAACCAGTTCATTACCCTTAACCAGTTCATTACCACCAACCAGTACACTACCACCAACCAGTACACTACCACCAACCAGTACACTACCACTAACCTGTTCATTACCACCAACCAGTACATTACCACCAACCAGTACACTACCACCAACCAGTACAGTACCACCAACCAGTACACTACCACCAACCAGTACACTACCACCAACCAGTACACTACCACCAACCAGTACATTACCACCAACCAGTACACTACCACCAAACAGTACTGTACCACCAACCAGTACATTACCACCAAACAGTAAACTACCACCAACCAGTACATTACTACCAAACAGTACACTACCACCAACCGTTAATTACCACTAACAGTTCATTACCCACCAACCAGTACACTACCACCAAACAGTACACTACCACTAACCAGTTCATTACCACCAACCAGTTCATTACCACCAACCAGTACACTACCACCAACCAGTACACTACCACCAACCAGTACACTACCACCAACCAGTACACTACACCAACCAGTACATTACCACCCAACCTGTACACTACCACCAACCAGTACACTACCACCAACCAGTACACTACCACCAACCAGTACATTACCACCAACCAGTACACTACCACCAAACCAGTACAGTACCACCAACCAGTACACTACCACCAACCAGTACCACTACCACCAACCAGTACATTACCACCAACCAGTACACTACCACCAAACAGTACAGTACCACCAACCAGTACATTACCACCAAACAGTACACTACCACCAACCAGTACAGTACCACCAACCAGTACATTACCACAACCAGTACACTACACCAAACAGTACAGTACCACCAACCAGTACATTACCACCAACCAGTACACTACCACCAACCAGTACAGTACCACCAACCAGTACACTACCACCAACCAGTACATTACCACCAACCCAGTACACTACCACCAACCAGTACAGTACCACCAACCAGTACACTACCACCAACCAGTACATTACCACCAACCAGTACAGTACCACCAACCAGTACATTACCACCAACCAGTACCACTACCACCAACCAGTACACTACCACCAACCAGTACATTACCACCAACCAGTACACTACCACCAACCAGTACACTACCACCAACCAGTACATTACCACGGTACCAGTACACTACCACCAACCAGTACACTACCCACCAACCAGTACATTACCACCAACCAGTACAGTACCACCAACCAGTACACTACCACCAACCAGTACACTTACCAGGTACCAGTACACTACCACCAACCAGTACAGTACCACCAACCAGTACACTACCACCAACCAGTACATTACCAGGTACCAGTACACTACCACCAACCAGTACACTACCACCAACCAGTACATTACCACCAACCAGTACAGTACCACCAACCAGTACACTACCACCAACCAGTACATTACCACGGTACCAGTACACTACCACCAACCAGTACACTACCACCAACCAGTACAGTACCACCAACCAGTACATTACCACCAACCAGTACATTACCACCAACCAGTACACTACCACCAACCAGTACAGTACCACCAACCAGTACACTACCACCAACCAGTACATTACCACCAACCAGTACAGTACCACCAACCAGTACACTACCACCAACCAGTACAGTACCACCTAACCAGTACACTACCACCAACCAGTACATTACCACCAACCAGTACAGTACCACCAACCAGTACACTACCACCAACCAGTACATTACCAGGTACCAGTACACTACCACCAACCAGTACAGTACCACCAACCAGTACACTACCACCAACCAGTACACTACCACCAACCAGTACATTACCACCAACCAGTACACTACCACCAAACAGTACAGTACCACCAACCAGTACATTACCACCAAATAGTACACTACCACCAACCAGTACAGTACCACCAACCAGTACATTACCACCAACCAGTACACTACCACCAAACAGTACAGTACCACCAACCAGTACATTACCACCAACCAGTACACTACCACCAACCAGTACAGTACCACCAACCAGTACACTACCACCAACCAGTACATTACCACCAACCAGTACACTACCACCAACCAGTACAGTACCACCAACCAGTACACTACCACCAACCAGTACATTACCACCAACCAGTACATTACCACCAACCAGTACACTACCACCAACCAGTACACTACCACCAACCAGTACATTACCACCAACCAGTACACTACCACCAACCAGTACACTACCACCAACCAGTACACTACCACCAACCAGTACATTACCAGGTACCAGTACACTACCACCAACCAGTACACTACCACCAACCAGTACATTACCACCAACCAGTACAGTACCACCAACCAGTACACTACCACCAACCAGTACATTACCAGGTACCAGTACACTACCACCAACCAGTACAGTACCACCAACCAGTACACTACCACCAACCAGTACATTACCAGGTACCAGTACACTACCACCAACCAGTACACTACCACCAACCAGTACATTACCACCAACAGTACATTACCACCAAACAGTACACTACCACCAACCAGTACACTACCACCAACCAGTACATTACCACCAACCAGTACACTACCACCAAAAAGTACAGTACCACCAACCAGTACACTACCACCAACCAGTACAGTACCACCAACCAGTACATTACCACCAACCAGTACAGTACCACCAACCAGTACACTACCACCAACCAGTACAATACCACCAACCAGTACATTACCACCAACCAGTACAGTACCACCAACCAGTACAGTACCACCAACCAGTACACCACCACCAACCAGTACACCACCACCAACCAGTACACTACCACCAACCAGTACAGTACCACCAACCAGTACACCACCACCAACCAGTACATTACCACCAACCAGAACACTACCACCAACCAGTACATTACCACCAACCAGTACAGTACCACCAACCAGTACACTACCACCAACCAGTACATTACCAGGTACCAGTACACTACCACCAACCAGTACAGTTCCACCAACCAGTACATTACCACCAACCAGTACAGTACCACCAACCAGTACACTACCACCAACCAGTACACTACCACCAACCAGTACACTACCACCAACCAGTACATTACCACCAATTAGTACACTACCGCCAACCAGTACACTACCACCAACCAGTTCATTACCACTAACCAGTTCATTACCACCAACCAGTACACTACCACCAAACAGTACACTACCACCCAACCAGTACATTACCACCAACCAGTACACTACCACCAACCAGTACATTACCACCAAACAGTACATTACCACCAAACAGTACACTACCACCAACAGTTAATTACCACTAACCAGTACATTACCACCAAACAGTACATTACCACCAAACAGTACACTACCACCAACCAGTACATTACCACCAACCAGTTCATTACCACCAACCAGTACACTACCACCAACCAGTACATTACCACCAAACAGTACACTACCACCAACCAGTTAATTACCACTAACCAGTTCATTACCACCAACCAGTACACTACCACCAAACAGTACACTACCACTAACCAGTTCATTACCACCAACCAGTTCATTACCATCAACCAGTACACTACCACCAACCAGTACACTACCACCAACCAGTACACTACCACTAACCAGTTCATTACCCTTAACCAGTTCATTACCACCAACCAGTACACTACCACCAACCAGTACACTACCACCAACCAGTACACTACCACTAACCTGTTCATTACCACCAACCAGTACATTACCACCAACCAGTACACTACCACCAACCAGTACACTACCACCAACCAGTACACTACCACCAACCAGTACACTACCACCAACCAGTACACTACCACCAACCAGTACATTACCACCAACCAGTACACTACCACCAAACAGTACTGTACCACCAACCAGTACATTACCACCAAACAGTACACTACCACCAACCAGTACATTACTACCAAACAGTACACTACCACCAACCAGTTAATTACCACTAACCAGTTCATTACCACCAACCAGTACACTACCACCAAACAGTACACTACCACTAACCAGTTCATTACCACCAACCAGTTCATTACCACCAACCAGTACACTACCACCAACCAGTACACTACCACCAACCAGTACACTACCACCAAC
This sequence comes from Cordylochernes scorpioides, assembly GCA_030710605.1. Classification (NCBI taxonomy): domain Eukaryota; kingdom Metazoa; phylum Arthropoda; class Arachnida; order Pseudoscorpiones; family Chernetidae; genus Cordylochernes; species Cordylochernes scorpioides. The sequence goes on from CP092870.1 coordinate 58,307,874, forward strand.
CAGTACACTACCACCAACCAGTACATTACCACCAACCTGTACACTACCACCAACCAGTACACTACCACCAACCAGTACACTACCACCAACCAGTACATTACCACCAACCAGTACACTACCACCAACCAGTACAGTACCACCAACCAGTACACTACCACCAACCAGTACACTACCACCAACCAGTACATTACCACCAACCAGTACACTACCACCAAACAGTACAGTACCACCAACCAGTACATTACCACCAAACAGTACACTACCACCAACCAGTACAGTACCACCAACCAGTACATTACCACCAACCAGTACACTACCACCAAACAGTACAGTACCACCAACCAGTACATTACCACCAACCAGTACACTACCACCAACCAGTACAGTACCACCAACCAGTACACTACCACCAACCAGTACATTACCACCAACCAGTACACTACCACCAACCAGTACAGTACCACCAACCAGTACACTACCACCAACCAGTACATTACCACCAACCAGTACAGTACCACCAACCAGTACATTACCACCAACCAGTACACTACCACCAACCAGTACACTACCACCAACCAGTACATTACCACCAACCAGTACACTACCACCAACCAGTACACTACCACCAACCAGTACATTACCAGGTACCAGTACACTACCACCAACCAGTACACTACCACCAACCAGTACATTACCACCAACCAGTACAGTACCACCAACCAGTACACTACCACCAACCAGTACATTACCAGGTACCAGTACACTACCACCAACCAGTACAGTACCACCAACCAGTACACTACCACCAACCAGTACATTACCAGGTACCAGTACACTACCACCAACCAGTACACTACCACCAACCAGTACATTACCACCAACCAGTACAGTACCACCAACCAGTACACTACCACCAACCAGTACATTACCAGGTACCAGTACACTACCACCAACCAGTACACTACCACCAACCAGTACAGTACCACCAACCAGTACATTACCACCAACCAGTACATTACCACCAACCAGTACACTACCACCAACCAGTACAGTACCACCAACCAGTACACTACCACCAACCAGTACATTACCACCAACCAGTACAGTACCACCAACCAGTACACTACCACCAACCAGTACAGTACCACTAACCAGTACACTACCACCAACCAGTACATTACCACCAACCAGTACAGTACCACCAACCAGTACACTACCACCAACCAGTACATTACCAGGTACCAGTACACTACCACCAACCAGTACAGTACCACCAACCAGTACACTACCACCAACCAGTACACTACCACCAACCAGTACATTACCACCAACCAGTACACTACCACCAAACAGTACAGTACCACCAACCAGTACATTACCACCAAACAGTACACTACCACCAACCAGTACAGTACCACCAACCAGTACATTACCACCAACCAGTACACTACCACCAAACAGTACAGTACCACCAACCAGTACATTACCACCAACCAGTACACTACCACCAACCAGTACAGTACCACCAACCAGTACACTACCACCAACCAGTACATTACCACCAACCAGTACACTACCACCAACCAGTACAGTACCACCAACCAGTACACTACCACCAACCAGTACATTACCACCAACCAGTACAGTACCACCAACCAGTACATTACCACCAACCAGTACACACCACCAACCAGTACATTACCACCAACCAGTACACTACCACCAACCAGTACACTACCACCAACCAGTACATTACCAGGTACCAGTACACTACCACCAACCAGTACACTACCACCAACCAGTACATTACCACCAACCAGTACAGTACCACCAACCAGTACACTACCACCAACCAGTACATTACCAGGTACCAGTACACTACCACCAACCAGTACAGTACCACCAACCAGTACACTACCACCAACCAGTACATTACCAGGTACCAGTACACTACCACCAACCAGTACACTACCACCAACCAGTACATTACCACCAACCAGTACAGTACCACCAACCAGTACACTACCACCAACCAGTACATTACCAGGTACCAGTACACTACCACCAACCAGTACACTACCACCAACCAGTACAGTACCACCAACCAGTACATTACCACCAACCAGTACATTACCACCAACCAGTACACTACCACCAACCAGTACAGTACCACCAACCAGTACACTACCACCAACCAGTACATTACCACCAACCAGTACAGTACCACCAACCAGTACACTACCACCAACCAGTACAGTACCACTAACCAGTACACTACCACCAACCAGTACATTACCACCAACCAGTACAGTACCACCAACCAGTACACTACCACCAACCAGTACATTACCAGGTACCAGTACACTACCACCAACCAGTACAGTACCACCAACCAGTACATTACCACCAACCAGTACAGTACCACCAACCAGTACACTACCACCAACCAGTACATTACCACCAACCAGTACAGTACCACCAACCAGTACACTACCACCAACCAGTACATTACCAGGTACCAGTACACTACCACCAACCAGTACATTACCAGGTACCAGTACACTACCACCAACCAGTACAGTACCACCAACCAGTACAGTACCACCAACCAGTACATTACCACCAACCAGTACAGTACCACCAACCAGTACATTACCACCAACCAGTACATTACCACCAACCAGTACAGTACCACCAACCAGTACACTACCACCAACCAGTACATTACCAGGTACCAGTACACTACCACCAACCAGTACATTACCAGGTACCAGTACACTACCACCAACCAGTACAGTACCACCAACCAGTACAGTACCACCAACCAGTACATTACCACCAACCAGTTCACTACCACCAACCAGTACAGTACCACCAACCAGTTCACTACCACCAACCAGTACATTACCACCAACCAGTTCACTACCACCAACCAGTACATTACCACCAACCAGTACATTACCAGGTACCAGTACACTACCACCAACCAGTACAGTACCACCAACCAGTACAGTACTACCAACCAGTACATTACCACCAACCAATTCACTACCACCAACCAGTACATTACCACCAACCAGTACAGTACCACCAACCAGTTCACTACCACCAACCAGTACATTACCACCAACCAGTTCACTACCACCAACCAGTACATTACCACCAACCAGTACAGTACCACCAACCAGTACACTACCACCAACCAGTACATTACCAGGTACCAGTACACTACCACCAACCAGTACAGTACCACCAACCAGTACATTACCACCAACCAGTACAGTACCACCAACCAGTACACTACCACCAACCAGTACAGTACCACCAACCAGTACACTACCACCAACCAGTACATTACCACCAACCAGTACAGTACCACCAACCAGTACATTACCACCAACCAGTACAGTACCACCAACCAGTACACTACCACCAACCAGTACAGTACCACCAACCAGTACAGTACCACCAACCAGTACACTACCACCAACCAGTACATTACCAGGTACCAGTACACTACCACCAACCAGTACACTACCACCAACCAGTACATTACCACCAACCAGTACAGTACCACCAACCAGTACATTACCAGGTACCAGTACACTACCACCAACCAGTACACTACCACCAACCAGTACAGTACCACCAACCAGTACATTACCACCAACCAGTACAGTACCACCAACCAGTACATTACCACCAACCAGTACAGTACCACCAACCAGTACACTACCACCAACCAGTACAGTACCACCAACCAGTACACTACCACCAACCAGTACATTACCACCAACCAGTACAGTACCACCAACCAGTACAGTACCACCAACCAGTACATTACCACCAACCAGTACAGTACCACCAACCAGTACAGTACCACCAACCAGTACATTACCAGGTACCAGTACACACAACCAACCAGTACAGTACCACCAACCAGTACATTACCAGGTACCAGTACATTACCACCAACCAGTACAGTACCACCAACCAGTACATTACCAGGTACCAGTACATTACTTGGCAGAGCTGACTGCTATAGGGCGCGTCCTCAGGTGGCGGATAGGGGAACGACCTTCAGATATGAAGGCCAGCTGCGAAACAAGCAGAATAACTCTGACGAATAAGCAGTCGCGGACCAACAACAGCATTGTTAGAAGAGGAGTAGACCTCTTTAAAAATCCTGACTTCAACTGACCCAGTTGATAGACCTCAGCAAGGGTCCCACTCCAGGGATACGGAGGAGCTGCGTCTGTACTCATGTTAGAGTCGGCAGCAAAGGCCTCTGCTTCCATGTTAGGAACGGCCTCAAACTAGAGGCAAAGTCAGACTTTCACCAAAGTGTGCCTGGATCATGGTGCCATGATCAACGAAAGCTGCACCCCTATACCCCATTCCATGAGATCAGATGTTGATTTGCATGCTGCATCGCCCGTCGCGCAGAATAAACAGGGGCGCGGTCAGGACTTAGGTAGAGGGTTCTGTCCGATAAGTATAATACAGTCTCCACAAACTTCTAACTTTGCAGCTTCCAAGCAATTGAGAATTTTGCAGTGCAACATAAATGGATTGTGCTCAACAGCAACAAAAATTAAATTAGAAGAAATAATGGAAATAGCTGAAAAACAAAAGATACAAATTATAGCCCTACAGGAAACCAAATTAAATGAAAAGTACAATCTCAAATATAAAAACTATAATATCCTCAGAAAAGACAGAAATAAAGAAGGGGGTGGCCTTGCATTTTTAATAAAGAATTTGTACTATGAAGACATAGCCCATAATATTTCAAATACATCAGACCTCGAAGCCCAAGGTATCAAAGTCTACCTCAGTCAAAACAAAACCATCAACATATTCAATATGTATTACCCACCAAACAATAAATTTATTGACGATGGAACAATGGCTCAATTTTTTACAGACAACACTATTATTGTAGGTGACCTTAATGTCAAACATCAACTATGGGGATGTTCCATGCCAAACCCAAGAGGCAAAATACTTTCAAACTTATTTGACGACAATGCCTTCATGTGCTTAAATGATGGGAATCCTACCCACCATTCCTATAGCTATAATACTGCACAAGCACTTGATATAAGTTTCTCCAGTCCTGACATTTTTCACAAATGCAATTGGCAAATATAAAAAAGTATTGGAAGTGATCATTTGCCTATTTTGATAGAAATTAGCACCAAGACCAAAACCAGCTCAATTAAAGAAAAATTCTGGAACTTCAAAAAGGCTAATTGGAATCTTTACCAGCAAAACACCAATGAAGACTTTAGAAAAGCACCCACTAGAATAAAAGATCTGGAACAAAATTGGATATCTTTCAAAAACACCATTATTAAAGCAGCCAAAGTTTCAATACCAAGAGGTAATATTAAGAAATGGATTCCAAATTATACACATCAGGCAAAAGATATTCAACCACTTATAACTAAAAGAAATGAACTACAAAAAAAGTGCACCCAAAACCAAACAAATTGTAGAACTGAACTGAACATTGTGAATGCAAAAATAAAAAGGTTATATGTAAATATGAAAAGGGAAAAATGGAAACAAACTTGTGAAAACCTGAATCCAAGAAACCCAAATACAAAACTTTGGCATTTGGCAAAACAAATTGACAGAGCCCAGCCACAAACTGAAAACACAAATATGATTATGAATATAGATAGTACCCCAGCAACTAATGACAAAAATGCTGCTAATCTTTTAGGTAATTCATATCAAATAAGTAGTAAAATCAAATTTGAAATAAAAGATAAGAAAGTTGAAAAAAAGGCCCGAAAGATTATTCATGACTGTAAAAATTTCACCAGCACTCATAAAATTTTCCATGAAAAAATCAATATGAAAGAGCTAGATTATGCATTAGAAAACACTGACCTAAACAAGACTCCTGGGCCAGATGGAATCCATGGCCAAATGATATCAAACTTGGGCAAAAATGGCAAAGAAATACTTCTTGATGTTTTAAATAACTCCTGGAAAACTGGAAAATTGCCTCAAGACTGGAAAACTGCAACAATAATTCCTATTAAAAAACTTGACAAATCTGCTGATGACCCAAAAAACTATCGACCTATCTCCCTCACAAGTATTTGCTGCAAATTAATGGAAAAAATTATACTCAGACGACTTACCTACCACCTTGACATAAGAAATCTCTTGCCAGAAGAACAATATAGATTTAGGAAAGGACATGGGACAATAGACCAACTCTTATTTTTCACACAAAAGGTAAAAGATGCACAAAACAGAAAACCAACTAACCACACCTTAGCTGCTTTTTTAGACCTTACACAAGCTTTTGATAAAGAGTATGGAAAAACAAGTTAATTACAAAATTATACAAGCATTTCAAAATTGATGGAAAAGCTATCACTTGGATAAATGATTTCCTTAAAAATAGATACATCAGGGTCAAATATAATGGAACTCTATCTAAAACCTTCAAATTGTACCAAGGATTACCACAAGGATCAGTCCTTAGCCCAACTCTCTTCACCCTATTTATTGCAGGCATAGAAGAAAAAAATTCACATAAAACCAATATTGGACTTTTCGCTGATGACATTATTCTATGGAGCAGCAACACTAACTGGAAAAAAAGCTGAAAGGGATTTGAGCAAGACTCTTCTCCACCTAGAAAAATTTGCTAATAAACATAAATTAGAATTTAACCCCCAAAAATCTGAAACCTGTCTTTTTACTACCGATAAGAAACTATACAAAATAAGGCCAAAAATTATTCTGAAAGAACAACAATTACAATATAATAAACATCCTAAATATCTGGGCTACACCCTGGATCCAGAAATTAACTCTAGTAAACATATTGAAGAAGTTATTAGAAAAGGAAAAGACCGACTAAAAATCCTGAAATATATTTCAGGAAGAGAGTGGGGAGCCGATGCAACCACACTAAAATTAACTTACACATCTCTAATTAGACCTATCCTGGAATATGGATATCAAATCTATGGTACAGCATCTGAAACAAATCTAAAATAACTGGAAAGGATACAACTAAGTGCAGTTAGAATTATTACAGGTCTTCGAAATACCTGCCCTAATGATATTGTACTTTACGAGGCAGACATTATGCCCTTAAAGGATAGAAGAAGCTACAATCTGCCAAAATATATAAACAAAATCAAAAGTTATGGAAACAAACACAGAACTTCCAATTACATACTTAATTGGGAATCCAATCTAAGACTCAAAAAAGAAGGCCCTCTCCACCTGGCCAAAAGAAATGGATTTTTAAAATATAAAGTATAAAAAAATTATTTAGCAGAAAAAAATTCTCCATGCGAACCACTACAAAATGTTATTTTTAATGCCACTTTAAATGAACCCACCAACAAACAATGCCAAAATCCAGAATACTTAAAACAATTATCATTAGAAATAATTAATATAACATTCCTAAAAATGCAATAACTATTTATACCGATGGTAGCAGAGACGAGCTAGGACACACTGGCAGTGGCTCTCTCATCAAAACCACAAATGGCATTGAGAAAATGAACAGAAGAAACCCAGATTTTTGCTCAGTCTTCAGATCAGATCTTATAGCCATCTATGAAGCCTTAAAATCCATCAGAAATACTAGTTATCAAGATATCTGGATTCTTACTGATAGTAGAAGTGCCATACAACACTTGAGTCACACAAGGGAACTTAGAGACAAAGTAAGCAGGAACATAATTGGCTATCTCCAAAAACTCTCAAAAACCTCAAAAATTCACCTTCAATGGATACCCTCACATGTTGGAATTGAAGGCAATGAAGCTGCTGATGTGCTAGCGAAAAAAGGCACAAAAGAACCCTTGACACAGAAAAATAAACTTACTTTTAAAGAAATAGAAACAGTAGCCAAAACAAATATAAACAAGAACTGGAGGATCCCACCTAAGCACAGTTGGTACAGTGGAGTGAACCCAGGAGGAGCTCTGAACATCAGAAATAGACAGCATCAAACAACACTAACAAGATTTAGAACAGGCCATCTCAACCAATTGAAGATAGAAAATAATAACAAAATCTACCCCACTTGCCCAAAATGTAGCTTGGCACCTTCAGCTCAAGAACACATTTTGGCTTGCATTAGATGCACTAAACAGGACCTTTGGGAGAGGCCGCTGTTCATCATAAAACAGCTCGAGGAGCATGAACTCATTGAATTTGTGTAATCTATACACAAGGGGATAAGAAACAACAACAACAACAGTACATTACCACCAACCAGTACACTACCACCAAACAGTACACTACCACCAACCAGTACACTACCACCAAACAGTACACTACCACCAACCAGTACATTACCACCAAACAGTACACTACCACCAACCAGTACATTACCACCAAACAGTACACTACCACCAACCAGTACATTACCACCAACCAGTACACTACCACCAACCAGTACACTACCACCAACCAGTACACTACCACCAACCAGTACACTACCACCAACCAGTACATTACCACCAAACAGTACATTACCACCAACCAGTACATTACCACCAACCAGTACAGTACCACCAACCAGTACACTACCACCAACCAGTACATTACCACCAACCAGTACACTACCACCAACCAGTACATTACCACCAAACAGTACACTACCACCAACCAGTACATTACCACCAACCAGTACATTACCACCTACCAGTAAACTACCACCAACCAGTACATTACCACCAAACAGTACATTACCACCAACCAGTACAGTACCACCAAACAGTACACTACCACCAACCAGTACACTACCACCAACCAGTACACTACCACCAACCAGTACATTACCACCAACCAGTACACTACCACCAACCAGTACAGTACCACCAAACAGTGCACTACCACCAACCAGTACACTACCACCAACCAGTACAGTACCACCAACCAGTACACTACCACCAACCAGTACACTACCACCAACCAGTACAGTACCACCAACCAGTACAGTACCACCAACCAGTACAGTACCACCAACCAGTACAGTACCACTAACCAGTACATTACCACCAACCAGTACACTACCACCAACCAGTACAGTACCACCAACCAGTACATTACCACCAACCAGTACAGTACCACCAACCAGTACACTACCACACTACCACCAACCAGTACACTACCACTAACCAGTACATTACCACCAACCAGTACATTACCACCAACCAGTACACTACCACCAACCAGTACACTACCACCAACCATTACACTACCACCAACCAGTTCATTACCACCAACCAGTACACTACCACCAACCAGTACATTACCACCAACCATTACACTACCACCAACCATTACACTACCACCAACCAGTACACTACCACCAACCAGTACACTACCACCAACCATTACACTACCACCAACCAGTACACTACCACCAACCAGTACAGTACCACCAACCAGTACACTACCACCAACCATTACACTACCACCAACCAGTACATTACCACCAACCATTACACTACCACCAACCAGTACATTACCACCAACCATTACACTACCACCAACCATTACACTACCACCAACCAGTACACTACCACCAACCAGTACACTATCACCCCGTGAACCAGTTGACCGGGCAAGGTTACCAGGTAAACATCCTACCCGAGGGCAATGCCACCCAATCTACATGCCCCGTGCCTGGGCAATTACAAGGGCTTTAGCCACAACAAAAAGCCATCGTTTATGTAAGATCCATTTATCTTGAAGGCTTCAGAGAAAATTGAGCCGCAGCCTACCTTGAAATATTGCCGCCCAACCCCAGAGATAATGATCTCATGCTTTACCAAATTAATATGCAACAAGATAACTTTATTGCACCTTCATCAAGTATTTCATATCTAACATACATCGATATGCATGCATTATGTAGCCTAACAAAAGACACATTCTTCCCCTGCAATATCTCGAGAGAAGGTGAGGAAAATTTCACTTTGGTTGAAAAACACAAAAGTTCAATTGAAAAATTTCAATTAGTTATGTTAATGAAGAGCTAAACACATTATTTATTTACTCTATTATCATTTTTATGGTGAATATCATTGTTATAATCAATTTTACAATTTTATGCAGTAGAACATCCATGAGAGGATTCTCACGCTAAGAGAACACCTCTCTATAAAGGACAGTTTTCATCTGAAAAATTACCAATTTTTCCTTTTTGCAACTCTCTGGTAAGAAGACACTTCTCTTTAAAGGACACTTTGGCTCTGTAACTATGTGTTGTCCTTTACAGAGAGGTAGTTCTACTGTAGCTGCTCTCCCTAAAGGACACTTTGGCTCTGTAACTAGGTGTTGTCCTTTACAGGGAGGTAGTTCTACTGTTGCTGCTCTCCCTAAAGGACCCTTTGGCTCTGTAACTATGTGTTGTCCTTTACAGAGAGGTAGTTCTACTGTTGCTGCTCTCCCTAAAGGACCTTTTGGCTCTGTAACTAGGTGTTGCCCTTTACAGAGAGGTAGTTCTACTGTAGCTGCTCTCCCTAAAGAACACTTCGTCTCTGTAACTAGGTGTTGTCCTTTACAGAGAGGTAGTTCTACTGTAACTGCTCTCCCTAAAGAACACTTTGCTCGGTAACTAGGTGTTGTCCTTTACAGAGAGGTAGTTCTTCTGTCGCTGCTCTCCCTAAAGGACACTTTGGCTCTGTAACTAGGTATTTTCCTTTACAGAGAGGTAGTTCTATTGTAGCTGCTTTCCATAAAGGACACTTTGGCTCTGTAACTAGGTGTTGTCCTATACAGGGAGGTAATTCTACTGTAGCTGCTCTCTTTAAAGGACACTTCGACTCTGTTACTAGGTATTGTCCTTTACAGGGAGGTAGTTCTATTGTAGCTGCTCTCTTTAAAGGACACTTCGACTCTGTTACTAGGTATTGTCCTTTACAGGGAGGTAGTTCTACTGTAGCTGCTCTCTTTAAAGGACACTTCGACTCTGTTACTAGGTGTTGTCCTTTACAGGGAGGTATTTCTACTGTAGCTGCTCTCTTTAAAGGACACTTCGACTCTGTTACTAGGAATTGTCCTTTACAGGGAGGTAGTTCTACTGTAGCTGCTCTCTTTAAAGGACACTTCGACTCTGTTACTAGGTGTTGTCCTTTACAGGGAGGTAATTCTACTGTAGCTGCTCTCTTTAAAGGACACTTCGACTCTGTTACTAGGTATTGTCCTTTACAGGGAGGTAGTTCTACTGTAGCTGCTCTCTTTAAAGGACACTTCGACTCTGTTACTAGGTGTTGTCCTTTACAGGGAGGTAATTCTACTGTAGCTGCTCTCCCTAAAGTACACTTTGGTTCTGTAACTAGGTGTTGTCACTTACAGAGAGGTAGTTCTACTGTAGCTACTCTCCCTAAAGGACACTTTGGTTCTGTAACTAGGTGTTGTCCTTTACAGAGAGGTAGTTCTACTGTAGCTGCTCTCCCTAAAGAACACTTTGGCTATGTAACTAGGTGTTGTCCTTTACAGAGAGGTAGTTCTACTGTAGCTGCTCTCCCTAAAGGATACTTTGACTCTGTAACTAGGCGTTGTTCTTTACAGATAGGTAGTTCTACTGTAGCTGCTCTACCTAAAGGACACTTTGGCTCTGTAACTAGGTGTTGTCCTTTACAGAGAGGTAGTTCTACTATAGCTGCTCTACCTAAAGGACACTTTGGATCTGTAACTAGGTGTTGTCCTTTACAGAGAGGTAGTCCTACTGTAGCTGCTCTCCCTAAAGGACACTTTGGCTCTGTAACTAGGTGTTGTCCTTTACAGAGAGGTAGTTCTACTGTAGCTGCTCTCCCTAAAGGACACTTTAGCTCTGTAACTAGGTGTTGTCCTTTACAGAGAGGTAGTTCTACTGTAGCTGCTCTCCCTAAAGGACACTTTAGCTCTGTAACTAGGTGTTGTCCTTTACAGCGAGGTAGTTCTACTGTAGCTGCTCTCCCTAAAGGACACTTTAGCTCTGTATCTAGGTGTTGTCCTATACAGAGAGGTAGTTCTACACTAACAAGAAGAAAATAACTTGGAATGTATATTTTCTATCTTTCACTATCTCTATCTCAATAATTTAAACAGTCTATATAGACTCTATATAACTGTATATATATCTTTTGATGTTATAGAATACGCAGTTTTCTACTCTCATTCCCATAACCTACGGGATCCTGAATACAGAAAGAGGTAAACAGATGAATACCCATAATATATCTATATATTTTGAAGATTGAGCAATCCATAATTAAAATTATATTTAAAGAATATTCATATATTGGATTTATAATGAATTTATTGTTTCAATATTTCGAGGGGCAACTCGCCTCACTTTATCGAGGATGTGTGTGTTTTCACTAAAGCATGCGCGCACGCGTACACCACTCTCGTTCTACAAGGCCAATGAAAGAATTGTATCTTTGATTTAAATATTACATTCAGTATATATACAGCTAACAATTATATATAATATTACAGATCAATACCATTATTATTATTTTGTCCACACATTGCGCTTGAAATAGAGATTTATATACAACAGTGTAACCGTAAATAATTGTGTGCATACATATTAATTCTAAATTAATGCTAAAATTTTGAAGAAAAATAAATGAGTAAATTAAAAGTATATACATAGTTATTTACAAACAATTAGGATATGAATTCTTTATAAATATCTGGAAAATCAAATTTTCTGTTTATACTGTGTTTATCTTCGGCAGAAGCCCAACTTTCTAAAAACAGTCTACAATGCTTTTCTGTAATATTTTTGTATATAATTGATGCTTGTTTGAAATCTGGTATATGGCTATTATTATTAGTTGACCACTTCCGAAATAATAGCCATATACAAGATTTCAAACAAGCATCAATTATATAAAAAATATTACAGAAAAGCATTGTAGACTGTTTTTAGAAAGTTGGGCTTCTGCCGAAGATAAACACAGTATAAACAGAAAAATTGATTTTCCAGAAATTTATAAAGAATTCATATCCTAATTGTTTGTAAATAACTATGTATATACTTTTAATTTACTCATTTATTTTTCTTCAAAATTTTAGCATTAATTTAGAATTAATATGTATGCACACAATTATTTACGGTTACACTGTTGTATATAAATCTCTATTTCAAGCGCAATGTGTGGACAAAATAATAATAATGGTATTGATCTGTAATATTATATATAATTGTTAGCTGTATATATACTGAATGTAATGTTTAAATCAAAGATACAATTCTTTCATTAGCCTTGTAGAACGAGAGTGGTGTACGCGTGCGCGCATGCTTTAGTGAAAACACAAACATCCTCGATAAAGAGAGGCGAGTTGCCCCTCGAAATATTGGAACAATAAATTCATTCATAAAAACAAGAGGCTCCTCTAAACGTTTATTATTGTTTTTTTGATCGTGATTTTAAGAGTTTTTAATCCTACAATAAATTCATTATAAATCCAATATATGCATCTTTTTTAAATATGTATATATACACTCATGGACAAAACTTAGAGAAATAAGTGAGGTCGTCGGTCAATTTTTTTTTTTTTTTCGAAGGAGATATAGGCAATTTTGTTCACACTTGGTTATCTCGTGTATTTTCAATACCAGGTCTATTAGTATGAAACGCGAAAATGGGCGCCAGAGGCCGCTGTGCAACTTTATTTGAGCCAATGGTGGCGCTGTTGTAGGCGTTTTGTTCTTTGACTCACGTGGCATCAGCATGCGTGCAGTTTTAGAAAAATTCAAATCGGGAAAATTTTCTGGAGCCCGTGGAAAATGGCGATTTCCGAGCCAAAAAGTGCCCATTTGCGGGAAGTTTTGTTGTTCGCCTTCAACTGGAAGAAAAGTGCCACTGAAGCCCACCGAATGCTCGAGAAGGTTCACAGCGACCACGCTCTGAGCAAATCGCAGTGTTACAGGTGGTTTAAAAAATTCCAAAGTGGCGATTTTGAACTTGATAATGAACCACATGGAAAACCGCCCCAAAAGTTCGAGGACGCTGAACTGCAAGCTTTGTTGGATGAGGACAGTACCCAAATGCAGGAGAAACTCGCAAAACAGCTCCAGGTGTCTCAAGGTGCTGTTTCACTACGTTTAAACAGCCTCGGAATGACCCAAAAGCTTTCCAGATGGGTCCCACACGAGTTGAGCGAAAGGCAGCAATAACGGCGTCTGGTAACCTGCGAAGGGCTTCTCGCCAGGCATGAAAAGAAGTCATTTTTTCACCGAATCGTAACTTCTTATGAGAAATGGATCCACTTCAGCAATCCACGCGCCAAAAGTCGTGGGGCCTGCCCGACCAATTTCCAAAACAGACGCCTAGGTGGAAAGGGTGGGACCAGACTCGCGTAGTATATTTCGAGCTCCTGAAACCTGGCAAAAATGGTCAATACTAGTCGCTACGAACAACAAATGCACAGTTTGAGAGAGGCGTTGAATGAAAAAACACCGGACTGGCGTGAAAAGCACAACAACCTGATACTGCAGCATGACAACGCTCCAGCCACACAACGCTACGGTGGTCAATAACACCATAAAAGACTTGAGCTGAGAACTCTTACCCCACCCGCTGTACTCACCAGACTTAGCGCCGTCGGACTACCACCTTTTCACATCTTTAGGACACGCCCTAAAAAACCAGGAATTTTCGAACTCAGACATACTCCGAAAATGACTTGTTGACTGGTTCGACTCAAAAGGAATAGAAATTTTCAGACAAGGAATTCGAAAATTGCCTGAAAAGTGGTCCGAGTGTATAGCTAATCAGGGCAGTTAGTTTGAATAAAAAATATTTTGTTTTATGGAATTGGTGAACTTTTGAATTCACTGAAAATTTTCGCGTTTCATACTAATAGACCTGGTAAAGGCCACTGTAATATCTTTCGGTTATTGTCTCAATCCCGATATACATGCTAAAAGGTACAACTTCCTTAAGTTTTGTCCATGAGTGTATACACACTTGGTTATCTCGTGTGTCTTCAATAAAGGTCACTGTAATATCTTTCAGAGTTATTGTCTCAATCCCGATATACATGCTGAAAAGTACAACTTCCTTAAGTTTTGTCCCCATGAGTGTATACACACTTGGTTATCTCGTGTATCTTCAATAAAGGTCACTGTAATATCTTTCAGAGTTATTGTCTCAATCCCGATATACATGCTAAAAGGCACAACCTCCTTAAGTTTTGTCCATGAGTGTATATTGGTTATCTCGTATGTCTTCAATACAGGTCACTGTAATATTTTCAGAGTTATTGTCTCATTCCCGATATACATGCTAAAAGGCACAACCTCCTTAAGTTTTGTCCATGAGTGTATATTGGTTATCTCGTATGTCTTCAATACAGGTCACTGTAATATTTTTCAGAGTTATTGTCTCAATCCCGATATACATGCTAAAAGGCACAGCCTCCTTAAGTTTTGTCCATGAGTGTATACACACTTGGTTATCTCATGTGTCTTCAATAAAGGTCACTGTAATATCTTTCAGAGTTATTGTCTCAATCCCGATATACATGCCAAAAGGTACAACTTCCTTAAGTTTTGTCCATGAGTGTATACACACTTGGTTATCTCATGTGTCTTCAATAAAGGTCACTGTAATATCTTTCAGAGTTATTGTCTGAATCCCGATATACATTCTAAAAGGTACAACTTCCTTAAGTTTTGTCCATGAGTGTATACAAACTTGGTTATCTCGTGTTTCTTCAATAATGGTCACTGTAATATCTTTCAGAGTTATTGTTTGAATCCCGATATACATGCTAAAAGGTAAAACTTCTTTAAGTTTTGTCCATGAGTGTATCTTTCGGAGTTATTGTCTCAATCCCGACATACATGCTGAAAGGTACAACTTCCTTAAGTTTTGTCCCCATGAGTGTAATATTTACAAAGCTGTGATTAGTAAAAACAACACTTCTGTGAATGTATAATTTTTCCTCTTCAAATATTTCTCTTAAAAAAAGCGGTGAATACCGTATATGTTTTTATCCTTTTGGCGTTCAGCCAACTGAAAATTGCCAAATATATTATTTGTAAATTTAATATATACTTCTTAAATTAAAAATATATTTATATAGATTACTCTATTTTCAGAACAATAATTAATAAGAAAAAATAAAATAAAAAATATATATTATATTTGTGTTTATAAGTGGTACCGCCTACTCCACGCCGGCGAGCGCCAACATGGCAAAACGCGTTCGTGGATGGCTTTTCTTGATTTATCAAGAAACTAGCGGATGTACCCGGCTTCGCCCGGGTTTTACCCGAGTAAAGGTTTGTATAACGAACATTTGTTAAAACAATTCTCTATAAACATATAAAAAATAATAATAGATATATTTTGATAATTTGAAACTCGTAAATTTGAATCTCTCGATAAAGTGATCATTTTTTCCCGGTCCCTGTGTGCCGTGTCATCCTGAATTTTGTATTTCCTAATTTTCTACATTACAAAATAATCGTTTTATCTAGTGAACATTTTTTCTCGGTCCCTTAAAAAATACTCGATAAGTTGATTTCGATAATTTGAAACTCGTAAATTTGAATCTCTCGATAAAGTGATCACTTTTTCCGGTTTTACCCGAGTAAAGGTTTGCCTTACGAACATTTGTTGAAACAATTCTCTATAAACATATAAAAAAATAATAGATATATTTTGATAATTTGAAACTCGTAAATTTGAATCTCTCGATAAAGTGATCATTTTTTTTCCCGGTCCCTGTGTGCCGTGGCATCCTGAATTTTGTATTTCCTAATTTTCTACATTACAAAATAATCGTTTTATCTAGTGAACATTTTTTCCCGGTCCCTTAAAAAATACTCGATAAGTTGATTTCGATAATTTGAAACTCGTAAATTTGAATCTCTCGATAAAGTGATCATTTTTTCCCGGTCCCTGTGTGCCGTGTCATCCTGAATTTTGTCTTTCCTAATTTTCTACATTACAAAATCATCGTTTTATCTAGTGAACATTTTTTCCCGGTCCCTTGAAAAATACTCGATAAGTTGAATAAAATCATGGTCGTTTATGGAAGATGGACGTAGTTCCCGGAGGTCACCCGCGAGGCTTTTTTCTTGTCTACTTGGCACAGCTGTGTCACCAACTCTGCCCCCGCGCGCCAGGACCTCTTGATCCCTCTGATTGGTCGGTGGGAACTTGGACTGTCCAACCGGCCGGCGGCCGGACGATTACATTTTCTCGACGGGGGGGGGGGGGGGGGGGGGGGGCAGACCTAAGCCTATCTCCGTCGCAAGGTGGCGCTGCTTGCGAGTTAAAGCTACAAATCTGCAAATAACTCTAAGGATATTAAAGATATTCAAGAAATTATTTTTCGAAAACCTTTCCGGGGATATGCCTAATAATATCCCAAAATTTCACGGCGATTGGATGTATGGTTTTTGAATCTATAGAGAACACACACAGACATTCTTTTTTATATATATATATAGATTGGGTTGGCCAAATATCAGGGAACAGGTTGAATCAATGTTTTGTTGATTTCTGTTCCACTAGATGGCGCTCTGCCTTCTAAAAAGCACATGTGCTCGTGGTCAGAATATGCCTACTTTATTTTTAATATTTATATATATAAAGTAATATAGTATTATATGAAAAAAATAGTACAAATGTGATATTGTTCTGGGATAAGGTGCATAAATTATGAAAAAAAGGCATCTCCTTATCGTGCAACTGAAAGTTGCTGATGGCTTGCGCCATCTACTTTAACTTCGCGCCTGAAGGACCAGTTTTTGGTCGTTGAGGTACAGCTTGCACCACGCTGATGAGGACCAACAGCCAGAAACGCGTCCGTGGTTAGCTTCTCTTGATGAATCAAGAATGGGTATTTGGCCAATTCTGGAATAACTAAAAATCAACGCGAATAGTTGATATTTATTCCGATAGATGGCGCAAGCCATCAGCAACTTTCAGTTGCACGATAAGGAGATGCCTTTTTTCATAGTATATTATATATAATAAAATTAATTGACAAATTGGCATTTCATTGAATCATCATGAAGCCTCAATGATCACTTTGGCTTTTTGTTGAGGTACAGCCTGCATAAAGCAGACGAAGACCAATAGCCCGAAGAAGGAATGCCATTAAATTTCTTTGATTTATCGGGAAAAAAAAGGTCATACTAAATTTTTAAAATAAATATAATTCAAAAAAATCTATTTTGTTTTATACACATTGTGTAAATATGGTAGAATTAATGATCAGACGAGTATGTATACCATTAGATTTCCTTGATTTATTAAAAAAAAAAGTGTCATATCAATATTCTGAAAAAAAAAGTTTTCAAAAAATCAGTTTTAGTTTATATTTGTGTAAATATGGTATTATTAATAATCAGACGAGTATGCATGCCATTCGATTTCCTTGAATTGTCAAAATAAAAGTCATGTCAAATTCTAAAAATAAATATAATTTAAAAAATCAGTTTTAGTTTATACATATTGTGTGTAAATATGGTATTATTAATGATCAGACAAGTATGTATGCCATTAGATTTCATTGAATTATCCAAAAAGGGTCATAATAATATTCTGAAAAAAATATAATTTAAAAAATCACTTTTGTTTTATACATATTGTGTAAATATGGTAGAATTAGTGATCAGACGAGTATGTATGCCATTAGATTTCTTCGAATTATTAAAAAAAAAAGAGGTCATACCAATATTCTGAAAAAAAAAAGTTTCAAAAAATCAGTTTTAGTTTATACATATTGTGTAAATATGGTAGTATTAATGATCAGACAATTGATAAGATGAATCGTCTGCCACTAAAATAAAGTTTGTTGCCCTTCCCCCGCGGTATTCCTCACCCGGGATATATGCAGATAAGATCAGGTGCCATCAGGAGCTGTGGCATCAAACGCCAAAAAACCTGGCGCCTGCTATCTGGCTCGTAAACAAACGGCCGACCTTTGACCGTAGCGGGTCGTCGTCTGCTGCGCATTCTCGGAATGTATTCATTCTTCTATCGCGGCGTCGTCTGTCATTTAAATAGGCTTCATATTGTTGGCTTCTCTGTGTTAGGAAGGCCTTCTTAAACTTTACATTGTTGGCTTCTCTATGTAAGGAAACCCTTCTTAAACTTTACATTGTTGGCTTCTCTATGTAAGGAAGCCCTTCTTAAACTTATTGTTGGCTTCTCTATGTAATAAAGCCCTACTTAAACTTTACATTGTTGGCTTCTCTATGTAAGGAAGCCCTTCTTAAACTTATCATTGTTGGCTTCTCTATGTAAGGAAGCCCTTCCTAAACTTATTGTTGGCTCCTCTATGTAAGGAAGCCCTTCTTAAACTTATTGTTGGCTTCTCTATGTAATAAAGCCCTACTTAAACTTTACATTGTTGGCTTCTCTATGTAAGGAAGCCCTTCTTAAACTTCTCATTGTTGGCTGCTCTATGTAAGGAAGCCCTTCTTATACTTCCCATTGTTGAATTCTCTATGTAAGGAAGCCCTTCCTATACTTCACATTGTTGGCTTCTCTATGTAAGGAAACCCTTCCTAAACTTCACATTGTTGGCTTCTCTATGTAAGGAAACCCTTCCTAAACTTCACATTGTTGGCTTCTCTATGTGGGGAAGCCCTTCTTAAACTTATTGTTGGCTTCTCTATGTAATAAAGCCCTACTTAAACTTTACATTGTTGGCTTCTCTATGTAAGGAAGCCCTTCTTAAACTTATCATTGTTGGCTTCTCTATGTAAGGAAGCCCTTCCTAAACTTATTGTTGGCTCCTCTATGTAAGGAAGCCCTTCTTAAACTTATTGTTGGCTTCTCTATGTAATAAAGCCCTACTTAAACTTTACATTGTTGGCTTCTCTATGTAAGGAAGCCCTTCTTAAACTTCTCATTGTTGGCTGCTCTATGTAAGGAAGCCCTTCTTATACTTCCCATTGTTGAATTCTCTATGTAAGGAAGCCCTTCCTATACTTCACATTGTTGGCTTCTCTATGTAAGGAAACCCTTCCTAAACTTCACATTGTTGGCTTCTCTATGTAAGGAAACCCTTCCTAAACTTCACATTGTTGGCTTCTCTATGTGGGGAAGCCCTTCCTAAACTTTACATTGTTGGCTTCTCTATACGTAAATATAAAGAGACAAGGGTCGCCTCTTCCGTCAAAATAGACGTCTAAAACCAGACGCCATCTATTGACCGTCGCCGCAACTAGCGGCCTCGGGTCGGTGACAAAGCCACAACACCAGCAGAGACGACCCTAGTCTCTTTAGATCAATTTCCTCCCGGCAAAATTTCCATCTATATGTAAATATATATAATAAATATAACGGGGTTTTTGTCCCCAACGTGCTCAATTGCACCGCCGAGGAATTAGTACAGAATTTTTCTCTTTCCAGGCGAGAGATCATCGAGGAGTGGTTCTCTGTCAGAGCGGAATAGAATCGCGGACACCACTAAATCATCATCAACCTCAAACTTATAGAGAGGGGCTAGAATTGAGTTCGAAATTTTTTTCCAGCCGCTCCCTCTCCTGAATTACCTGAGAGAGAGATATGTCTTGGTTCGCAGGGGTAGTAGACTGGATGGATGATTCAGTCATGGCTTGGATCTCTTCTGCAGGAGCCGCTAATGGCTCAGTATTGGTCGAGGAAAGCTCTGGTCGTGATGGCATTTGGCTGGTGCTCGGCGCCGGAACAGGAAGCTCGGGGGCTGGAGTCTCGTCGGGACGGACAGGGAAGTTCGCCCCGGGCGAAGGCGCGGCAGGGCTGGAGGGTGTTGGGGGGATCTGCTTGATGGGTGCAGACAATTCCGCAGCTGGTGTTGAGAGGGCGGAGTTGTTGGAGAGCATGGGCTTGAATGAGGGAGGCCTCGACACCGGGCACTGCCTTCTTTTCCTTGATGTTTTCGGCTCCAGATTTTTTGAGCGCTCGTTGTGGGGATAGACTTGAGGGTGAGGTCTTCCTGCTGAGCATTGGATGCCCTTGATGTAGGTGGGGCTGTCTCCACAGCAGCAGTAGGTGAGGTCTGTTAGGGTCTGTGGTCAGCAGGTGCTGCAGCCGGCATGGTATTCGAGGTGGAGGGTGGCTTGGTCCAGCCTTGTGTGCGGGCAGCAGGAGCTTCCACAGGGAGCACCAGCTTGTCCTCCTGGAGACCAGTCTTGCGAGGACAGTTCGCACGTTTGTGTCTCTGCTTATGGCACAGGGAGCACCAGCTTGTCCTCCTGGAGACCAGTCTTGCGAGGACAGTTCGCACGCTTGCGTCCCTGCTTGTAGCACAGGGAACACTTGATGCCATTGGTCACATAGAAGTGTGTGACCACTCCCTTGGACTTGACATCCAGCCGGGCAGGGGATATGGGAGATCTTCACTCCGTCGCGCAGAGTGATAAAGGCCTCGCGTCGAGCATCAGCGCAGCAGGAGTCCTCTAGTTGCATCATCTTCTAGATGATTGACGTGACCTGTCCATATGGCCACAACGCAGTGACGAGGTCAGAGTCCTCTACGAAGAAGAACACGTTGCCGAGGACAATTCTCTCGGCCCTCTTTCTCAAAGGGAAGGCCCGCAGAGTGGAATCCTCGATGTCGAGGCCTTCTTCTATCAGCTTGTCGGCGAGTTGCACTCTGGAGAGGCCGACCAGGATGTGCCCTTCCATCTTCGTCACCTGGTAGACGGTGCCCAGCTTGACTTCCAATGCCCGGAAGTACTGCTCCTGGGTGAAGTCTGGGGAGAATTCCAGGTAGACACATTGGTCTGCCTGCCCCGCTACCGACCTTGCTCGGAAAGTGGCCTGCTTCTGCCTGGTGGTCTGACATTCGTGCACCTTGCTGGATGTCAGCGTAACTCGTGACCTGCTGCTGTTGTGAGGGATTCTCGGTGCCTGGACGCAGCCTCTTTTCCTCCCCGGATTGGCGTGGTCAGGGTCATTTGGCCACTTCTTTGAGCCTACCACTGTGGTGAAGATCACATCTTCGCTCTCTTGAAGCTGTTCGTCCTGTTCAGGGCAGTCAGCCCAGTTGGGGCTAGAATTTTCATGTTTGCCGTCAACCGCCGGCTCAAAATTTACATCTTTGCGATTGTTTAAATCAGAATGGCTTTCAGCCAATTCTGATACTTTTGCCGATATTTCATCGAAGACATTAATGTTTTGGGTAGGGGTTTATCCGAGCTTGTAGCTCATTTTCTTGGCTTTCAGCTAATATCCCAAAGGGATTACCTGAAATATATAATATGTTTATATGGTTTTGACCAAGGACTTGGTTGTTGTTGTGTGATGTAATCAATATATAGCGTGAGATGTTTTTAGTTCTTTTGATAATTCTGTAATAATATTATACAAATATATAACATACAATATATTTTAATAGAAACTACACTACCTAAGTTTATTGAATATTAGGTAGAAGAGTACATAACATTACCGATCTCTATCATCTCCATCCCATTCGCAGAAAACGCGGAGCTCGCTCGCCGCGTGGTGGCATGGCTGAGAGAGACATTTGAACACTTTTATTGACATCTTGTCAAATATTATTTTAAAAAATAAAGAAAAATAATGAGAATATTTACAATGATTTATAAGTGAGGAAGACTCCACCATCTTGATAGGGTCCTTCTCCAGACCAGGAGGGAGAGCGAGAAGCGAGAGAGACAAAAAAATTATGATTCTTCTTCTTCTTTCTTATCTCCACTCAATCATATTAGGGTGTCAAGCTTGTAAAGTTTGAGACTTAACAACCATCATTATTGGGTGAAGTAGAATACGTCTGCCTTTGTCATTAAGACTGGGAGCACTACTCAGTGGCAGGCCGACTTAGCTTCAAAAGAAATGGCCGTCTCTGACATGAGGAACAGACACCATGTTCAGCTGCTCCTAACATGGAGTACAAACGCTGCTCATCCTATATACCTGGAGTCCTTACAGGGTACTATCAGCATAGCCAGCTGAGCCCAGGTTTTTTAGTGAGCTTGTTACTGCTCCCCCTCCTCCTTTTTCATCCGGGCTTGGGACTGGCAAAGGCGGAGTTGAAAAAAATGATAATAAAAATTAATAAATGATGGGAATCTACAATGATTTTAGGAGCTAGGGAGGCTCCACCATCTTGATAAGGTCCTTCTCCAGACGAGGAGGGGTCTTCTTGGACTCTCAGCATCTCCAGGCCCAGGAAGTGCTTGTAGATGCGGGTCTTGGCAGATGCCATGATGGCCAAGGCGTTGTCCTCCAGGTCATGCCCGAAGATCCAGCTCTGCAGGTCAGGGGGCCGCTGGATGATGGTGAAGGCCTCCACGATGACATCCGCCTACAGGACCAGTAGCGGTGGGCCGGTGACAGGTCTCCACAGTCGATGCAAGAGAGAAGAGAGATTGAAACCACTTTATTGACTTCTAGTCAACAATAATACAAAGAATACTTATAGCTATCTACAATAGAATTTATCAAATTACGAAACTATTATAGACGTGTAATATTCTTTTTAAAATAAAACAATTTCTACTGCCCTTACTGCAATGGAAAAATTAAAGGGAGGGCCTGGCTCTTCAGTGGTGAACCCTCCCAGCGGTTTCGCCAGTTTAATCTACCATACCGCTGTTATATTGCATTTTTGGAACTTCCTTTTATAGTGATACTGATGCTTGACTCTTCAAATGGGTATTTTAGATGAACTATGGACTTAAGCTTTTAGGACAGCAGAATTACATATAATATGCTTCGAGCCCTCCCTTTAGTTTTTCCATTGCAGTAAGGGCAGTAGAAATTGTTTTATTTTAAAAAAGAATAGTACGCGTCTAAAATAGTTTCGTAATTTGATAACAGATGGCGCGCTAGTGCATCGTAATAGAATTTATACAAATATATATATTTACATTAAACACGAAGCCTTCTCCGAAAGGACGTCAAATCAAGGGTTACAAGCCACCTTGAATTTGAATAGGCCTTTGGTTATAATGGAGTTTTTGTCCCTAACATGTTCAATTACCATGTTGAGGAATTCGCAGAGAATGGTCTTGTTTCCTTTAGAGAGAAGAAAGAGAAGAACTTTCCATTATTTAGTGTCATAATAAAATTTGCATAGTTATCCACTAATCAATATTCCATACACAGAGGTCTAGACAATTAGTTGCAAAGGAAATAACAACAAAAATTAAAGCAATCAACAGACATCATAAAAAAACATAACGAATTCTTTCTAACAATCGTAAGTCAATCAACAAGGAAATCTGATGTAGTAGCCAAGACCGCCCAACCCATCTGACAACTTTCACTCCCGTAAACAAAAGTTGCATAACCCCCCCTCTATCCATTTTAATATATATCTGTAATATAAAAAAAGGGGAAGGAGCATTCCGGAATTTGCATACCCACCCACCCGTACAAGATAAAAGAGGAATGCTAATTGATGAGCCTAGCCCCTAGCATAGTAATGACCTGAAGATAGTTCAACGCCTTGGCGCTCGGTCACGAGGTCCTGGAGCCGGGTCATGACAAACAACTATTGATTTGCACAACTTGTGGCACAGTAAACTTACATCATACTTACATATATGCATTTTATATTAAAATATTATTTCATTTAAATTTATATTACATAGATTCAAATACTCTGTTAAATCGACCGCCATATGTCATGCTTCCCCTATAAAAACTCATTGTTTTTGTTTCCCGATGGCCGGCTCAAATCTTTTGTACATTATGTAAATAAGTTTTTTATTTTTTTATTCTTACGCCTTAAGCCAGGCATTACTTTTATCAAATTATGTTTTTTTTTTCTCAAATATTCCTTTAGCTCAATTAAAGCTATTTTTTATAACTAATTTTATTCAATTATTACCACGACTGCAAAACAATAACGTAATATACTCATGGATACCAAAATCAAGCAACAGCTAATAATTCTGTATATATTTCAAAATATTCCAAAATCAGCAGAAAATATTTTTATTTATAACATGCATAATTGTAAAATGTGTTTTATCAATATTTTAAGTCTTTTATAATACAATATAATGCGGCTTATGATTGTAGAACGACATTTGAAAATATCCCGCATGCGTTTCTTTTGAACGAAAAATCGAAATTTATTTTAAGGAGAAATAACGATTATTTCTAACCTTAGGGATGAAGTATGAAAGGATGAATTGTGAAGAGTAATGATAAACGGAATAAATTTCTATTTTTCGTTCAAAACGCATGCGGGATATTTTCAAATGTCGTTCTACAATCTTTTTTTTAATTATTTATTTATTAATTAACCAGGCGCGATATTGAAATATTTGCGTCTATTACAGAGGAAACAAACAAAACAACAAACAAATTAAAACTTAGAATTAAATATTTACAAATTTACATGTATTATTCGACAGAGTACATAAAATTTATATAGACAAAGATGTAAGAGAACATTTAGATCAGGGAACAATCTGTAAAGTTCGGAGAGTCATAGATAAGGTGAAGTTCGTTCAGTTTCTCCGCAGGAACAATTTGGTGTTTCTGATAGACCTCTTTTATGTAAGTATTTCTCTAATTTTAGTCTTGCATAACATCCTTCTGGGAGATTTAAAAATGAATATTTTATATTTATAAATTTAATTGCCATCTATCGCTAAAATGTATAAAAATTTCAACAACAAAAAGCTTTAATAAGATCTTTTAGTCTAATATACAACGGTCACTCTAAAAGTTATTGCAATCACAATATTAAATAATTAAAATATTAAAAAATAAATTATACCATTAAAATCTACATGTATTTTTTACCTAACAAAAACATTTTCATAAAATAGTAACAACAATGACTCATAGAGGGCGCGACTTTATTTTACAGCTGCAGCTGTTATTTCTAAACACAAACATTGCATCAGACACAATGGAGTTGACTAGACAAAGTTTACGTGCCATGATATTTTATGATTATGAAAGTAATTTAACTTCTAAAGAATCCCATGAAAGATTGATGAAAGCTTTAGGAAATAAAGCTCCTTCTATAAGAACCGTTTTTAATTGATTTAATGAATTTATAATAATGAAAAGGTAAAAAGGAAACTTTAATCAAGTTGGTATGCTTACAAGACGAAACTATGCAAAAGCTTCAAGTTATTTAACATCAATTATAGTTCTGTTATGCAAAATTATAAAAAAGAAGGCTAATTAAAATTAAGAAAGAAAGGAGGATTTAGACAGAAAATTTTCATTAGGCAATTTAGATTTTATTTTGAAAAATGTATAAAAGAGAGATTTTATAACCCAGGTTCCTGGAGCAACTTACAAAATAGTTCTAGTATAACTTTTTTAAAAATTAAGAGATAAATTTTAAAATATTTTAAATCTAGTTGCAGCAGAGAAGCAAACAACAATTATCAATGCAATAAAAAATTTTAAAATAACTCTAAAAAGTAATATTGTGTTGATCAACATAAAATCAGATGAAATTAGCGAAAAAGAAAAGAAGATTCACCTGATTTAAAAATGATGTCAAACATCGCTATTTCCATTTCAAGCGCTTCTTTCGTATAATAAAAAATATATTCAATATTTTTAGTTGTTTCAAAGTACTCTTAAATATATAAAGATTATATTTAAAAAATCCATGGGTCTAAATTAAAATGAAAAATGTCTAAATTAAAATGAAAAATGTCTAAATAAAAATGAAAGTGTTTAAATTAAAATGAAAAATGTCTAAAAATGTCTAATTAAAAGTTAAAAACGTATAAATGGCATATTTATAAAAAAATTGTTATAAACCAAAATATTTTCCATTTACTTCTAAAATTTAATCCTTCACCTTTTAAACTAAATGGCGACCTACTAGACATAGGTATTCTCGCCAATAGATCAAAATTTTAATAATAAGTGATGGTTCGCCATTACTTTTCCAACTGGCATTTCTTTTGGCACCATTTCCTTAAACTTGGCCTTCGTCTGAGAGGCCAATTCATAATTCTGAATACTTTTGAACATGGTTTTTAGGGAATTATTATGATGGACTATAATTAAAAATATATATAGATATTTAGATTATATAAATCGGAAATATTTATATAATTATTAATTTTTGACCAGCAGTTGGTTGTTGTTATTAGATTTGTCTTGAAGCCTTTTTTATATAGAACTGTTTGTTTTGTTTATTATATTTCTTTAAATTTAAACATACACAGTGTGGCAAATATTTTTTAAGAATGGGTTTGTAAAATAAAACAGAAATAAGCTAATTCAATTTCTACTATTTTTTTATTCAAAATAATCCCCTCCGGATTCAATACATATGTTACAACGATTTAATAAGGAATTAAATGCCTCTTGCAGGCCACTTTGAGGAATCGCCTCCAAAGTGCTCGTCGCAGCTGTCTGGATGGTCAGGATATCATTAAAAAAAAAACAATTTTTTAACTTCAATTTTATTTTTGGGAATAAATAAAAGTCACATGGTGCTAAATCAGGCGAGTACGGAGGATGATTCAACACACAGACGTTATTTTTGGCCAAAAAGCGACGAACAATGAGTGAGGAGGGACTCGGTGCATTATCATGCGGCAAACACCAACTGTCTTCATCGCGATATTCTGGACGAATGCGACGAATTCTGGCAATCAAACGTTTCAAAACGTTTAAATAATACTCTCCAGTAATGGTTTGTCCAGCGGGAACAAATTCTTTGTTGATAATACCTCTACTATCGAAAAAGGTAATCAGCATTGTTTTGATTTTTGATGGCACTTTTCGCGTTTTTTTTTTTTTTTTTTGACATGTGGGGAGTTTGTTGACTTCCATTCGGCACTTTGGCGCTTTGTCTTTGGGTCATACTGAAAACACCATGTTTCATCACCCGTAACAATTGATTTCAGGAAGTTTGAATCATTTTCATAGGCAGAAATGATGTCCCTGCAATGTGCAATTCTCAATGATTTCTGCTCGCCCGTTAAATGTGTGGAACAAATTTAGCACAGACTTTAGTTTTACCCAAATCTTCATGCAGAATGGTTCGAATCGTTTCTTTGTTGATGTGTAAAACCTCTGCCATCATTCTCAGGGATGCACTGCGATTGTTTGCAACAAATTCTCGCAATTTTTCTATACTTTCTGGTGTCTTCGAAGAACTTGGTCGTCCAGTATGCTTATCATCTTCTAGCGTATTTCTTCCATCCGAAAAACGTTTGTGCCAAATGAAAACCTTTGATTTACTCAAACATAACCTACCATAAACTTGCTTCATCAAAATATATGTTTCCGATGCACTTCTACCAAGTTGTGCATTAAATTTAATGACTGCTCTCTGTTCCATCTCAGAATTCCGACGAACAAAAATTTTTACTTTTCAAAAATCGCCTGTATGGTTTTAAAAAGTTAACCAAAATGGCTGAAACAAAGCCACGCACTAGATAAGGCTTCGAATATATATACGCATGCGCAATTTCATAACTGGCTCTGCTATTGGCTTTTATCTAGCGCGAGTCTTAAAAATTATTTGCCACACTGTGTATATAAAATAAGATATGTGTTAAATATCTCTCCCTTTGTTTTGTAAGTTAATAAATATAATTATTTGTGCATTTAATTTATCGTATTATTTAATAATAATCCACGCCTTATATAGATTCGACAACAATATGGTAGCAGAGCGTGGCTATTAAATAAAACGTAAATAAAATATTTAGAAATATATAAAACTAAAGAAATAGAAATGGATTTTTTAGCTTCACCAAAAATCGAATTGCTTACAAATAGTAATTATGCAATTTGGAGTATGAAAATAGAAGCCTTGTTAGATTCAAGGGATATTTTTGATGATGTTATTAATAATCCAAAGCCTACAAAAGATGATAAAATGGCGACGCTTTTAATGAATGGACTAAGAAAAATAAACAAGCTCTTGGAATAATTATTCTTAGTTTGTCATATGATCAGGCTATCGCCTACAAAGGTATTAAAAAGGCACAATAATTATGGAATGCTATAAAACTCAGATATGAAGGAGAAACTGAAGATAAATCTATGAATCTTATGCTTGAATTAACTCGACTAAAAAAGAAATATGATGAAAGCATTGAAGGTTACTTGACCAGAAGTCAAGGGATTTCAAGACAATTAATTGAAATGGGAAAAGCAATAACAGATAAAGAAATAATTAGATACATCCTCGAGGGATTACCGGATAAATATAACAATGTGATTACATCAATCCTCGCTAATAGAAATATGGACTTTAATGGCATGCGTCAAAATTTATTGGACTTTGAAAAAAGAAATCCAGAAAGAAGACAGGAACATGTCAAAGTATATAAAACCTCCAGTAACCTGAATAAAGTTAAAACATGTTTTTGTTGCGGAAAAACAGGTCATTTTCAAAAGGACTGTTGGTTCAAAAATAGAAACAAAGTTGACCATCAAAAAACCAAACAGTTTCCAAACAAGCGTTTTACTAAGAATCATGAAGAGAAAGCGAATATTACTAAAGAACATATCCCTAATAAAGACAAACAAGAATTTGCTTTAACAGCTGGAATTGAACAAAGAAAAATGGTAAATGAATGGCAACTTGATTCAGCGTGCACCTCACACATGTCATGTGATAACTCATGGATGATTAATGAGAAAGATGAGGTACGACAAGTTAATCTTGCTGAAACTGGTAGAAGTATCAACTCCATATCAAGGGGAGATATCAAAGCAGTAACTGAATTGGATGATGGACAACATAATAATGTCAAATTAGAAGATGTGTTATTTGTTCCCCAACTAAATGGCAATTTGATATCTGTACCGAGCCTGGTGAAAAGAGGAAATAGTGTCACCTTGAACCAAGAGGGTGCTTTCATTTATGCACCAGATGGACAATTAATCTGTAAGGGTGAATTTGAGGAAGACATGTTTATCATCAGCTAAATCCATGAACTTAGACAGGATGACTCAAAAGAAAAGTGCTTTAAAATTGATAAGGACTCTAGGATTTTATGGCATAAAAGATTGGGACATATTAATGACGATTACATGTCAAGAATGAAAAGGGATGGCATGGTCCGAGGACTCCCTGACTTGAGAGGCGAAGTCGGAATATGCCAAGCATGCATAACAGGGAAAATGCCTCGCACACCTTTTCAGGCAACTTATGATGAAACTGCAAAGGGTACCTTAGAATGCCTACATGTTGATCTATGTGGCCCCATGAAAGAAGAATCCTTAAGTGGAAACAAATATATGATGGTTGCTGTTTATCAATATTCTAGAAAATATTTTGTGAACTTTTTGAGTTTCAAGGATGAAGCATCTAACAAATTGAAAGATCTGATCAATAGCATGGAAAATGAGTTAAATAAAAAGGTCAAAAGAATTAGAACAGATAATGGATTTGAATTTATCAACAGATCATTAGAAGAATATTTTAAAACTAAAGGAATAAAACATGAGAAAACGTGTAATTACTCACCAAGAAGTAATGGCATCGCAGAAAGAGCGAACAGAACATTGCTCGATAAAGCCAGAACCCTCTTATCTGATGGAGGCTTGCCCATCCAATTTTGGGCAGAAGCAATTTCAACAGCCGAATATCTTCACAATATTACTCCTAACAAGACTCAAAAGCAAGAAACACCAATGGAACTTTGGAATGGCCAGAAACCAACTGTAAAACACTTGAAAGTATTTGGATGCTTAGCCTTTTATAAAGTTAATGCCAACCAAAGACATAAGTTACAACCCAAGGCAGCAAAAGGAATTTTCATTGGATACTCAAGAGAAAGGAAGGCATATAGGATATATGATGCAAATCAGTGTCGACTACATGAGACAAGAGATGTAAAGTTTGATGAATCCAAAAAGGGTATAGAAGAATCACATGGATATATAGAACCTTTGACAGACAATTTGGACTACCTACCATTAGATTTTGAAATCACTGATTCTCCAGAAATGACAATTGCACCACAACATTTTGAAGGAGATAATTCAGACTACCCTAATGAAGAAAACCTAATAATTAATCAAGGAGAAGAAACAGGTTCATTACCAGAAGAAACACCACCAGATAATAGAAGACCAGTTAGAGAAAGAAAAATGCCAATCAAGTATAATGACCACATTGTATATTAAGCACATGAGGAGGAAATACCAAATAATTATGAAGAAACCCTTAATTCAAACGACAAAGATCTTTGGTATCAAGCCATGCTTGATGAAATACACTGGAAAGCACTGAAGAAAGTTCTAAGATATGTCAAAGGAACTAGAAATTTGTGTCTGAAATTAACATCACAGAGAGAGAGATGGGACACTTAACTGCATTTACAGATGCTAGCTGGAACAACACCGCAGATGCCAAATCCTTTGGAGGATACATCATAAAGATTGGAGACAATTTGCTGAACTGGAAGAGTGGAAAACAGAGGATTGTCGCTTTGTCTACAATGGAGGCATAACTGCTGTCATTTTGTGACGGAGTTTGTGATATCAAGTTCTACACCAGCCTATTGGAAGAACTCAATATGAAGCAGCTGATTAAAGAGCCCACACTAATTAAGACTGATAGCAAATCACTTATAGACTGGATAAAGAACCAAAAGCAGAATACCCGAACGCGACACTTTAATAGAAAATACCATTTTATTAAAGATGAATATGCGAAGAAAACAATCCAACCAATCTTTGTGAGGACAGAACAACAGGAGGCTGACCTGTTAACCAAGAATCTCTCCGGTCCCCGCCTAAAGAACCAGACCAAGATGCTGGGAATGGACATGGACTTTACACAGGACTGAATTTTTAATTAAAGGGGGGTTTGATGGACTATAATTAAAAATATATATAGATATTCAGATTATTATTAGATTGTTATTAGATGTGTCTTGAAGCCTTTTTTATATAGAACTGTTTGTTTTGTTTATTATATTTCTTTAAATTTAAACATATATAAAATAAGATATGTGTTAAATATCTCTCCCTTTGTTTTGTAAGTTAATAAATATAATCATTTGTGCATTTAATTTATCGTATTATTTAATAATAATCCACGCCTTATATAGATTCGACAACATATTATTTTTAAATACATATATATTATATTATGATGCATCAGCGCGCCATTTGTTATGAATATTCGAAACTATTATAGACGCATATGATTCATTTGATCTGATAAGCCAGGCCCTCCCTTTAATTTTTCCATTGTAGTAAGGGCAATAGAAATTGTTTAATTTTCAAAAGAATCATACGCGGCTATAATAGTTTCGAATTTTCATATAAATTATATTAAAACATATTTTAACGCTATGAAATATATTAAAATTATAGTTGTAGTTATCTATATTTTATAAATAAATCTATTTGTTCGTAATAGTATGCGCTTATTTTTATATTAACAAAATTTTCACACGTATATTTTATAAAAATCGATAAAAGGATGTATATTGTCACAGAATTTATTAATATTTAAATACTTTAAATATATTTATTCATCAAACAGATTATTACGATATTAATATATAGCAAAAAAAAAATCCCTTATATGTTACTTCAAGTCTTCTATAAATAAGGAACCCAAAAATATATTTTAAAATATCGAAAAATATTTTATGACTACCCGCTCTGTGGTCTATAATGTGATGTAAAATATGTTCCTTTTTGACTACGTTTTTTTTTTGTTTATGTTGTAGTAATAGCTTAGAATATAAAAGCTCAACTTTTCTTCATTTGTTAAGTTAATTAGTTTGTTTAACCTCTCCTTGTATTTGAATAATAAATTTGTTTAAATTAATAAGCTGCAGTTATGTTAAATTAAAATTCAAAATACAACAGGCAGAGCGCCATCTAGTGGAACAGAAATCAACTAAACATTTTCTAGAAAGTTTCTAGAATAGCTAATTATAAATTAAATATAAATATTAAAATTAATAATCTGTATATAAAATATAATAAATATTTTGCTACAATATTTACAATAATACAAATATTTTTAAAAATATGGATAGATTTTATTATTTTTTCTCCTTTAAAATTTTAAAATATTTAATTTATTCTGTTTTTAACTTTTATAATAATTTTTTTTCATGCACAAATTTCCCCCACCTACTTTGTATTTTTTTAAAAAATATATCAACTGTGATATTATAACACTATGCGGCGCTGAGTTTGTTTATACAAAAATGTAATGCCTTGATAAAGGTTTGGCGTTCAGCAAACCGAAATATTGGCAAATAAATATTTTATTAAATCCAATATATGCCTTTTTATTATCTAATTTACAATAATGTGTGGGGGGGTGATTTTATACAAGGGTTCATTTATAATTATATTTTATATTGGTGTCTTTGGATCTTCAGGTCCTTGGGTATCTTATTCTTGAGATTTTTTCCCTAATGTGATTTTTTCCCTATTGTTCCTTTTCGTCATTGGGACTTAGTTGATGAAGAATTTGTTTAGACCTTAAATTCTTTTTTT